>CM026567.1:14571494-15171494 GCA_015143295.1 Tetracentron sinense | reverse complement strand
AAGTTATTTGAGGGATTGTTCATTAAGTCCTTTAGACAGTTAGCCATATCCTTTCGCCCTAGTGAAAATTGGGCAGCATCTCCCCCTCCTGAAAAATTTTTCAAAGGGAGAGCTCCAACAGCCATCTTGGACTGAGGGGCTTATATCCAACTAGTCCTATGGTCAGTCCCAGCAATTGCGACCTTTCCACTACTGACTATTGGAATTTGGGACAGCTTATTAGGCCTGGCCCAGTGTTTGACATATGTCTGCCTTTTGAGCTAACATGTCGCAGAGTGGTAGAACCACCCTGCAGTGTGTGCACCCAGTTGGGTACACCGTCCGTGGTGCACTCTGATGGGAATGCACTCTATTTGTGGGGCATCCACTTGGATGCACCCAATCCGTGGCATATCCTGGGGGTTGTGTCCACTCCGTGGCGCATCCTCTTGGGTGCAGCCTCTCCGTGAGACATCCTGGGGGATGACGATTGTCCACAGAGCATCTTTGGAGATGCTACTGGTCCATAGTATGTCTTGGGGGATGCACCTACTCCGTGGTGCATCCTTGGGGATGCACCCTGTTCGTGGTGTATCCTTTGGAATACACCTGCTCCTTGGAGCATCCTTGGGGATGCACCCTGTCCGTGGACCTGGCAGGGTTGAATCCTCCATGGATGGTAACAAGACCCTCATTGAGGGTTCGGCTAGTAGATCGAGGCCTCATGATTGGAGCTGCTGCCACCTCTGCCCAAGTTAGGGGGTGAGTCGCTGGGATCGGCATCGAAAGGACATAGACCCTCCTTTTGATGTTGAGCACGTAGGCCGGTCGAACATAAACGATCTTAATTATCTTGCACCAAAACTGAGGAGAAAATAAGGAAATGATTACTCACTTTCCCTTTTTTTTGTTCTTTTATTTTTTTTAATTCTTCATCAAAGATGAGAGGAGAAAAAAGTCCACCGAGCGTGCCATTAATTTGTAAGCGTAAAATTCATCTTTGCTAATCAAATTTCCTCCATTGTTGTAAAGAGTTTATTATTTTATGTGGGGGACTATCCTTCCAATCTGAGTAAACTCATACTGTTAAATTACATTCCCTTTATTGGGGAAGAACCTCTGATTAAGATGAAGAATAAAAGAAGAATAAAATATTGAATAAAGTATATGTATTTATTCAATGGGGTTGCCCAGATCTCATGTAGGCGTTACAAGTACCTCATTGAGGTCTTTTCAAGAAAAGAAAAATGAATGGTAGTCATGTTTAAGGGCTCACCTTATATTCTCCATATTGGTGGAGTCTTCTTCTTCACTTGTTTGCTTTTTGTTTGCTGCTTCAAAAGGAGGGGAGAGTTTTCTTCTCTTTCTTTCTAGTTTTTTTCTGTGTATCTTTGAATGTGTTTCTTGTAAGAAACACACCTTTTATAGGTTTGAGAGAGTCCTGTTTAGGTCTTTCTCTTTGACCTCTTTATTTTAAGAAAGTCAAAAAGGGCTCTCCTCTTAGAAGATGTCAGCTCGCAGGTCTCCCTTATCTGGGAGAGTCCTCAAGCTCAAGAGAATCATCTTCTTTTGAGGACTCTTATATCAAGTTTTCCTTTTTTTGGGAGGAAACCTAGTACCTCTCAAAAAGGAGGATGGTAATCTCATCCTTTCCTAGGATATAGGACATAGTCCTAATCCTATCATAATTGTGGGGAGCCATGTGGCATCCCATTGGATTTTAAAAGAGGGGATCCTTATCTTGGGACCCCCCCCCCTCACAGTTTGATAGAGAATTATTTTTATCAAGGATTCTCTGTCCCACGATAGTCAGATATTAATTGTCAGCTGAGGACAGACTGACCTAGGTCAGTCCATGGATTTGAAGGGTGAGACCATAGGTCTTGCCCATGGACCAGGGTGAGATTGAGGACATAATGCTTAATCCGTGAGGATTTTATTCTCACGGATTGGACACGTATTAGCATCTCGGAGGCTGGGACCAAATTTGATCTTTGGGTTTTATCCTCACGGATTAGGACACATGTCAGCCTCTCGGAGGCTAACATAAAATTTGATCCGTGGGGGTTTTATCCTCATGGATAGGACACGTGCCAGCCTCTCAGAAGCTGGCACCAAATTTGATCTGTGGGGGTTTTATCCTCAAGGATAGGACACATGTCAGCCTCTCAGAGGCTGGCATCAAATTTGATCTGTGGGGGTTTTATCCTCACTGATAAAACACATTCAACCTCTCAGAGGCTGGCACTAAATTTGATCCATGGGGGTTTTATCCTTACGGATTTGATACGTGTCAACCTTTTAGAGACTAATACTTAGGGTTGGATCCGTGAGGTTTTGGTCCTCAGGGATAAACACGTGCCAGCCTCTCGGAGATTGGCACTCCAAATTGGATCCGTGAGGTTTTAGTCCTCATGGATAAACACGTGTTAGCCTCATAAAGGTCAACACTTAGGATTGAATCCGTGGGGTTTTAATCCCCACGGATGGGATACGAGTCAGCCCCTTTGGAGGCTGTCACTTAGGGTGGATCCGTGAGGTTTATCCTCATGGATCAAATCTCACCTTGCTTAGCTGGGTGGCATGATGTCAGCCATCAGTATTTAATGCTGACAGCTAAAGGTACCATGCATGCCACAGGCACACGTGAACCTAACCATCTCTCTGAGAGACTAAGATCAGGTGTGTGCTATTGCACACACACCTGGACAATGGACGGCGAGATTTAACTACCACAGCTTGTCTTGTCGTGTTATGTCTTGTTTGTCTTGTCGTGTTATGCGTATCATGTCGTGTCATGTATGTCATGTCATGAAAATGAAAATGCTCATGCTTGTTTGCTTGCTTGGAATTTAAACATGCTCATGTGCTTGGAATGTTAATGCCCTTGAACAACTTGAAGGGAGGATGGTGTAAACTCCCTCTTTTGCGAAATATGGAATAAAGCAACTTGAAGGGAGGGAGGTGTAAACTCCCTCTTTTGCAAAAATCTCATAAAGTAAACATGCATGCTTGGAGGCACACTAACATCATGCTTGCTTGTTCTTGTCATATTCATGTTCTTGTCAAAAGCGAGGCAAAACATATCTTAAGATATGGCCTACCTTTAATTACCAACCCTTACGTTTGGCCTTGTCATGGTATTCGTGAATCGAGAATAAAACCCTTGTTTTTAAAAAACCCGATAAACCATGCTTAACTCGTGTATGCATGCCGTGCTTGTGAGGTCGTGTACATGCTATAGCTTGGAATTAAACATGACATATTGAATTTCATAGAATACAATTCATTAAAATAAGCACTCACTTTACCACATATCGTTCTAGAAAGCAAGGTAACACACTAACATGAAACCCTAGAAAATTTCATGCCTTAAATCATGTTTTTCTTAATTAATGAGTCATTCAATCCATCCATCATCCATGTATGTTCATTATTGGTGAAATGCCCTTCCCATTTTATTCATCACATCACATACACACGGCATCCATCACCCAACATCCATCTCCATTCATGCATCCCATCACATTGTATATTCATAATTTAGGAAAAACAAAGAAAAATGTAAGAAAAATGGAAAACATGACTAGGAGGGTAGCATAGGGTACCAACCTTCAATAGATGAGGGAAACCCTCCAAAACGTGTGTAGAGTCGCTACTGAGTTTGGAGGAGGTGCTCCTCAAGTGCTTGAGCTTGAGAATGGATATCCACACTCAAGGATGAAGATCCAAGCTTGTGGAAGCTTGGATTTGATCTCCACTTGATAATCCAAACTCCCCTTCAGCAAAACCCTAACTTCTCCCCTTCTTCCTCTCTAAATCTCTCCAATTTTGTCTTAGAGGGTTTATGAAACTCTTTCCCACGAACTTTGGGTATATAAGGGCAATGGGGTGGTCAAGGACCATCATACCCTTAATGAATTGGCTCAAAAATAACCGAAAATGGCCAAAATTGCGAGGTTCGGTCGACCGGTTGTGCCCATCGGTCGACTAGTTCAAAATAGACTCTCTAGAATAATTTCCCATACAAAATTTGCACTGTTCGGTCGACGGTAGTGAGGTTCAGTCGACCGGATAGAAGGTCGGTCGACCGGATTTGTGTTCGGTCGACCGGTTGCTGACCCGGTTTGGTATTTTGGCCATAACTTTTGATTCCCTTATCGGATTTTGACGATTCAACATGTGTTGGATTCGTCTTTGAAAGAGGAACAACTTTCATGTTTATACAACTCCTAATTTTGAGTTTTACATAGTCTAAAGGGGCCCACAAGTGGACTAGTCCAACGTGATTGCTGAATCGACAGCGGACCACCTATCAGAAACCTCACGTTTGACATAACTTATGCTCAAAATTTGAAAAAAAAAGAAAAATGTAAAGCATGAACCATTAAGAGGGTTTAAATACATTTCCAAAAATTCAAGAATCACTCAATTCCGACTAGCGGTGAGAATTCTAGAGCTCCTTAAATGTTGAGGTATGTTAAGGCATCCCTCTCTTTCACACTTGGAACTTCAAATTTTCTCATTGCATAGAAATGGAAGATTACAAAGGCTTCATGTCTTGACACGCATTCCAAGACATATACAAAAGTTTTGAGGTTCTACAATATCGGTATGTTTGAAACTAACAAATTTCCATCCAAAAAAACACTTACAATTGCCCCCATTTTTATAAGAGTACTCCAAAATATACTCTGAATTTTAAACGGTTTATAATTAACTATTAGGGGTTAAAGTTTGGCTGTAATCTTTAACCCTTTAATAGTTGAATTAAATTGTTAGGATTCGGAAGTATGTTTGGTAGTACATTTTGAGAGTACCTGTAGAGTAATTCTAATAGGCAAACGATTAGTTCTGGTGGACGCCCGAGCCAAGTGCTTGGGCATCCATAAATGATTGGGCACCTGGCGATAATTTGAGGGAGAAATCATTTCATTTTCTCCCCATGATTTTGACTTCTCCCCACTTGATTTCTCTCCCTTTTAAACGTCACATGTCCCATCATTTGTGGATGCCCGAGTGCTTGGACGCCGCTCGGGCATCCACTAGAGCCAATCTTTCTAATAATCAACTTATATCCTTTCATGTCGACATTTGTTTTGGGCTAACGGCAATACCCTTTCTGTTATATTTTAGTTTTAGGCATAGCTGTATGTTTTGAAATGAATAAATGCCCCCATTAGTAAACCTATATCCTTTGGATTTTGCTAGCCCCAGTCACAAGCCTTCCATAGACGCAACTTGGTAGCCAAAAATGTTAAATTTTTTCTGTCTTCTAATTTTTTTAATGTGTTAAAATATGAAATAACTCCACATGATAGGCTAATCTTGCATTTGTGGAACCTTTTGGCGTAAATGCGATTGGGGATAGCACTCCTCATATCCTTTTGTTATAACTGTAAATATTATCCAATCTCCAATCATGAGTTGTGGGGTGATTCCTCAAGTGCTGAAAAAGTACAGATGTTCTGTGGCTTAACACAATAGGTGTTGAGTTCTATGGAAAAAAAAAAAAAAAAAAACGATCAGCAAGATTCATTTTCAAAAGATGATCAAAATACTCATTTTTCAAATGACCAGAAAAATCCATAGATTTTGAGCCAAAATATCCAACTCTTTTTACCAAAACGACTTTCCCAAACAGTCAAAAACAGAATCACACCCTATATCATCTTACATCCAAACACACCATAGATTAGCCTTATTTCATGCACAACATACTTTATGATTCATACTTAATACAACTTTACTTTAGTCTAACCTAGTTCATAACAATCGCTTACAAAGAACAAGGTCATATTTATTGATTTCATTTCGTTTGCACAAGGCTAATTGGTAGAGTGTGTCTACACTCTTTCTATAAAAACTCATCCTTTAAATTTTACTTAACCTACATGAAACCTGACAAAACCATCTAGGAGAGAGTAGTTTCACTCTCTTTATCAAACTCGTCCTTTTTATCTTCCTTAAACAAAATCATACATCAAAACATACTATATAAGAATGAATCGTAACAAAGCTAGTGAGTAGAGTGTATCTACCTATTTTACTTAAAAACCATGACTCAATACTTGAAATCATAACATGGTAGATGATAGAGTGTATCTACACTCTATATGTCTCAACACATACTTTAAATGTTGTTTTTTCATAGATAAATCCTAACAAAGATAGCTAGTAGCAAGTAGCTACACATACGAGGCCATAAACCTCGATTTCATTTCATGCATTTTCAATTTTATACACATACAAGAGTATATGCCTTAGACTATATGTCCTACGTGTCTTCAAACACATGCATCAAAGCTTACACTAAAAAAAACAAGATCCTATACCTTGGTTGTTACTTAATTCATTTCATTAGTATACACTTATTTAGCTATACACCTTAACTTCATCTCAAAACGTGGTTTACATCTTACTTTTACAAAAAGGAACACAATAATAGAAATGCATATTAATGGATCATAGCAAGGAAGGTTAGTAGAATGTATCTACGCTCTTTTTTATTAAAAAAAAAAAACCCCTAACATCTCATATTCCTTTTCATAGGTTTTTAGCATAACCATTCATTAATTCAATAGATATATCATAACATGGAGAGCTAGTAGAAAGTATCTACCTTTGAGAGTGAATCCCCGTGGCTTTGTGCATGAGGAACACCTTGGCTTGCAAGATCCTTGTTTCCCTTTTTGATCTTGAGAAGATAGGGTCAAGATTTGGGGTTTCACCCTTGATCTTGACAAAACTCCTCTCCAAAACCCTAGTCTTTTCTCCCTTTCCTCTCCAAGAACTCCCCTTAGGTTTTAGTAACTCAAAACCCATGAAATGGGAGGGTATTTATAGGCCAATGGTATTAGAAATCTTAATTTGCACTTAAAATTCGAGCATAAGGGGAAAAACCTCAAATTACTAAAGGTCGGTCAACCGGTTGTTGCAAAAACACTACTGTTTTGCCCATTTTTGCCTTTTTCGGGATAATACATTGACCGGTTGGGAGGGGCGATTGACCGGAAATAGGTGGTCGACCGGCTGGAGGGGGTGGTCGACCGGCACTAGAACTGGCCATTCTCTTCATTTTTCTCCATTTTTCCCTCTTAGAGTGTTTCACTCTTCCCTTAGTTAACTTAGAGTGTCTTCACTCTTTTACCTAGGCTTTTACACTCCCGCAACACTTATACTTTGATTGCAATTCTTTCATTCCTTCATCACACTCCAAACTACCAAGAAGGCCTTTAGGCCTTAAATTACTATTCACCAACAATGAACTTGAGTTCCGGGTTTCTATATACACGCTTAGGATATTCTATACCCAATGCTTTTACTTAGAGTATTATTATACTCTTGTTTCGAGACTCGTCTTACACCTATAAAACCCTCATTCACTTCCCATAAACTAGGCACATGGAAGGCTTTAGTCTTTGACAAGCCCTGTGCACTGACACTATTCACATTAACAGTGCCCTCCAGTTCTGGGGCTCTACAGGTTGCAACTGGAGCTACCTGTAGGGTCGGTTGCACCTGGAGTGACCCATAGGGAGCGACCCGTAGGTTCGGTTGCACCTGGAGCAACCGGACACTAAAGGCCCATTTCATTTGCGGGCCCCAGCAAGAGAGAGTCCTTCCTTATTTTTGGGCAAAAAGCCCATTAACAACAAGGCGGTGCTCACATTTTTTGGCTCAATTGCTATTTTTTCTTATCCTCCTATCTTGCAAGGTTGCACCTAGGATGACCCGTAAGGTCGAGACTCTAGGATGAACCGTAGGGTCAGTTGCATTTAGGGTGACCCGTAAGTCGGTTGCTTCTGGAGCAACCTGTAGGGTTAGTTGCATGTGGGTTGACTTGTAGGGTCCAAGCACACCATACAAGTTTATTATTTATATTCCTCTAATAGTATACTATACCCAAACTACAGTGTATAAGAGATAACATAAACATAAAGCTCATAACGCCGTATTCAACAGTTCTTTGTGAATCTTCTTTGATACTAGAGAGTTTATATCCAATGTTTTAAGGAGCATTGTGGGCAATGAAATTTCACCGTCCATTACCCAGGTGTATATGCATAGGCATACACCTAATCATAGTCTCTCAAGGAGACGGTTTAAAGTCGCGCATGCCAATGGCACGCACGGTCCTTTTAGCTATCAACATTAAATGTTGATGGCTGGCTATTATGCCACCCAGCATGGCAATGTGGGGTTTGATCTGTGAGAATAAGCCTCACGGATTCAACCCTAAGTGTCAGCCTCTGAGAGGCTAACCCGTGTCCCATCCGTGAGGAACAAAACCTTACGAATCTAACTCTTTAGTGCTAGCCTCAAAAAGGTTGACATGTATCCAATCCGTGAGGACCAAAACCTCAAGGATGACTGTTTAGTGTTAGTCTCTGAGAGATTAACACGTTTCTAATCCGTGAGGACAAAAACCCCACGAATGACTCTTTAGTGTTAGTCTCCGAGAGGCTGACACGTGTTTAATCCGTGAGGGCCGAAACCTCAAGGACGACTCTTTGGTGCCAGCCTCCGAGAGACTGACACGTATCCAACCCGTGAGGATTAAAACCTCACGGATGACCTTTGGGTGCCAACTTTCAAAAGGTTGACACATGTCCAATCAATGAGGATAAATCCTCACGGATCAACCATCATCATACTTGATCCTGGACCTAACCCAAACCATGGGCAAAACCCATGGTCTCACCCCTTTGTCTGTGGGCAAGACCCATGGTCTCACCCCTTTGTCCGTGGGCGAGACCCATGGTCTCACCCTTTGGTCCGCGGGCAAGACCCATGGTTTCACCCTTTGGTCCATGGACTAAACATAATTTTACCACTTGGGTCCGTGAACTGACCAAGTCAGTCCCCATTCAGAGACCTAATATGTGGCCCAAATGAGCCTTGGACCTAGGTCAGTCTAGCTTGAACTAACAGTCAATATCCGACTGTCATAGGACAAAGATTCCTTGATAAAAAGGATTCTCTGTCAGCTTTGGGGGATCCCAAGATAAGGATCCTCGATTTTAAAATCTCATGAGATGCCACATGACATCCCATAATAATGATAGGATTAGGACTATGTCCTATATCGTAGGAAGGGATGTGACTTAACATCTACCTTTTGAGAAAAAAATAAGATCTTTTTCTCCCTTTTCGAAATGTACTAGGATTTTTCCCCAAAAAGGGAAAACCTGGTACAAGGGTCTTCAAAAGAAGAGAATTCTCTTCAGCTTGAGGAGTCTCCCAGATAAGGGAGACCCATGAGCTGGCATCCTCTAAGAGGAGAGCCCAAGTTGACTTTCCTAAAATAAGGGAGTCAAAGAGAGAGACTAAGAAGGACTCTTTCAAACCTATTAAATGAGGGTTTCTTATAAGAAACTCACACGAAGCAATACGAGAAAAAAGACAAAAGAAGAAAAACTCTCTCTTCCCCCTCAACAGCAGTAAGCAAAAGCAAGCAAACCAGCCGAAGAAAAAGACTCTTTTGACATCAGGTGAGCCTTATAAAAATGGTCACCCCCATTATCTCTTCATATTTTTCTGAAAATATAAAGACCTCAATGAGGCACTTATAACGCCTACATGGGATCTGGGTAACCCCATTGAATAAATACAAAGACTTTATTCAAAAATATTTTGTTCTTCTTTATTCTTCTTCTTAATCATTGGTTCTTCCCCAAATAGGGAAGGTAATTAACAGTCTGAGTTTAAGGCATTACAACCAAGGAAAAGAAAATGCACTGTATTACCTAAACAAGACACTAGTTGGAGCAGAATGCAGATATAGCCTAATAGAGAAAGTCTGTTTGACCCTCATCTTCGCTTTGAAGAAATTAAGGCATTATATGCTTAAGCATTCGGTGAAACTGATATCCAAAGCCAATCCCCTCAAATACCTAATGTCCCATCGTACTTTCTCTGGCAGAATGGTAAAATGGGCAGTACTCCTATCTGAATTCGAAATAGAATTCGTGCCCCAAAAAGCAGTGAAAGGGCAAGCCCTTACTGATTTCCTTGCAGCACATCCGGTTCCTGTGGACTCGCCTTTGGTCACCGACCTCCCGAACGAAGAAGTTATGCAAGTTCAAGTCAAATCAGGTTGGAAAATGTATTTTGATGGAGCTTCAAGAAACCTTGATAGAATTAAGCACGTCAACCTGAAGGAGAACAAATCAGGTGTTGGTATTGTTTTTATCACAACAGACAACGCAATACTACCTTATTCATTCGCCCTAACAGAAGGATGTTCAAACAATGAAGCTGAATATGAAGCCCTAATAGCCAAAGTTCGAAATTTCGATTTCACATGTCATTTCGAGCCTTGGAAAAACAGATATATCGAGGATATTTCGCAAGATATATCGATTTCGAGGGAACAATATCGCACAGGAGAAAAAAATTGAAAAAAATAGTGAAAAACATAGAATTTTTCAATGAAACTTAAGAAAATGTTAAAATAGATGTTAATACACATCTGAGAATCAAAAAAATTAAAAAACAACAATATATGTAAGAGATGCAATGAGAAGGTAGCCAAAGACATGCGCTGAAGCTGACGACAATGTATGGTTCACTAATATTGATGTAACTTACATAAAAAGTTGCATTCATTTCTCAATCAAGCATAACATTTAACTCAAATACAATCGGCTTCATACATAATAATTAATATATTAATAATGATATCTCCAACTTCAAGTTAAATGACATGTTTTCTGCTTGTTTAAGCTATAATTTCTTCTTAATATTTCTATATATTGTCAATTGATGACCTCAATGTTTTTACAGGACTAAATCAATATGAGAAGAAGATGAGATGGTTGAATTATCAGAGACTCTGCTTCAAGACTCAAGAGAAAAAGAAGAAGACTGTAATTTTATTTAAATGTGAAGTTGATGTAATTATGTAAAAAGAAGTTAATGTAAATTTATTTAAATGTGCAGGACCCCAATTCAAGTATTTTTATTTTATTTTTGATGTAAACAAGCAGGACCTCTATGTCTATTGAGTGGTCTATTGAGCTATAATTTTTTTAGGTTTTTTTAAATTTAATTTTGATGTAAACAAGTAAGACTTCTAAAAAAATAACATTATGTATATATCTATTAAAATAAGTCCTTCCAACCTCAACAAGTACAATCACAAGCTCACATCCACATGGAGTTACGCGTAGGATCAAAGTCAACTGTGTCCTGACTAGACTGCTGATAGTACTGATTCTCCACATAAGTACAATATTCTGTCCAGTTCATCTGATGAGAGAACAATGATGTATACTCATATACATAACGTTGATAGTCATCTACCCCAACACGTATCAATACTCCCATCGGTGGATACTCTGGATAATAATTGATAACTGTCACCGGCACTGGCACTGACACTGGCACTGGTACTAGCACTTGCACTTGCACATGAGGTTGTACACCTCCATACAGACCATACCCATAATCATACGGCTCATACCCAGAAACATATCCAGAGGGATATTGACCCTCTAGTTGTGGTTGTGCATAGTCAGATTGTCGAGAGCTCGATGTCTGAGACTGTTCATCTTGGTCCTGGCTGGAGGATCGAGTACGATGAGAGCCTCTAAAACTAGAGCCTGGATGTTCCCTAGCCTTAAACCAATCATCTGTCAATCCATACCTCTCATAAATGGTTTGGCTTTGGTCGACATCCTCGTCTCGCTCCTTGGCCTTGCCCTTGGCCCTTCCCCTACCCCTGCCCCTGCCACTGCCACTGCCCCGCCGACGGGAGGTATAATGTATTGGTTGGCTCGCTTCTGGATGTGATGATGGAGCACCATGATCCTGATCCTGTGTAGAATGGTCAAATGAAGCCTCACCAGTGAATGGGCTAAGAGGCCTCTGGCTCAACTCTGGTTCGGCATTACCTCCATCCCCAGGATTGTCGTCGTCGACTCCAGGCCCTCCACTACTCTCATCATCAGTAGTGTGGTCATCACCACCCTCACTAATATCATCAGAATGAGAATCAAATAATCCACCCGTCGCAATGGTTGCAACACCTGAAGTCGTAGGATCTCTCATCAACTCAGCAAATGAATCTTCGCTAGTGCTCGACCCCACTTCAGTAGTTACGACTTTGTCCACATCAATGCCCATCTCAGTGGCTTCCTTAGCTATAACTGTGTTCGGACGTCCATGATCCTCATCAAGAGCAGAGACCCTAACCCACTCAGAAAGTGGGTTATTCTCATCATCATTATGACCGACTTTCATCAGGTCTAAGGGATCCTACTCCGATATTTTTCCAGTCGTGCTTTGCAATCCTCTGAGTCGTAGCTTCATATTGTAGTGACAGAATACCAACTTTTGTAGCTTTTTGTATCTGAGTCGGTTCCGCTGCTTTGTGTGGATGAGAGCAAATGTATTCCAATTACGCTCGCATGCCGAAGACGAAGCATTCTGTGCTAGCACGCGAGTCGCCAACTTTCTTAGGTGCGGACAGTCAATCCCGTACATAGACCACTAATCAGCTATCAATTAAACATGATTATCATTAGTTTCATAAATACATTTGATGTGCAGTTAAATATGTACTTTCTTATGTACAAGTTGCTCACCTGGCATCATCCTACTCCTTGACTCCTTAGCAGCAATTCTACCAAAGCTCCCCCACGCATCTCTGAAGCAAACTAACTACAAAGTTTGAAAACACACTTTCTAATTATGCTCAAGCCACAAAGTACTAGAATGCATTCATGCACATAAATATACTATAGTCAAATACATTTTATGTTTACCTCATTCCCAAACTCTCCTTTCCCCTTACACTTTGGGTCCAACCTCTCAAACACGTCATGTACGGCTTTGACTAGGTCGTCCTGATTCCCCAATTGGTTCTTGTAATGGTACTTGGGGTTCAAATAGTATGCTGACATGTGATCATACAAAAAAAAACTATCAACAGCACAATAACAATTTAATGTAAACATCTAATAAAATAATAGTACCAACTTACCAGCAGCATAAAGTGGATGCTCCAGTGTCTTATCCCATTGATCATTGATAATCTTGTGGACCCACTTGTATCCATGGGGAGACACATTCTTTATTGACTCCTTCATAACCCGCATCAATTCATACATAGAACCCATAGTCGGCCACTTGTCCACGTCTACCACCCTAAGGACACGATAGATAGGCTCTAGTATGGCAGCCGTGTCACGCGCTTTATCCCAAAATGCATTGCTGAGGATGATGTCCTCAACTCTCTTTGCCAAAACAGTGCGACGATCGGCATACTTTTCCCAAGATGCATCGATGAGCATTGCCTTGAGTCCAACTTTATGGTTCAACAAACTCTCCAAGGCAATGAAATTAGTCGCGAAGCACGTCGCCCCTGGCCGTACTATGTCACCACCACACGTAGCTCTCATCTTTGCAAGAATCCAGCCATGGTTGTATATGAAGTTGGTGACTATCCTTGCCTCTTCAATAACAGATTTCACAGTAGGCCTCTCTCCTATGGCCTGTAGCATCAAGTCTATGCAATGGGCGGCACACGGGGTCCAGTACAGGTGATACTTCTTCATAAGCATCTTCTCAGCCTTCACAAAGGCGCTCCCGTTATCAGTCACCACCTGTACTACATTCTTCTTTCTCACCTCTTCTACAATACTCTTCATTAACCCATAGATAAACTTTGCATCCTTTATCTGATCAGATGCGTCCACAGACTTCCAAAATATTGTCCTTCCCGCACAATACACCATGAAGTTAATAATGGAAAGTCTAGTAGGCCCTGTCCACCCGTCACACATAATTGTAACCCCAAAAGTTTCCCATGACGACCTAAGGGTGTCAATATAATCTCTTACCTCCTTCTCTGCATCTAAATATTTTCCTGTGATCTCAAATGGAGAGGGAGGCGGTACCCCTGGACCAATCCGTGAGGTCTCATCGATCATGTTCTTAAACTGTGGGGTCAAAGCGGCGTTAGCAGGCACATGACTATGAATAAAGAACTTCGATACAGCTGTCCCAAGCATCTCCGCTAAATTTCCCCCACTCCATAGATCTTTCAACTTTCTCTGTTTTGCGTCTCGATTCCTGTAAAGACTTGAATCATGTGGTGGCTCTGGGACCCTCACCTCTGACTGCGTCCAAACATCCTCTGACTCCCAACATTTGTCTCTATTTTACCCCTCAACTGTGATGGTCCTGCACCTGTACTACCTCTAAAACCAGATGACTATAATTCACGCTCCTGCTGCTTTTCCCACTGACTCCGCATAGATTCCTGATAGGCCCATCGATATGCAATCCTCTCATCAACTCCTGTATAGTCAATTGGGAAAGCACAATCTAAATCTTCATCATCTTCCTCATCCACAGCTCGTGGTGGACTTATACATTGCCTCAATTGTGCACGAATCTCTTTCGTACGGTTGGCGACCTCCTCCCTATTCTTAGCCCAAGCAGCAATGTTTTCCCTCATTGCTTTTTTAACCTCTGGTGAACAACTCGTACAGGGTAACACATCTCGATGACTCCCAGCAAGATGTTGCTTTAGCCGAGTCACGCCCCCACTCTTTATCACTTTACCACAATAATTACATACCGACCAGTTTTTATTCTCATCCACTGGTTTTCCATGCGACCAACCTATGTCTGGTGCCATAATGAAAATAGGCTGCACAGGTTGAAATATTAATTGTTCAATATAAATGATACATATATATTTCTATGCACAATAATAATTTTGACTATGTGTACGGTATACCTATTAACATATATCATCTTTTGATTTATTTAATTTTTGTTGTCGATTTATTTAATTAGAAAATAGGATATCCTACACGTATATTTAATTAAATATATCTATCTAAAAAAAAATAACACTATGATATATATTTAATAAAATATATCTTTCTAAAAAAAAACACAATAACATATATATTAAATAAAATATATCCTTAAAAGCGATAAACTAAACTGAATATTTGATTACATTTATCCTTAAAAATATTAAGATATAGATTTAAAAATACAAGTAAAGGTACATGTGGTAATATTTTTCCATATACAAAATGAATATTATTATTTTATTATTATACTTTATAATTTTGGAACTTTCATTAGATATTTAGATGAGACTAAAATAATATCACCTTATATTTACTCATGCTCTAATTAAGAATTGTTTAACTAATGTAGAAATTCTAAATATCTTTTAGAGAGTCATTTATCTCAAGTACTAGGCCAAAACGTAATGGTGAATAGTAGTGTTATTATTTGATTTAAAATTTTATGAATTAAACTTTTAACGCTTTCAAATAAGTAGGAGTGTAGGACCCATTAAAAGGTAGAGAACAATTAATGTTGAGTTGAGCCTACTAAAGTAATATATATTAAATAAAAAAATAAAATTATAAAATTTTATTTTAATGAAACTTATGTAATCGAATCCTTCTAAGTTCTAAGTTCTAAGTCTAATATAAAACTCTTCATCATATTGTTAAAAACATTACAATTTAAATATAAAGTTTTTATTTAATAAAGTAAAGTAAAAGATATTTACGTCTAATTAAAGTGTAATAAATTTTAATTTATGAAATATTATTTTATACAATTTCTTTAAATATTATTAGTGTGTAAATTTTAATGTAAGGGAGAAGTCTCTCTAAAAAAAATTATTTATAAATAAGTATATTAATGTAACTATGTAAGGGAGGTTCTTAAAAAAAATATATTTATAAATAAGTATATTATAGTTATTATTGAATAAATAAGGCACTGTTTCGTAAAAACCCAGTCTCTTAAGTTTAAATCCCTAAATTTACAGAATGATTCGTAACTATTCAGAACTCAGAGAAAAGGGCCAAAGGGGAAGGGGGAGAGACTTACGGCGACGGCGATGGAACTCGACGATGGAGACGGCGACGGCGATGGCGATGGAGCTCTGCGACGGCGACGGCGAGGAGGTCCTCTGCGTCTGTGGCTCTGGTACGGGTATGTACCCTCGCCAAATTCCTTTTTTTATCCCTTCTTTCCTCCTTACTCGTAGATCTTTCTCATTGATTTTCTTGAGGGTTTTGGTGTTTTACCATTGTTTAAATAATGGAGTTCTTCACGCCTTCACAGTTCACACTCACGGGTATTGTCGATGGTGAGTGGTGACTGACTGACTGGTGAGAGACTCGGAGTCTCATCAACTCTGAAAGGCTGAAAGCCTGAAAAGCATATGGCGATATTCCCTTCTCTCAAGCTTTTTCTTTCACGCCTCAGTCCTCACTGTCGTCACGAGATCCCTGTTCTCTCCTTCTTCTTTTTTTTAAAAAAAAAAATTACAATTTCGCACGATATATACGAGATATCGTGAGATATATCCCATATATCGTTAGATACTGAACGAAAAAGTGGGGAAAAAATATTAAAACAGTGAGTTCAAATTTCGGTCGAGATTTACGAAATTTCTTAAATCTCGCTCAAAATTTTCGAAATATTGTAAAAAAATTTATTTTTGGTTCAGATGTCTCGGGACCCTCCGAGATCAAGATATCTCGTCGAAATTTCGCATATTTCGACGAGATTTTGAACCATACTAATAGCAAGTCTCGAATTGGCTCTTGAGATCCCGGTGGATGAATTAATCGTCTATAGGGATTCGGAACTCGTCATCAAATAAGTTCAAGGTGAATATATCATGCGAAGAGTTAGCCTCCTTCCCTACCAGAAGAGAGTGGACCAGCTAGTTGTTTAAATTCCAAGAAGTAGCCTCTTCCATGTCCGTAGAGGACTCAACAATCAAGTTGATGCTCTGGCTAGTCTTGCAGCATCTCTAACTCTACCAACAGACAGGATGTTGACTATCACAATAGGGGAAAGAAGAACTCTCAAACCCCTTCCAGAGATAGATCTTTTGGAGACAGTTTTTGTTGTGACGATCAAAGACAAAGACGAAGATTGGAGGCAACCCTTCATCGATTATCTCTAACATGGTCAATTGCTCAGATACCATGTCAAACGCACTGAAGTCCGTCAACGCGTCACAAAATTTGTGATGTTGGAAGAAACTCTATATAAAAGGTCCCTGGATGGTATCTTAATGAGGGGCATCTGAGGAAATGAAATCGAGCAGGTCATGAAGGAAACTCATGTCGGGATCAGCGGTGTCCACCAAGTTGGGCCTAAGCTATAAATGCAGCTGAAAAGATTAGGCTATTACTGGCCTACTATGATCACTGATTGTCTCAACTATGCAAAAAAGTGCAAGGTTTGTCAGCTCCATGCTGATTTCATTCGTCAAGCTCCTGAGCCTCTCCACATGAAAACATATTCATGGTCTTTCGCGGCATGAGGAATGAATGTCATAGGACCATTCACCCCATTATCATCTGCTGGACATCAATACATCCTAACTGCGACGGACTACTTCTCAAAATGGGCTAAAGTCGTTGCTCTCAAAGATGTCAAACACCACTCAGTGGCAGACTTCATCCAGACCAACATCATATATCGGTTCGAGATTCTAGAAAGCATCATCACGAATAACGGGTAACCTTTTCGAAGCACCCCTATACACAAGTTGTATGCCAAATTTGGTATCCGAGAGAACCATTCCATCCGGTACTATGCAACCGCGAATGGTCTTGCGGAAGTTTTCAACAAGACTTTGTGCAAAATCCTCAAGAAAATTATGGATAAAAGCAAACGGGACTGGCATGAACGCTTAACCAAAGCCCTCTGGGAATATAGGGCTACTCATTGAACTCTGACATAGGCCACGCCGTATTCCCTAGTCTTCGACAGTAAAGCAGTCCTTCCCCTTGAAATTCAAATTCTCTCTCTACGGGTGGAAGTTTAGCAGTCTATCACAAAAGAAGACTCAGCTAAAGTTTGTCTTGCAGAACTCAAAACTCTTAATGAACGTCGTCTCCAAGATTAACAGAGTTTAGAGATCTATAAACAGAGGCTAACCAACGCCTTCAACAAAAGAATAAGACTAAGGACTTTCAAAACAGGAGATTTGGTCTTAATTGTCAGGACTCCAATCATCGTCACTCGTCGAACTAAGGAGAAGATCGAACCAAAATAGGAAGAGCCATACGTCGTAGAGAAGGTATATTCTAACAGAGCGTACCTACTGACCTCAATGGATAGAGAGCGAATTATTCCTCCAACCAATGCAAGATTCCTCAAGCGATACAATTCATAAGAATTGAAGCGCTCGCTAGACCAAAACTTTAAAAGACGGTCTAGGCAAAATTTAGAGCACAAAATGACTCGCTAAGTTGAAAACCCCGAGGGGCGGCTTAGGCAAAAATTAGAATCAAAATCATGCTCGCTAAGTTGAAAACCCTAAGGGGCGGCTTAGGCAAAAATTAGAACAATAATGACTCACTAAGTTGAAAACCCTAAAGGGCGACTTAGACAAAAAATTTGAGTCAAAATAAAATACCTGCTAGACCAAAACTTCAAAGAGATGGTCTAGGCAAAAATTAAGGCAACAAATAGCTCGTTAGACTAATACTCCAAGAGTCAGTCTAGGCAAAAATTAAAGCGATTTGATAAGCTCCTAAATACGAGCTAAAAAGGTTCACAGAACTTCAAGAGTCTCCAAAATACAAAGACCTAAGTCCAAACCCTCCTAGGCGCGAATGGAAACTGTCTATTCGCTACCGAATTGTGAATCGAAGCTTCAAAAACCCCAAATATAAGACCGGAGTCAAAACCTTCCTAGGTACGAACGAAAACTACCTATTTGCTCTCAAAATGTGAATGCCCTTTCTGAACTACGTTTGACTTGATCCTATCATGGGTACGTAGGCAGCCTGAGAAAATCAACTTGGGTTCAGTCAATTCTTCTAAAGAACATCATCCCCCTGGGACACAAAATCATCGTTATTGCCCCTCAATATGGGTGAAACGAAGAAAACTGCTATCTGACGCACGAAGAAGAAACCAGAATTCTTAGGAAGGACTTCTCACCATCAGAAGCATATCTGCTGATTACAACAGACAGATAACGGAGTATCTCCCCTGACCAATGTAAGATTCTCAAAGCCCGCTAGACCAAAATCTCAAAAGATGGTCAGGCAAAAATTAGGGCACCAAAATACCCGCTAAGTTGAAAATCCGAAATGACGGCTTAGACAAAAATGAATCAAAACAAAATGCCCGCTAGACTGACACTCCAAGAGTAGATCTAAGCAAAAATTAGGGCAACAAAATAGCTCGCTAAACTAACACTCCAAGAGTTGGTTTAGGCAAAATTAGAGCAATTTGAAAGGTTCCTGAATACGAGCTAAAAAGAATCATCATTTTTCAAAGGCTTGCCCCAAATTACAAGTCTAAACCTTCCTAGGTACGAACAGAAACTACCTACTTGTTCTCAAATTACAAGTCAAAACCTTCCTAGATATGAATAGAAATTATCTACTCGTAAATTACAACTCCAAAATCACTCCCAGTTTGGAACTACGTTTGGCTTGATCCTATCATGGGTACGTAGTTAGCCCAAAAATGGGTTCAACCTGTTCTTTTAGAAAGAACACCAATTCCTCAAAATACAAAGGGGAATTCATATCATTCAAGAAAAAGAGGGAAGAGCACAAGACGAAAAATAAAATAAAGTCTTTTATTCATGGATAGCAAAATGAGGGAACTTCACATAAATTGGAGAACTCACTCGAGATAAACAAGAAGTATCTTGAAAATATGTTGTCAGCTCCGACAAGCTACTAGGTTTGTCAAGCAGCGCCTTGAATATAACGTTGGAGGGCAGAACGCCATATTGGTGGATGCTATTCAGAATAGAATTTCTCCCACGACTGATTTTCCACCATCATCTTTGGTGTTGATCCATCTCCAGGGGAGGATTCTAGCCCATCAATAGTTGTAGAGGTGACGTCTGGAAGCAGAGCCAGAAATTGTCTCTTAGTGTTGTCAGCCGCGGCAAGCTGCAAAGTTGAATAAGCAATACCTTGAAAAGCATGCCCCTCAAAATCAGTGAGGAAATTATTCAGCAGCATCAAGCAACCCAGGCTAGCTTCATCAGGATAGGTGGATAGAATATAGAGTATTCCCCTTAGCACATGCTCAAGCTCACCGTCAAGAACATCTGAACTCTTAACGTGCTCCAAGATATCGAGTTTGTCCTTATGATTTCTTATCATTAAACTAATGATAAGGTTGCAAGGAAATATTAAAGCATGGTACTCTACTATCTGCTTTACCAAGTCACACAGCTCGACAACTTCAGTCTTATCAATGATGAGACCCTTTGTGTTCTCCAAGCAACGAATGAAGGCTGATCCGGTTTCAGTGAGCTACAACCAATCAAGGACATCCCTTCGAGAAGCATGCTATAATAAAGGTTCATTCTGCAAAAAAAAATGAGAGAACATGCAAAACGATTTAGCTTTGGGAGATTAAATCAAATTATAAATTTTAGATAAGAAATGGTCAAAATTGGGCCTTTAGATGGGAGTATACACCCATCTTAACAATTTGAAATGGTTAATCATTTGATTAAAGGATTAATCAATTCCAGACTTAGGATCAAAACCTAAGTCTATGAAATTTAAAATGCCTTACTTAAGGCATGCATCTAAGGATAAAAAATTACCTAGAGCAATTATCCTAAAAATTGCTAAGTCAATGTCCACAAGTAAACTATCATAATAAATGTCTAAGGACAGATGCTAAGAGTGTGATCCATGGACAAGTCCATGGATAGATAGTTTTGGCTCATGGACAAAAATCTCATGGCAACCTGTTGCCCAGATATGGACCCTAGAGGGGGGTGAATAGGGTCAATAGCATATTTAAAATTTGTTTTCTCTTTTAATACGGAATTTAAAAATCAAAGGAAAATGCAGCTAACAGATGATATAGAAATCTACAAGCAAGATAATCTAAGATATAGAAGAAAGAGAAGAAGAAATTGCAAACTCAGTTTGTTAACGAGGTTCGGCAATCTCAAACCTACTCCTCGCCTCTGCAAACCGCAAGAAGTTCCACTACGATCCACGATCGTACAAGCTTCATCACATGTGAAGCTTAACACATTTACAATACAAAAATGAAGCCGCAGCTTTGCTGCAAGAACACGCAGGTTCTTGACTGACTAAAAATGAAAGTTTTGGATTCACAATCCGAAATGAATAACTCCTTTTGAGTTAGATTTGAATGAAATAACACACTCTAAAAAATCTCTCAAGAAAATGATTTGGATTTAGCTCAAAAAGAAAAAACAAAGTATCGTTTCTTAAGATTGGGATTTTTGGCTCAAGAAAATGATTGATCAATATAACAGTGTAATGTAGGCTTGTTGTTCTTGGATCTGGTAAATATTGATTTAAAGATGATCTCTATTTATAGTGTTATAATATTTATTACCGTTGATGAGCATTAAATGAAAAATCACCCGTTATTAATATAACCGTTGAGCTTTAAAGACGAATTACAGATTTTTCTGGGTTATCCAGTCGATTAGAAGGGTCCTCTGATCGGCTGGATGGTAATCAGATTGGCTGAATCAGTTTTCTAATCGACTGGATGGCAAAAACCAAATTTTGTGTATTTTGTTCTATCCAGTCGATTACATGGGTCTTCTGATCGACTGGATGAACCATCTGATTGACTGGATGGTCCACCTGATCGGTTGGATAGACCAAAAAACATTTAGATTTTGGTTTTCTTGGACTTTAATGATTTGAACGAGTTCCAAAGTCCTTGAACATACTAATTAAACATGATTAACATCTCATAATGATCTTTTGAATGATCTAAAATAGATTCACAATGAGTTTCAACTTGATCAGTACATGCAGACAAATTTTGGAAAAATTTGTTCTATCCAGTCGATCACAGGACTTGCCTGATCGACTGGATGGTCTGCCTGATCGGCTGGATGGTTAGTCTGATCGATTGGATAGACCATTTTATTTGCAGAATCCATTTTTCAAAACCTTTAAGATAGGATTTGATTCCAAGGTTTTATACTTAACCTTTATGAGAAAGATGATCATGTTTTATGGTCCTTAATCATATTATTATTATATTTGTTTAAGAAACCTATGGTCAATCTAAGGTATTTTGAGCTTTTCACCAATCACCACTTGAGGATTTTTACAAGAAATCCTAAACAGACTACTGACAACCTATTCTTAGACCTTGATGGAGTTGATCATTTGCTTTTTTGGTCTTCAGTAGCAGTGCCTCAAAGATAATCTTCCAGAATGCTTTTTGCTTATAGATGAATTATCTTCTTGAAGCTTTGATTTGAAATTGTCATCATGCTTTGACTAGATCTTTTGCATTGAAGATTCTTGAATCTTGCTAGAAGTCAATCATTTATCTCTTGAATGTTGTAGACATTGATGCTCATGGTAGACATTAGTATTACAAGAGTTATTTCATTATTTATGTTATCATTAAAACTAATTGAGGGTCATATGGTTGTAACCTTTAGGCTAACAATCTCCCCATTTTTGATGATGGCACAAATAATGGAATGAGATGGGTTAAGCTCTCCCTCAATACATACTTCCATAAAAATTTTGAGGAGAGCTCCCCTTAAGCATATGCATATAAGTAAAAGACATTATATTGGAACCAAGAGAAGTTCCACAAAGGAATTCATTTAGATTTTCTTTTAAATACCAAGAAAAATTTCATAAAGAGAAATCAATTAATTTATAAGAATCAAGAGAAGTTCCATGATATTTCAAGTTTGAATTAAAGTATAACAATTTAAAGGAGATATATCCAAAAACAAAATTCATGTATTTCATATGTCAAAAAATATATCCATAAATCCATAACATCTATGCATAACAACTCATCACATTACATTTCATTCAATTTCATTTCTCCCCCTTGTCAACATAAAAAAAAAATCAGTAAAAGCATCACAAAAAAAAACAAAAATAGCCCCTAGTAGCTACGACACTCTAACTAAACTCCTCCTTCAGGTTTATTTGGATTTATTAAATTACAACTCTGAACAACTAAACTTTATACATACATACTCTAAACACACACATGCATTATAGAGTACCGCATTATAGTAAAAGAAAAAAAAAGGTAGAAAGAAATGATAAATATCATTCATCATTAATAACAACAAGAATCCACAATAGGCTTTAGTGTGATTCAAACCAATTATCTAATTGGCAGAAATTATGGAGAGACATAAAATTAGCTACCCATCAAGGTTGAGAATAATACAAATATAAGATTAATTTAAATTTAGTGATTAATACCGTCACAATGAGACGTAAAGATCAATTTCACTCTAAATCTCATTATCTACCACTATACTAACCAAATTCTCGGTTAGAAAACAAAAGTTGGAAAATAAGACAAAAGAGGTGTTCTCCATTCAAGTACTCTTTTCAGAATTTCGACAGAAAAAAATTACCCTTGATTGAACTTATAGATCATAGGACTAATCTTGGAGCAAAAGTACCCTTTGACCGCTTGAATTGCCCAATCACCAGAAGCCCCATCTGATTGCAATTACTCTTGATGCCCTGCACAAGAATCCACAACAGAAATAAAATAACAAATAGCATCATCATCCCCATAAAAAAGCACAAAAAATCCCCTAAGTGAATGTAAGCATTTTAAATGAAAATCACCCATTTCGGTTCCAATTTTCAGAATATTTGCAAATAAGATCTCATATTTGCTAAAGGTGAATCATCAAATTAAAATCTAGTAGGCGGGTGTCTAATGGAAACATAATATTCAAACTCTTGAGCATAGATAAGAAAGTAAAGAATTCAGGAATTAATTAAGAAAGTCCTCACAAAAAGTAGAATTTTAAATGTCAGGTTAATTCAAAAAATCCAACAATCTATCCAAAAAAAAAAAAATCGTTTAAACCAAATAAACATCAGTACATAATAATTCTGAAAATCATACAATCTATTTACAAAAATAAATTGGTTGAAGCAAATAAACATTGAGTTTGAGCACATGGCTCATCTTGCAAGCAAACATAACTTGTCCCGCTGTTTGAGCCAATTCAGAGCATCAATCATATCAATCTTCAAACATAAAAAGGAAAAAAAGGTTAAAACCCTAGGAATATAGGGATAACTTAAAACTTATACCCACAATAATTTCAGAGCTTAACTAAGAGAACCCTCAAAAAAATTGCAGATTAATTATGAAAACCGAACATTCTATGAAAAAAAGAGTAAAGCAATTAAACATGTAGCAAAAGACTCACTTTGAAAGCCAGTATCACCTCTTTCTGTAATTCAAGATCAGTGCGTTTTGTTGTGATATTGCTGCCATTTAAACAATAATCAAGATGTTGTCAGAAATGCATGCATCCTTGTTGTTCGTGCTTGAGCTTTCAAGATCAGAACCACAGTGTGAAAAATTGGGTTAGTTATGGGGGTGATTTTGATGCACATGACATATTCACAATGAAACACAAATACTGAAGTGTGTAAAAATCCATATTACATTTGCCATAAGGGCAAAATTTAGTGTTAAAAAAATAAAAATGGGTTTAAGCAATGCAGCAGTAAAGTGTGTTGAAAATCATCTTAAGTCCTCTAACCATTATTACCTTCTTAGATATAAAAACAGAATCAGGGACTGAAGATATGCAGATAGAGATACCAAAAAACAGAAAGAAAAAAGATCTGCAGATAGAGATGGGGAACTACATGAGGGTGAAGAATAAAACTTAGAATTTGTATGCCTGACCTTCAAGGTCTCAATTTCGCAAGCAAATTGGAGCTCGCTCTCGTCAGATTCCAGGGAATAGATCTGTTGGTTAACAAATACGAAAATGATCTGTATGCTGAGCGATACAACAGAAGCGGGTATTCCCCTATTTGTGCCCGACTCCATTTTCGATCAACAAAGCCTGCAAAATAAACAAATTTGATCAGACCAAGTATTTCTCTTTTGGGGTTTTGGAAGTGAACTAATTACTGAAATTTAGCATGAAAGTTAAATCGAAACCTAGGAATTTTTTTCATGGAGGAGCTTGCGGTCAGGTGTTTGGAGAAGAAGGGTCAGAGGGAGAAGGTGATGAAAGGGGGGTATTTTAACAGATTTTTAACTAAGCATTATATATCTGCATTTTAACACCCCTAGGGTATGGAAAGCTTAATTACCTTAACATTTAGACCGTTTATCCGGCCACCAATCTAATTGGTTACGGGCAGTAGCATGTCATAAGAACATCCTGAAAAACCGACCAATCATGCAAAAATTAAGGGATAACTGTGTCTTCATCAGAACACATCCAAACCGTCCATCTTTAAATTGGACGGTTCAGATCTAAGGGTATTGCATGTTTAGATACCTTATGGATATTGAAAAAAAATCCTTAATGTTAGTCTTTTTTTGTTAAAATAATAATTTAAATTTAATATTAAGAAACTTATGATTTTCATTAAATATTATTAAAATAATAAGAAAAATATTATTATAAATATAATAATGCCTATCAAATAAATAAATAAATAAACTTATATTATTAAAAATAAAATTTATTAAATATTTAAAAACATAATATTTAATATTTAAATAAATACTATTTAACCATAGATATTCTTAAATCGCACAGGTCTCTGCTAGTACTTACTACTATAACCTAATTGGTTTCCACGTGGCACCCTCAAGTTGTTGACATTTGTCAAGCCAAGTGTCTCTCCCCATTAATTGCTGTCCAAGTGTCTCCCTCATTGGTGTCAAACCCCCTCTCTCACTTCTATTTTTCTCCTCGTCTCATTCTTCATTTAGAATTTTTTTCAATACCCATAGGGTATCCAATCATATAATACTCATACATCTGAACGGTCTATTCTAAAGATATACGATTCAGATGCATTCTTACACTTAGTTACATGTTAGTTACTTATTTATAAGTGTTTTAAGCCAATAGGTAACCTGTTGGAAAAAAAACATGGAGAAATCGTGACCTGATGAATGGCCATGATTCTTAGGTATTGAATGGTTAAATACCCTAGGGGTATGGAAGTGCGACTCTAAAATTAATATAGCCAAGAGAGTTGGAGATAAAAGAGGACTCTACAATATTGGAGATAGAGGGGGTACTAAGATGAGATAATAGGTCCTAAATTTGTAAGAGTTTGAGATAAGAGAAGATTCTACATGAATAGTTAGTGGAGTTAGAGAGGGCTCTAGGATGAGGTAGTGGATCCCAAACTTGAACGGTCAAGATTAAATTCTTATCGCAATCCCCTAGTTTATCTCCAATGATTTGACACTTATTTTTTTATATTATAGTACTAGCAAACACCCTGTGTGATGCACATGTGGTAGAGTCTAACTAAAACAAATAAAAAATGATAATGAAACATAAATAAATAAAGAATGATAAATATAGATGGATACAACGGAGAACTCATGACTACAGTGTAAGTTTTTTAATATCCATTCACGTGCAAGTTTACTCGATTGAAAATTAAAGATATAATTTCTGTAGCCCGAACCCTTCCAAAAGTGGGCTGGTCTCAAAAACTCATGGGCCATCACAACACTTAAACATTTGCCTGAATCCGTTTTCCGAAGAAAAATATTGGAAATTTCAGCTTATGAGGATTTCAAATGTATGTAGACTACTAACTGTCATACTAGCTCTATGGATTGACACATTCAAATCGATTGCGCGATATAATCTGTTGGGTCCAAGTCGGGGTCCGCGTAAGAGATGTCTTAGGCCTGAAATTAGTTTTCTTACCATTTAACCCGGACCGTATTTTGATTTTAACTCTTATTTTTTAAGAATAAGTCAAATAAGCTCTATTCCAGACTTGCCAAACGTTAAGCCTAAAAGGCATTAGTGGATGATTATCCCTCTATAATCTTGGAGATTATGATTCTGAAAACTCAAACAGTGCTTTTCAGTGGAATGGGAACGGGTGCAAAATTTAAAAACATGACCCATGCTCCAAGGAAAATCAGTTACTATCACCTTTTTTTTTCTCATTCACACCACGGACAAAGTATTGAGGGGGCCAAATTTTCCATTTCCCAGAGATTCTCTACAGAGAGAAGAGAACAACTTTGTGCGGCGACTGTGAGGCTTCTCTGTTCATTAAATCACCCGAAGAAGAATGAGAGAGCTTGAAACAAAATAAAGAGACAATCCAACCACAATAATATTTCAAGAATAATATATCAGTGACCATACCAGCTTTTTACTTTCTCAAAAGATTGAATAGATGTAGAAATGTGAAAACAAACATGGAGGTTGAAAATTTCAAAGACCTTCCCCCATTAGCAAAAGTCTCATTTTCATCACAAAAATGCATATTAGTGAAGAAAATGCATGAAATCGGCAAATAATATATTAAAAATTCTCTCATTGGAGACCCCAGATAATGCTTGTGCTGTAATGACCAAGATTAAAGTCTCAAATCACATAAAAATGAAAATGAGAGAGACCCACCTTAACCTCCGCTTTGTCTTTCATTTTACCGCTCACTCGTGCATTCTTAAAGTCAATCAAAGACAAACGAATAACATGGTTGAGACACTAATTAATCCCATCTTAGAATACAAACAATTTCAAACAGGGCAAAAAGAACGATAATTCAAATTGAGCACCATTGCTCACCTTAGGAGAAAAACATTACTTGTTAAGTCAAGCTCATCACACCTATAAATTCTCATGTATGCAAATTTCCAAACCCACTAAGCAAACATTGTTAGTCAGTTTCCTCTGTAACTATAAGAGAAGTCTCTTATGGCTTAGGGAACCTCCCTAGGGAACCTCTAAGATCCCCTTGCTCTTCTTATGGCGACTTACTGCCTTCTAAGTCTGGCTCAAATGAATTTTTGGTATATTCCATCTTTTGCACATTGTCCCGGCATTCCGGGTGCTGGTTGGGGTGGAAAGGATGGAAATATGGAATACATCATATATTCATGTACCTGACGGGGAGAAGAATTTTCTCCTACAGGAATGTTGTGTCGCTCATGTCACCCAATAGGTAGGTAGTCTGATTATATTTTCTTTTAAAGTTTATTTAATATGTAGCCAAAAAAGGATCCGTCTCCTCTGCTCGAAAAGAAGTGCAAAGAAGTGCTGGGATCATGCTTGGGAATTAGCCCCAGAACGCCACATCACCATGCTAGGATCCAACTGTCCAAATCTATTCAGCCAAAAAAAATGTGCCAAGATGAATGCTAGTCCTACTCTCAGTCTCTACCAATCACTTTTCATTCTTGACGAAGAGGGAGTAGGGCTCCAAAATGAACCCCCCCCCCCCCCCCCCCCCCGATTTTTTGCTCTTGCTTTCAAATCTCAAAGCCCAGGTTAACGGAGAAGAAGAAAAAACCCTCCACTCCGGCGAAGCCATGCGGCGAAGCCCCACATTACCTTTAAAAAGCCTCAACACTCCCTTACTTTCGAAAAGCCCCAAATGTTTGTTTAAGGAAGAAGAAAAAAAAGATCTCCATCGGCCACTTTTGGGGTTTCGATGATGAAAGGCGAACCTAGTTGTTGTGGAAACTGTCTTCTGGTCGTCGGAATGGCCGGAATCGTTGTGGTTTTTTATTTTGATAAGATGTTTATAGAGTGTGATAGCGATGATTTGGTGGTGCAAGAACTGGGTGCGACCCAGTTGCTCAATCGACTTCTCCCGACCATGCCTTGGAACACTCTCATGGTTAGTTTGATTTCTATTTCTTTTTTTGGTTCTAATTTTTTTTGAGAGATTTCTTGTGGTTGTGATTTCAGCATTTATTTATTGAGGTTTCTGAACATTGTTTTTCCAAGGAATTTACTTGGGTTTTTGTTTTTGTATGCTTGATTTAATCATTTTTTTTATTGTGATGAAAGAAATCATCTTTGAACTTGTTTCAGTGAGAAATCATTTCGGATTTTGTTTTAATGAGAGATTCTGTAATTTTTTTGTATATTTGTTTTTGGGTTTTTGTGTTGACAGGAAGCTCATTGTTTAGGTTCTGTTAATTAGAGATTCTTTGTTTCTGTTTTGTTGATAATATTTTTTTTGGGTGTAGAAACCATACCTTTTCAGCTCAAAACCCGTGTAAATGTTGGTTATTCTGAAATGGGTTTTAGTCGAATTGGTGAATTGTCATCCCGGGAAGATGATCTGGGGAGACCCAGTTTAGGGTCTTTTAGAAACCCAATTGGTATATCTGGATTCTTCGATTATCCGAAGAATCATGCTGGTGTTGCCGAGGCAATCGGTTCCACTGATGCTGAGGAAGATTTGTCTGTGGTTGATGAAATTCAAGGACTGTTAGAAGAGATGAGCAGAGAAGAGAAGGTGGAATTTGATTTAAGACAGAAGAAGCAGCCAAAATTGGTGGGAGGAATGAGGAAAGGGAAGTATCAATTACTTCGGAGGAGGTCAAAATTGAGACAGAGGCATGGGAACAGGCGGCCAAGGAGTGCAAGGACCTTCTTGCCGATATGTGCGAGAAGAAGCTAGCGCCTAAATTGTCGTACATGAAGTCATTGTTCCTCGGTTGGTTTGAGCCTTTGCTTGACTGCATTGCCATAGAACAGGAATTGTGTAGACGAGGGAAGAATAGGGCTGCTTATGCCCCATTTTTTTACCATTTACCAGAAGAGATGATGTCAGTTATTACAATGCATAAGTTGATAGGATTATTGATGATGGGGTTTTCGATTCAAAGCTAGTAGTTTGGTTGTTCTTGGTTCAAGTTATAGAAGCATTTTCTTCCATTTACAACTGAATCATTGTTTGGATCTCTTTATTTGCATCCCTCTATTACATTTATATTTCATGATAACATCAACTGTTATATAAAAAAGTTTAGTCTGGAGGAGTAAGTTAGCAAAAATTAGATTTCTGGTGCATGTTAGCAGACTTTTCAAGGTGGGATTTGGGTTCATGGAGATCCCTGCAGCAGCCACCACCGTAGGAGGTGGCTCCTCAACCAGGCCGCCGGATAATAAAGCCTCTTATGCTGCTGTCCTTGGTTCCCGACCTATCTCTGGTGAATCCCCCAATGGAGATATTAGGTTAAATGCATTGGATACGAAAAAACCAGCCATCTACCAAGGAGAACCAGCGTTATATTTCTCTGTAGAGGAGATTGAGCATTCTGCGATTCCTCTTAGTTTTGCTCTAGTGGCTAAATGTGCCTATGGTCGTCCAAAGCTTGAAGTTCTTAAGAATTTTATCCAAGAGCAATTCCATATTAGTCAAAACGTTTCAGTGGGTGTGATGGATTCACGGCACATCCTTCTCCGTTTTCAAGAAGAAGCTGATTTCCTTACGATTTGGATGAAAGACTACTGCTTTATCGATGGAAAATTAGTTCGATTCATGAGATGGTCGCCTCAGTTCAGATTTGGTCAAAAGCCTTCTGTTGTGCCGGTTTGGATAAACCTTCCTGGGTTACCTCTGAATTTCTTTAACCCTAAAGATCTATCTTCCATAGGGAATCTGCTAGGGAGAGTTCTCCTCGTGGACAGACCTACACGGAACATATCCAGACCTAGCCTGGCTAGAATATGTGTGGAGGTTGATGCCAGTAAGGAGAAAATACATCGTTTCTGGTTGGGGATGGGGGCTGCAAGTAGATGGCAAAAAGTAGTCTATGAGAAGGAAGTTTCGTTTTGTTCTAGGTGCCAAAAACTTGGGCACAATGTGGATCAGTGTAAACTTCTTATTAAGAAGTCTTTTCTAAAGGCAGCAGTAAAGAAAATTCCTAATCCTTTAGTGGATCCTACGAATATGGCAGAAACGAATAGAAACAAAGGAAAAAAAAATTCGGATCCAACTCATATTTGGGTTGCAAAGACTTTTGGGAAGACTGCAGATTCTGATCTGCATAAGGAGGTGCTCAATCTGAACCCCTCTAATTCTAAGCCTTTCATCCCAGTTATAGAACAACGAATCATTGAGGATATGGAAGATAAGGATAATAACAGTGAGGATGAAAAGCTTCGAGATGCAAGCACGTCTCTGGAAAATAACGTTCCCATAGACCTTGAGTCTTATGGTTGCGCAGATGTGATGAAATATCCAAGTTTCAGTGAGTTTTTGGTTCAGAAAGAAGGCCTGGTTGCAACGAACTCAGAGTCTAAAATCTGTGATTTTATGGAGGAAGAAGATGTGGTTCTAAATCTAGATTCAAGGTCTCCTGATTTAGTAAACAACCAGATTGAAATCACCAAAGAAAAATCTGAGTTTGGTTTGAATTACAACTCAATTGATAGAGTGAGATCTGGATTTAAAGCTTCAGGTTTTCCATTATCTTCTCGGCCAGATCTAAGTTTCAGTTTTCAGAAAGAAGACTTGGTTGAAACGAACTCAGAGACTAAAGCCTGTGATTTTATGGAGGTAGAAGATGTAGATCTAATTCTAGATTCAAGGTCTCCTGCTTTAGCAAACAATCAGATTGGCAACACCAAAGAAAATTCTGAGTTTGGTTTGGATTGCAACTCAATTGATAGAGTGGGTTTTGGAATTAAAGCTTCAGGTTTTCCATTATCTTCTCGGCCAGATTATCAACTTGATTTGCAAAATAAAGATTGCTGTTCTCCAGAAGTTTCAGCTATTGAAAATATATATCTAGTGAGACAGCATGATGTAGAAGACTTTCAAGTTCCTCCCATCTCAAATTTGAGTATACTATTACAACGGGCTCCGGTAAGTATTCCTAAGACTAAAAAATATGCTTCTGACATTTTATGGTTATCCTCGGCTTCCTCTGAATTTCATAATGATCTTTATGATTCTATTATTGTCTCGAAAGACTCTTTTATTGCAGAATCAAAAGCATTCATCGAAGATTTGACTAAGTTACATGCTATCAAAGAGCAAAAAGTTGATGGGGAAAAATTAAAAAAACAAAAAAAAGTTCCTATGTCAGCTATTATCACTCGATCTAGAGCGGTTGCTCAAGCTATTATCGAAGAAAACCCCCAAGTTTCTTATGTCTAGTCTGCTATCTTGGAACATTAGAGGGGTGGGAAATTTAGCTTCTAAAGCCCGGCTTAAGAAGTTGGTGGAGTTATATAATATAGCCTTGATCGCTATTATGGAGCCTATGCAACAGTATGATAAGATTCTTCCTCTCAGAAAGATGTTGGGAATGACTGATTTTATTTTTCATCCGAAGATCTGGCTTTTTTGGAAAAGCTCATTGTCAGTTTCTCTTATAGCGTCCCTCGATCAAGCTATTATCATGGATGTTGGGGTTTCAGGCTTGGATACTATTAGATGTGTGTTTGTTTATGCTAAATGTCGAGGAGATGAAAGAAAATTATTATGGAATGACCTTTCTCATAGTCTCTCTTCTTATGATGCTCCATTACTCATAGCTGGGGACTTTAATGCTATTGCTTCTTCGGACGAGAAACTAGGGGGTCGTGATATTAACATGCGCTCTCTGGAAGACTTCAATGCTTTTATTAATGATTTGGGGCTTATGGATGCGGGTTTCTCAGGTAGTAAATATACTTGGTGCAATAATCAAAAAGGGATCAACTGAATCTATGCCAGGCTTGATCGATTCCTATTTAATGCTGCTTGGAACAAAATTTATCCAAATTCTCAGGTTTCTCATTTGTCTAGACTTAATTCGGATCATGCTCCTCTGATTTTGAACTTCAAAGTAGCTGCTGGTCGGAACCCCACTTCTTTTAGATTTCAGAAAATGTGGGTATCTCATTCAGGATTTAAGAGGTTAGTTCAAAATTCTTGGGTTCTGCCTGTTTATGCTACTCCTATTTTAGCATTCTTTGTTAAACTTAAGAGGTTAAAAATTACTCTTAAGACTTGGAATAAGGAAGTTTTTGGGAATATCTTTGTTAAGATAAAGGAGTTGGAAGATAAAATTTGTTGTGAAGAGATAAAGCTTCAGGATCACTGGGATAGTAGTCATGAGGAGACTCTTTTTTCCCTTAAGGATGAGCTGCAGACTCTCATTCTCCAGGAAGAAATTTTTTGGAGACAGAAATCCAGAATAAAATGGCTTAAGGAAGGTGATAACAACACAAAATTCTTTCATTCTGTTGTTAATCAAAGAAGAAAAAATAATGGTATTCATAAAATTAAGAATGAGCAGGGTGAATGGCTGGAGTCCCCTACTGAAATTGCGAATGAAGCTCTCTTATTTCCAGAAGATTCTTACTTCATCTAGTAGCTTTATTGATGATCATATTAGTGATCTTATTCCTTCGTTGGTCTCTACGGAGGATAACATCTCTCTTGTGTCTTTTCCTTCTATGGAAGAAGTTCAACAGGTTGTTTTTAGTATGGATGCTGACAATGCCCCGGGTCCTGATGGCTTTAATGGGACATTCTACCATACTTCTTGGGATATTATTAAGGAAGATTTATTCAAGGCTATTACTTCTTTCTTTACGGAGCATCATATTCCTAGATCAGTTAATGCAACAGCTATAGCGTTGATTGCGAAATGTGAAGACCCCACATCTTTTACTGATTATCGCCCTATCAGTTTATGTAACTTTTTGTATAAGATTTTCTCCAGGATTCTTGCTGACAGACTTGGAAAAATTATTCTCAAAATTATCTCGGTGGAGCAAAGTGCTTTTGTTAAAAGCCGGAACATTACTGAGAATATCACAATTGCTCAAGAAATGGTCAAAGATATTGATAGAAAAGCCTTTGGAGGTAACTTAATTATCAAGCTTGACATGGAAAAGGCTTATGACCGAATGGAGTGGCCTTTTATTTTTGCTGTTTTGAAGAGATTTGGTTTTTGTGAGAAATTCATAAGCCTCATTCGGGGTTGTATTCAGAACCAAAGTTTTTCTATCATCATCAATGGGCAATGGGTCCTTGTATGGTTTTTTTCAGAGCTTGAGAGGCTTAAGACAAGATGATCCTCTTTCTCCTGCTCTTTTTACAATAGCTGAAGAAGTTCTTAGCAGAGGCTTAAAAAAAGTTTTGACTGTTCACTCATCTTCTTATAATGTTGGGAGGAATGGTTTCCCAGTATCTCACCTTCTTTTTTCTGATGACACTTTGATATTTTGCAATGGTAATTCTAGAACCATAAAGAATATTTTTGAATTTTTGAAGTTATATGAAGAATCTTCCGGTCAGAAAATCAATAAAAGAAAAAGTTCTCTGTATGGGTCTACAAACTTTATCCGCTCTAGGAAAAGGAATATCTCTAACTATACTGGATTTAAATTCAAAAACTTTCCCCTCATATATCTTGGGATTCCTTTAATTAAAGGTCGTCAGAAAAAGTCATATTTTTTGTCTTTGATGGAAAAAATTTAGAAACGAATATTAGGATGGGCTGGTAAACTTCTTTCTGCGGGAGGCCGGTTGATATTAATAAAGCATGTCCTTTCTTCCATTCCCGCTTACACTTTAGCTGGAGTACATATCCCTGCTGGCATTGGTATCTCGATTGATAAAGCTATGGCTAATTTTTTCTGGAATGATTCAGATACTGGTAAAAGACGTCATTGGGTGAGCTGGAAGAAATGTTATTTGCCCTGGTCGGAGGGAGGTCTAAGCATTCGCAAAATGGCTGATTTTAATACTGCTTTTAGAGTTAAACAAGCCTGGAAAATTTACTCTTCGAATAGCCTCTGGTCCCGGTTTTTCAAAGCTAAATACAAAGTGGATCATGTGTGGAATGCTCTTCCTTGTAGGGGATCCTCTAGACTTTGGTCAGCTATTTGTGAGGTCTTTCAGTTTATGCTCTCTAACTCTGTAGTCCTTATTGGTAGTGGATCCAAGGTAAATTTCTGGTTTGATAGGTGGTGTGGTGACCAAGCTCTTATTTATTCGGCCCTAACTCCACCTCCTAATAGCCCAAATATTAGTGCTATCCTTAATACAGATGGTGATTGGGATTTTTCCTAGGTTAGTCAATTTCTTCCTCCTAACATTATTGAGAATATTAAAGCTAGAGGATTTGCTACTTCTGAAGATCCAGATGTTTTTATTTGGAAAATTTCGCCTTCTGGAACTTTCTCTGTTAATTCGGCTTAGAATTGCTTAAGAATAAAATATCAAAATCAGAATTGGGCCATGGTTGTTTGGAATCGCATTATTCCTTCTAAAATTTAGATTTTTTGCTGGAAAATATTTCATAATGTTATTCCAACAGATGTTGCTATTCAAAGTTTGGGTATTCCTATGGTGAGTAAATGCTGTTGTTGCAAAAATGCTAGAATGGAAGATATCTCTCATCTGCTTATCCGTAGTGAAATTGCTATTCCTGTATGGAGGTTCTTCTCGGCTGCTTGTTATATTCCCTTTCATTTTCAAGATAATATTAAATGCAGTCTTAAAAGATGGTACAGGGCAGCCTCTCATAGGAAAAATGATCTCCTCTTTCTTGTGCCGGCTTTGATTGTTTGGGAAATTTGGATCGAGAGGTATAGCAGAAAACACAACACTAAAAGTCGATCTAGTAATTCTTTACTGAACAGTATTAAGAGGAGGATTTTGAACATTGCATCTTATTATCCTAAGGAAAATCTTGATTTGTCTCCTATTTTTGGCATTAGGCATTCTATTCTCTCTCCTTCTCGCTCTTTATTTGTTAAGTGGATTTTTCCTTCAAGGGGAAGAATGAAATTAAATGTTGACAGTGCTTTTAGGGGGAACCCTGGAATTGCTAGCGGAGGAGGGGTGATCAAAGATCATAATGGAGATTTTGTTGCTAGCTTTTATTCTTTCTATGGTTTTGACTTATCCTAAGGAAAATCTTGATTTGTCTCCTATTTTTGGCATTAGGCATTTTATTCTCTCTCCTTCTCGCTCTTTATTTGTTAAGTGGATTTTTCATTCAAGGGGAAGAATGAAATTAAATGTTGACGGTGCTTCTAGGGGGAACCCTGGAATTGCTAGTGGAGGAGGGGTGATCAGAGATCATAATGAAGATTTTGTTGCTAGCTTTTATTCTTTCTATGGTTTTGACAGCAATAACACTGCTGAAGCCTGAGCTCTTCTGGATGGTTTGAATTTGTGCAAGATCCTGAGTATCCACAATCTAGACATTGAATCCGACGCCAAAAATCTGGTGGAGAGGTGGAATGGGCTTATTTCTTTCTCTTGGAAGAATTGGTATTGGGATAAGAAGATTAAACATCTTTTTAGAGGTAGCTTCTCTTTTAAGCATGTATACCGAGAAGCAAATTCTGTGGCTGATGGATTAGCTAATATTGGTTGTGATATGATGACTTCTAATTGCTTACTTTCTTATAGGAATATTCCAGACAAGATCAAATCTTTGCTTTTTTTGGACAAAAGCGGTATTGGAAATTTTAGAAAGATCAAGCCTTAGCTTATTGGGTTGGTTGTATAGGGGTAAGGTTTATGTCCCCCCTAGGTTTTCATTTATTTTGTGTGTAGGGGTAAGGTTTTATGTCCCCCCCATCTTGTTTCTTTTTCTTTCTTTTTTCTTCTTCTGTAGGGGTAAGGTTTTATGCCCCCCCCCCCCTTCCCTCCCTTATTTTTAATTATTAATAAACTGGTAGGGGTCTGCCAAACCCCTCACTCCCTCTGAGTGGTTTTCTTAAAAAAAAAAAAAAATCATTGAAAGTAAGCACAATATTTTGGCTTCAGTGACAAGTGTTTCATAGAATATATTTTGTAAATACATCAAAATAATGTGAAAAAATGCTTCTGGGTAGAGATCAATGGCCTCCCATGTATTCAGATGTTGACTATGATAGAGAGATCACCTCCATAAGAGACTTGGTGTAGAGTAGGATCATGTAGAGCACAGCCATTGAGCTTCTGGACTCATTTGTGAATCAAGTTTTGATCCAAACTTCTTAAGTAATGTATGCCTTATAGCAGTGGGATAAAATATTTACATCTCCGCTTATTGCCATAGCTGGGATGAAGCTTATCATTCACTCATTGCACAATAAAGTTGGAGCAACAACCATAAGAAGCGAAAAATCTAGCAACCAAATTACCTTCGTGATCTCTATACCCCCCCTCCCTCCGACATTACCTGGATTGCCTGTGGAAGCACCATCAATGTTTAACTTGAATTTATTTCGGGGAGGAAAAATCCATTTCACCAGCACCATTTTGAATCATTTTGAATTTACTGATAATAGGAACTGTCGATGGAAATAAGGGAGATAGATCAAAATGCAAATTCCAATACAAGGAATGGATATCACTAACCTTTTTAATAATAGCATGAATGAGAGAAGTAGCGGTCCACATTTTAGAATCATACTTCTTCCTACATCTCTCTGTCCAGATTTTCCAAACAATCAAAGCCCGCAAGAGAATGAATAGATCATTCTTCCTAGATGAAGCCACTCTATACCACCACCTTTTCAATGTACATTGGATAGAATCGGACTTACTAAAGTAAACGACGCACCATGAGGAAAAGTAATACCAAACTGAAAAAGCAAGCTCACTATAATTCAACAGGTGATTAGTAGTTTCCACACAAGAAAAATTGCAACTGTGGCATTTACTAGCCAGTGGAATACCTATATTTTGGACTGTCAAGTCTGTAGGCACAACACAATTCATAATTTTCCAGCAGAAAATACTGATTTTAGAAGGAACAATCTGATGTCAAACATGTTTATACCAACCAATCTCATTACCTTTGCCCCTTAAATAATTCCAAGCAGTCTTCGCTAAAAATTCCCCCGTAGATGAGGGAGTCCAAACAAATTTGTCATCTTCATTCGAGATAGAAAAATTACTATCTTTAATATCATTAATGACAGTAGGAGGAATAAGATGACTCACCTGAAAAAGATTCCATTCACCATTCTCATTAAGAAACTAAGAAATAGATGGATTAGATTGAGGGTTCCCAATAACAATAGATATAAGAGGAACATCCTTGATCCATCTATCAAACCAGAAGTTAATTTTGTTCCCATTCCCAAAGAGAACCGAAGTGTTGGGCAGCATCATATGGATAACTTCACAAATGTCAATCCAGAGTTTAGAAGAACCACGGTTAGGTAAAGCATTCCAAACATGATCAATGCTATATTTATCTTTAAAAACCTCGCCCAAAGATTAGAAGAAGTATAAATCATCCAAGCTCGCTTAAACCGAAAAGCCTTGGCAGATTCAGAAATTTTCCGAATACCCAAACCTCCTTCGATATAAGGTAAAGAACATTTATTCCACTTAACCCAATGACGATGTCTATTTATCTCCGAATTATTCTAGAAAAAGTTAGCCATAATTTTCTCAATTTTGGTTGATATACCAGAAGGAATCGAGATAATAGAAAGAATATGAACCAGAATAGAAGAAAGAACATGCTTAATAAGAATTAATCGACCTCCAGTCAATAATAATTTACCAGACCACCCTGCAACACGACCTTGAATCTTCTCAATGATGGGGAGGTAATAAATTAATTTCTAACGACCTTTAATCAAAGGAATTCCCAAGTAACTGAAAGGGAATTGCTTAAATTTGAAACCAGTTCTGGAAGATATGGACCTTTTTTCTAGCAGAAGAGAGTCTCTCGGAGCCATAGAGAGAGCTTTTATCTTTATTAATTTTCTATCTCGACGAACCTTCATATTTTAAGAGAAAATCACAAATATTTTTTATGCTACGAGCAATGCCATTACAGAAAATAAGAGTCATCCGCAAACAAGAGATGAGAAATAGCAAAACCATTTCTCCCCATAGAATAAGAATTGTTCTGCTGATTAATAATGCTTTTCAAAGCTCTGCTAAGCACTTCTTTTGCCAATATAAAAAGAGAAGGCGAAAGAGGGTCTCCCTAATGGAGACCTCTCGAACTAGAGAAAAACTCATGCAAAGCTCCATTAATAATGATTGAAAAGCTTTGATTCTGAAGGCAACCGTAGATAAGATTGATAAACTTTTCACAAAAACCAAACTTCTTTAAAACCTCGAAAATAAAAAAACTGTCATTCCATGCGATCATACGTCTTTACCATGTCCAACTTAATGATAATATTTCCTCCAGACTTTTCTGTCAATTTCATTGAGCATTTCTTGAGCAATAGTAATATTTTCTGAAATATTTCTCCCTTTAATAAACCTAGTTTGTTCTTCAGATATAATATTGGGAAGAATATTAGCCAATTTGTTGGCTAAAATTTTGGAGAATTTTATAGAAAAAGTTGCACAGACTGATAGGCCTATAATCAGAAAAAGTGGTCGGATCATCACATTTAGCAATCAAAACAATGGCTGTAGCCAAGGTTCGTAATATCGAAATTATCGGCGATATATCGCCGATATATTTCGATTTCGGTGTTGACCGATGCATCGACATGCTGGAAGGGAAAAATTACACAGTATCGGGGGTTATCGCTGATATATCGCCGATATCGACGATATATCGGCGATAACATACCGATATCGACCAAAAGGAGAGGAGAAGCAGGCATCCATCCAAAAAAAAAAAAGGGGAAATCACAGATCGATCTTCAGATCACTCATGCAATTGAAAAACATCTTGAGATTAATAGTTTTGATTTAGTAGAAAAAAAAAAGGGTTGATTTAGAAGAAAGAAGAAGGAAGAAGGAGGAAGAAGAGGCCAGAGGGTACCGTGGCCGTTCACTGTTGCCGTCCACCGTCACCGTCCACCGTCTTCTTCGCAGTCGCCATCGCCGTTGCCAAACTCCCAAACCCAAGCTAAGGATCCTCCTTCCTCGGCTCCCCCCATTTCCGAGCTCTGCTCGTTTTTTTTTTTTTGGGTTTGTTCTATCGTTTGCAATGAATCACGATCACGAAGCTCTGGTGTTTTTAAAAACAGATAACCCTTATAAGGGTTTTCTAACGTCACTCATACACTTAAAAATGTTAAAACCCTTATAAGGGTTATCTAACTTCACTCTCATAGGGTTGTTTTAAAATAAATTAAAATTAAAATTTATAAACTTATGTTATTTATAAATTTATAAACTTATGTTGATTTAAAATAAAATAAATTAAAATTAAAATTTATAAACTTAAAATTTATAAATTAAAATAAAAAATGCTTGTATTTTATAAATTAAAATTTATTTATATGTAATATCCCTAACCTCATAAGGGTTGTTTTAAAATATTATAACACCTTGACTAATCAGTAATCACTTAGCTATACTTTTTAGTAAAAAAATTTAACATACTTTGACTAATCAGTAATCACTTTGACTAATAAGTTAACATATTTTTTAGTATAAAATTTATAAGTTAATATACTATTTTTACTGCATAATCTTAAAAAATTATAGAACATACTATTTTGAAGACAAAAAATTTATAAAACTGGTTTGCCATATTAGAAATTATATTATATGACAAAAAATAATATTTTATAAGCTTATGTTATAAACTAATATTGATTTATATTATACATCCAATTTTAAAAAGTATCAAAAATTTTAAGGTAAAGCCTTTTTTTCTATTTTAATTTTTAAGAATTATACTTGAAATTCATGTGTATTTTTATTTAGTTATTGTTATATATATTGCTGAAACTTGATTATTGGTCTGCACATTGTCTTAGGAAAATTACATCCACTTCAATTATTTTTCTACTCTAATGTGCACTCATAAAGTCATAGTATTTCAAATTTTCAAAACAATTAACATGGATAATCATTTAAAAAAAAGAGGCGATTAGAGTTGATTATATTATGTGTTTAACTTGATTATATTTGTTAGTGATTCATTGTACAGTATTTTTTATATTGTAAAAGAATTAGCCCGAGTAATTCCACCACTCTATAATTTCTAAAATTTAAAACTTAAACAGGAGTCCCGCACATTTAAATAAAATTGAATCAACTTTTTATTACATAATTACATCCACTTCATAGTCAAATAAAATTACATCCACTTAGTTTTTTTTTTTAATTACATCCACCATAGTCAAATAAAATTGCATCAACTTCTTTTTACATAATTACATCCACTTTATAGTCAAATAAAATTACAGTCGTCTTCTTTTTCTCTTGATGTAGGGTCTTCAATCATTTAACCATCTCCTCTCCCTTTCATGTTGATTCGTCCTGTAAAAACATTGAAAAAACATTGAGTTCATCAATTGCATATATAGTTTGAGAAATTAAATTAAATTTTAATTATTTATCAACTTTAACGTGAATTCATAAGCTTTTCCATATGTCTAAAACAATTAACATGGATAATCATTAAAAAAAAAAAGTATCACGGGTTTTGGGACATAATTATATTATGTGTTTGACATTAACATTTATTGGTGATCTACTAGGAAGTATTTTTCACTATAGCCAGCTAAGTCAAGACAAAGATGATGACATCGAACCTCTGGGTAACTCCTTCTGGTGGTGATTGTAGGTTTTTTAGTAGGTTGTATTATGTATGTTTGTATTATTATGAATCTTATAAATTATGAATTTATGATTAATTGAGAAATGAATGAAACATAAATCAATCATACATTATCGTCATTCGTACGCGCACATCTTTGCTCTCTTCTCATTGCATCTCTTATGTACATTGTTATTTTTTTAAATTTTTTTATTTTTAAAGGTGTATTAACATCTATTCTAACATTTCTTGAAGTTTCATTACAAAATTTCATGTTTTGCCCTATTTTTTGCCATTTTTTTCAAAAATCACCGATAAACGATATATCTTCCGATATATCTCCGATATATCTTTTTTCCACGGCTCCGACATGCCGAGCGATATCGACATTTAGAACCTTGGCTGTAGCATTAACGGCCTTAGGAATAACCAGATTGGAGAAGAAAAAATTAACTACCGAGTACAAATCATTTTGAATAATCTCTCAACAGGCTTGGTAGAAGTGACCACCAAAACCATCTGGGTCTAGAACACTGTCTTCTGAAATACTAAAAACCACTTGTTTAACCTCCTCCATAAATGGCGTAGAAGAGAGCATGAAATTCTCATCCTCAGTTATCATCTGGGGGATGAGATTAAGAATATCAGCATCAATATCAATATCTCTTCTTGAAGAAGTGAGAAGGTTCTGAAAAAAACTAATAGCTTCAATACCAATATCATTCTGGTTCTCAACCCAGTTACCCAATGAATTTTTTATTCTATGAATGCAATTCCTCTTTCTTCTATGATTGGCCACCGCATGAAAAAACTTTGTATTATTATCTCCTTACTTCAGTCATGTTATTCTGGATTTTTGTTTTCAGAATATTTCCTCTTGAACAATAACTTGCTATAATTCATTCTTCAAGTTTGATAGTTGACAATCAATAGTAGCATCCCAATTCTCTTGAAGAGAAATCTCTGTAGCGCAAATTTTCTCTTCCAAATCTTTAATCCTGACAAAGATGTTCCAAAAAATCTCTCTATTCCAGGTCTTAAGAGAGTGTTTAAGCCTCTTAAGTTTTAAGAAAAAAACATGAATAGCCAGCAAAAATAGGAACATTCCAAGATTCAGAGACTAACCTTTGAAAACCAAAATGACTAATCCACATCTTCTGAAATTTAAAATTGGAAGAATTACGAGCATTTCCACTCTCAAACTGCAGAATAAGAGGAGCATGATCAGAATTAAGCCTGGATAAGTGAGAGACCTGAGGAGCAGGTAATTTATTGTACCATTCCGCATTCACCATAATACGATCTAGCCTGGCATAGATTCTATTAAGAACCTCCTGATTGTTGCACCAAGTGATTTATTACCAAAAAACCCAGCATCAAGAAGACCCATATCATTGATAAAAGCATTAAATTCATCCATTGAACGAATATTGGGATCTCTACCTCCCAATTTTCCCTCTGGATTAACAATGGCATTGAAATCACTAGGTAGAAGAAGAGGACCAGTGAAGTTGGATAATAGAAGAGAAATATCATTCCACAGGATCAGCCTATCATTGCTAAGACATTTGGCATAGATAAACCCGCATCTGATCTTGTCTAAACCTTGAATTTTCACATCAACAAGAAGAGCTTGATCCAAAGAAGCAAATAAAGACACATTCAGCCAATCTTTCCAAAATATCCAAATTTTATCATGAGCAAAATACCCTTACATATTAAGCAATTTATTGAAGATGACTATATTATTGGGAGACTGCATAGGTTCCATGATGGCCAACATAGATATATTATGAGAATTGACAATATTCTTTAACCTAGCTTTAGAAGCTATATTTCCAACACCTCAAATATTCCAAGATAATATATTAATCTTTGGAAACTATAGAATGGTCTCGCAACAAAATAGGAGCTTGCACTCTAGATCTAGTTATTTTGTCCGACGGAGGTATACCTTTCTTTTGTTTTTGCATTAATTCCTGCTCATATTCTGAAAATTTTTTGATGTGCTGAATCTTGTTGAGATTTTTCCCATCCGCTGAAAAACTATCCTTATTTTCAAAAGAAATATGATTTACCTCATGATGAAACTCCCAAGACGAAGAAGATAACCAGTTAAGATTTGATCTGATCTTCTTTGGGTGAGAAACCGAATACCCTGATCTCTTCTTCAACAAAATATGAGTAGTTCTGCGAGTAAGCAGTGCATCAGTACCCATGTTTTCTGTTGTGTATAAATTCCCTTCACTGAGTATCTCAAGATTTTGCACCGTAGCAGGAAGATCCTTAGACAAAATATCACATGAAGCCTCAATAGCTGAATCTTTGATAGGCTCTTCATCTGTGAGAAGGACCGAAGTATTTGCATCTCTGTCTTTTGTTATAATTCCTGAAGGATCACCAGCAGTAATTAAATCCTGGTGGAATCGTTACTAGAAACATCAAAATCTGCCACTCTGGGAGCAGCATCAATCGGTGGAACAATATTAGTATTTTTCTCCTTTCTCACCCAAACTTTCGGACCATCTTTCATATTATCTTTTTCCTTGTTCTTGCGATCATTATCTTCTTCTCCATGAACATGTTTATTTGCGAGACGGTAAACTGCATCTGCATGACCTTGCTTAGAACAATAAGAACATTACTCAATATCTTTTTCATATAAAATCTGTTGCCACCGTCCAACAGCTCCAATACTCAACCAAATACGAGATGGTTTAGGTTTAGAAAGATCAAGATCAACACAAATTCTGGCTTTATTTGGCCTGGTAAGCATCTTAGTTGGACCATCAACACACATAACTTTCCCTACTGCAGATCCAATCGATCTAAGGATTGGTTCTTGAAATAAATGGAGAGGCAGATTCAGTAGTGAGATCCAAACCGGAACAATGGTAGGCTCTATTCCCGCACAAAAGTTCGGAGTCCACTTGATGAAACGGAGAAGGCTGTTGATGTAACAATACTCTTTCAAGTATACGGTAAGATAATCTTCAGCTGCAGAAAATCTAATGAGGAGATGTCTTGGATCAATAACCCCTATGTCGTAATCAAACTTCAAGTGAAAGTTAAGCTTAAAAAATTCTCTAATGGATGGGAAGGATGGTCTTCCATAAGAACATTTAGCAATAAGCTTTAGGGGTGCTGCTAATTTAGAAGACTCATCTAGAGTTAGAAACAAAGCTGGTTCTCCTTGAAACGCAGCAATAGGTTCAGAAATATTGATTGTCTCCGGAATCAAAGATCGAGATGGACTCGCAACTTCGGCAAAAGACTTCATCCGAGCAGCCTCTGCATACGAAAGAGGTTTATCGGGGGGCGTGAAGAAGATCCCCCCCCCCCCCCTCCCCTCCCCCATGAGGCCGGCAGCCATGGCTTCCATCATGAAACCCTAGAGGAGAAACTGAGAAACGTTTGCTAACATACACCAAAGATTAAAGATTGTTTGCTAACATGCACCTCCAGACCTCTTGAACTTGGTTCAAAAGACCCCTCCTTCGTATACATGAAATACAACTTTCTAGTGGGTTCTATCTTCCTATACGATATGATAGATCTTACGATTGAACTGTATGGATGGGTTCATGATCTTGCACTTATAAAGGTCCTTCATTATTAAAAAAAAAAAAAAAAACAAGGTTCATGAGTTCTCAAAGTGATTGCATGCCCAATAATGGAAGCAAGCTAGAAGAAAATATCCACTATAGCAACTGTACTCCATAAGATAATTAGTCTTGTATTTATTAAGTAGGTAGACTGCAGAAATACTAAAATTACATGACCAGACCATGAGCAATTGAACTTTAAATGGAATGAGGAATGGGGTTACAGATAACAGGATAATATCATTTTGCTTCAAGAATCTGGGGCATATTGTTATATTTTGCATATAGAACACATCCTTTCATGTTCTGATCAATTATTTTTCTAGTAATGAAAAGATGCGACCGATTTCTCAAAAAGATCATACCATCCAATGTTTATGTTATCTGAGAAAAGCTTTCCTGCCAAAAAAAAAAAAACTTTACATTGGATGAACCTTACATTGGCAAAGTACACAGTTACTCCTAACAACTCAAATCCTCTGCCAAAAATTGCTGACACTTAGAGAGATACAATGTAGAAGCAGAGAAAATACTAGCTACAGAGCCTAAACAAGTAGGAAATGCTAGTTGCATGGCCTAAACAAGTGTGATACCAAATAGAACAATAAACACAACAAATTTGCAAACAAAAATGACACTGCTTGAGAAGAGTCACTTTTGATTCCATCTCTGAAAGTCAATCATGAAAATTTGATTCCATCTTCAAAGCCAATCATGAAAATTTGATTCAATCTTTGAAACCCGATCATGTAAATTTTTTTCATCTCGATCTTCATCCTCGTCGGTGATACCATGTCCTAACGCTTCTACATATTTATCGCATCACTTTACAAAATTGAAACATCTTCTCCTATTACTACTTCTCATAGATGAAGAAGACATGTTCCTACAAAATCAAATACTATTATCTTCACAATACTATTATTGATTCACCGGAATGATTCGCCAAAATAATTAGGGCCCACTGTGAAACACCAGCAGGATATGTTCCAAACAGATTATCAAATACATGGGGGAAGTGAAAGCACCTTCATGCTTTGGGTAAAGATGATATTAACACTAGCAGCACCAAAACTTTTCACATACAGAAAATTTCAACTGCAAAAGGAAATGCAACACTTTTTTTTTTCAATTTTCTAACTGAGATTGCTTTATAAAAGCAATGTAAATCTCTAATAATTTAAAAAAAAAGGTACCCTTTCCGGTTCTGACTTCTGCACAGGTATATAACCCTCAAGTTGAAGTGAGAAAAGGATAAAAAAACGTGTACATAGGTGAAACAACAATCATTCATGCCCCATTTACTGCTCTGTGTTGATTCCAAAGATACGGACCTTGTGCATGTTCGGGAACTTGGCAACCACTAGCACAAACACAGCAAAAGTGTTAAGAAAGAGCATCGGGTGTTGGTAGTCGGCCGTGTGCGAGGCTATCAAGTACCTGCCAAAAGAAAGAGGGAATAAAAAATGGTTCTTGGTAAGGTATAACTTGAACAAAGTTGAGTCCCAAGACATTTTCCACTTTCCTCAGAATCTTGTATATTGTAACAGAAGTATGTGTATAGTACATGAATCATTCATTATATGAACTTACAATATCATATTGCAGCAAATATACAATTTATATCAGAGGATGTAATTTTTTTTACTGTCGGTAGAGAACCCATAATCTGGGTCCTATCTAAAGATACTCCCAATCCAATCAAGTTCTCAAATGCTAACAAAAATTTGGAGCCCAAAATCTGTCGACCAATAAACAAACAAAAGAAAGAAAAGCATATATAACACTCAAATGGGTCTCCCCAGATCAACATCAGTTATTTAAGGCAAAAGAAAAAGATAGATTACCAATTCACCATTGCAGTAAACTGTAAACTTCAAAAGCCCCAGAGCTTTGTAAGAAGGATTGCAAGACATTGCCAAAAATCTAAGTGGTTGCAATGGTTCCAAATTTATTTGCTCGCAAAGAGAAATACCAAGGAGGCGGCATCATATTCCCCAGCCTCGGAAAAATTTGTTCACCTGCCATTACAATCCCAACAACTCCTATTTGAACAACTGGTACAACTTTGCGCAGTAAGCGTTTTGGAAAAGTTGGGGGCTGATTTGCGAGAGTAACCTCGATCCTAGAAAAAGAAGTTTCCAGCATCTTCTTCATTGTCACTGCAGTTCCCCTGCCAAAATTAACATGAAACCATGGATTAACTTCCACATAACATAAACTCTTCATGCAATCAAAAACCTATTAAATGAGAAGCTCAACAATCTATAAGATGGGATCTATAACAAACATCCATGAAACTCATAAAGTTTGCAAAAACCCAATGCCAAATAATAAAAGAAACAATAATCTATCACTTCACAGCAAGCTCAAATCCTGAGAATCAAGTGTTTCTGTAACGCCCCAGAATTTTAAATAATAAAATTATGGGTTTGTTGGTCCTTAACTAAGGTTAAATCCTTGAGTGTTTGTTAAATTAATAAAAAGTGGTTTTTGCTTGGGATTGAAGTGCACTGAGGAAATCTTAGTATCTTTTCGCGAAAATCACACACAGTGTGCCGGTCGATTGCCGGGACACACCCCTATCGTATTGGTTCCGTCAGGTATCATTTTGCGGGACCGTGCATTATGTGTGATAAAATTGAGAAAAGCGGGAAATTTTCAGATTTCCAGAAATTAAGTGGGACCCAATATCTGTTGGAGATCCTAATAGAAATTCATGCGGCTGGTACTAATGCGTGCCGATCGGCCATGAGGACTAATGTTTGTCGTTTTGGCAGTTAGTTATCTCAGACGAAGAAACGGTGACCTGTTTTGTGTCCGAAATCAAAAAATTTGTGGATTTTGCAATTTTCTTCCGGACTAAAGTGCAACTGTTAAAACTCAGTATTTATCCCCGAAATTTTTACAGTAGGTGTCGGACTACCCCAAATTCGGTCACCTAAAGTTTCATCACGATCGGGTGTCATATAGCAGAGTTTCGAAGTGCATATGTGTGAAAAAGTGAGAAAATCCGGTCAAACGGTCAAAGTAGTTGACTTAATCAACTACCACTTTCCACACCAAAGGGGTCATGTGCTTTTGCACATGATCTAACCCCCCTTTAATGCCTACATAAAGGGGGGGCAGCCTCTCATTTATGTTTGTGAAAAAACAGTAAACCCATTTTGTTGTCCGTGGGTTTTAGAGAGAGAAAGTGAGGAGAGAGAAAAGAGAGAGAAAAGAAGGGGAGTCCACCTTGGGGTTGTTCGACGTCCCCGACGCGTTGGTGACCTCTATTTTCTTCCCCGGTGCCTCGATCAACGTGTAGAGAGAGAAAGGGATAAATCTAGAGAGAGAAAATGAAGGTTTGAAGGCGAGGAGCTTCACCTTGGGGTTGATCATCCTCCCGAGCGCGTTGGCGGTGTCTGTTTCAGCCCTAGACACCTCGAAGTGCGTGAAAGAAGTAAAAACCTCTTCCATCTCCTCTTTTCCCTGTTATTTGCTATATTTTTTATGTGGAATGTATGTGCATTGATGGAACTAAGACCCTGTGGATATATTATAGGAAGGTGGTTATGCGTGGAAAATGAGTAGAGGGGTGTAGCCCTCGGTCTCGGGTCTCAAAACCCCGGATTTAGACTCAATGTGTAAAAGGCGTATATGGAAAAAGGGTTGGAGACCCCTATGTGATATTGTGATTTTATGTGGACCTTCGGGGAGCCCAGATCGGTTCCCGGATAAATTATATCGTCACCCTGGGGTGTCGAAAAGTTGTTTTGCAAGTCGTATAAGGTTATGAACACATTCATTAGCCTGGAAACGTTCCCTAATGAGACGGTGTGTTACCGGATTTGATTCACAGGCGCAAGGCCCAAGTATTTCAGTTAACCAAGCGAGACTTGGGTTAACTAGGGTTAAAATATGGTTAGAAAGCCTAACCAAGGTTAAAATATAATCCTCCGTGACTGATAGTCGGGAGTGGGTGGATTTGATATCCATACATCCTCTTTGACTAGGTCAGGGGAGAACATATTGTTGTGTTATCTAATAGATATGTCGTACCGAGGCTGAGTCAGTAAGTTGTGATGCCTCTGATAGATATGTCGTCTGTACCGTGGCTGAGTCAAATGATTGTGTGATCTGATAGATATGTCGTGGGATAGAATTTCCCCACAGTGGCTGAGTCAGATTGTTGTTTTATCTGATAGATATGCCGTACTGAGGCTGAGTCAGTAGGTTGTGATGCCTCTGATAGATATGTCGTCCGTACCGTGGCTGAGTCAGATGGTTGTATTATCTGATAGATATGTCGTACCAAAGCTGAGTCAATAGGTTGTGATGCCTTTGATAGATGTCATCCGTACCGTAGCTGAGTCAGATGGTTGTGTTATTTGATAGATATGTTATACCGAGGCTGAGTCAGTAGGTTGTGATGCCTCTAATAAATATGTTGTCCGTACCGTGGCTGAGTCAGATGGTTGTGTGATCTGATAAATATGCCATGAGGATAGAATTTCCCACCATGACTGAGTCAGATTGTTGTGTTATCTGATAGATATGCCGTATCGAGGCTGAGTCAGTAGGTTATGATGCCTCTAATAGATATGTAATCTGTACCGTGACTGAGTCAGATGGTTGTGTTATCTTATAGATATGTCGTACCGAGGCTGAGTCAGTAGATTGTGATGCCTCTGATAGATTTGTCGTCCGTACCGTGGCTGAGTCAGATGGTTGTGTTGTCTGTGATCTGATAGATATGTCGTGAAGATAGAATTCTCCACCGTGGCTGAGTTAGATGGTTGTGTTGTCTGATAGAGATGTTGTGAGGCTAGAGTTCCTCACCGTGGCTGAGTTCAGACAATTGTGTTGGTTTTAGCAGGTGAAGGCTCGGATTATGTATCGAGTCTATGGACTCAAGGTGGTACGGAGTCTATGAACTCAAAGTTGTACGGAGTCTAAGGACTCAAGGTTATACGGAGTCTAAGGACTCAAGGTTTGATTTCATTGGGTGTAAGTCCGATTGATTTCGATAGTTATCATGAGGGTATGGGACACCATGGTAACAAAATTAATGTTAACGGATTTGGAAATGGATAGCGAGTCTACGAACTTTAACTTGGATATTGAGTCTACGGACTCAAGTTGAATACGGGCGAAGGCCATTTGATTGAGTCTGCGAACTCAAGGATAGAGTGTGAGCGGTTGTCTGGAAGGGTAACCTAGTGGTGTAAACGATGATTTGATGAACTTGGAAATTGAGGTTCGAACCTCGAAATAAGGTGAAATAGCCTTGAGTGACCTCGGGTCACGGATTACGACATTATATATTATTATAATATGAGAATTGTATTACAACACTATGATGATGATGACTGTTACTAGGTGGAAAATAGCCTAGATGGATTGTGGATTTTGCTGGGCTCTATAACTCACTCCTTTCATTTTATATCTTCAGATTTGGAAGCAGTTGCTGATTGGCAAGGAGTTATACTTGATGGATTCTGAAAGTGTACCAGCGTAGTTGTGGTGCCAAAAGTAATGGTTATTGTAGCCAGTGAGGTATCGTATTTGTTTATGATGGGTTATTGTGATGACCTGTTGTTATTGCTTATGTAAGTTCATCAGAAAATTTGAAAAATCCCCGCATTTTCACGGGTAAAGTCTTCCGCATGCGTGGTTATGACAAACGAGCACGCGTCTTAGAACTTGATTCCCAAACACGGGTTCGGGGCATCACAATTTCCTTGATGAAACTCCTACCTACAAGTTTAATGTTTTCTAACATTCAATTTCCATGAGCATATCAGGATCAACATGGACTTGAATGCTACTTTTGTGTGCAATTGAGGATGTTGCTTTAGTTCCACATGAATGACCACTCAGGTGTAAGGATGGGATCCCAGGTATTAGTAACAAAGATATGAAGAAGTCTCATAACTGAGTGCGTGGTATTTTTCATTCTACGGTTAGAAGGATGGATTTTGGAGGTCATGAGAGTAGATGGATGAATGGCCACCTGAACTCATTTTCTTTCTCGCGAAGGATTGCATTCAACAAGAAGAATTTTTGGAAGATCAAGATGTTTGAGTTTGAGTCTTTGATATATGGTACTCATGTCTCCTGTTTCCTCCTTGCTTATTTTCGAATCATGGAGCCTTTGAGTAGAGACTTATCAACAAGCACTATTGATTCAGAGCACCTGTGTCAATTATTATACAGGTTCATTCAATGTTCTTCAAAATGGATAAATCAAGACCACAAATGCAATCATGTGAATCAGTTCAATCAAGTTTTGTGAAAAATAAAATACAAAAATGGTTAGTCCAAGATCCAATTAAGATTAGTAGACCACTGACGAACAATACCACCACAAGGGAAGATTTAAGCAAAATATGCTACGAAAGTACCATCTCTTTGTTGCCTGATTACTTTAGTTATGCTTAAATCCATGAGCACATTTCTTTGACCACAGCCACCAAAAACCAAATATGTGAGATCAATATGTACTGCTCTTAATGTTCATGATGTTGTAGACTTAAAAACAACCTCACCTATTCCATTGATAAGATTTATAAATATTCCAGTAAGAACATGCTAAAAGCCTTAAAGATAATCCCATTCCATAGTTTGTGGTCCTCCTATCTACAACAAAATGGAATTCATGAATCAAATCCAGAAGTTCACTAGTACACTAAACTTCCCAAATCCTAGGGTTCTTGTTTTTTTATCCTCGACCAACAAAACCCAAACCTGAGAAACTAACCAAGAAGGTGCCTCATGTATTTTACCAATCAAGAAGATGTCTTGAAAAATGGTCAGATACCATTTACTACTCGATGAGTGATTCTACCTCCAAAACCCGTGAGAAACAGATTTCATGTTTTCTAGTTAATCAGTTCTCATGTGGAACCACCGACCACGGGAAATAAGGTATCACAAATCACAACCAAATACAATTCCTCATACCAGTGATGGATAATGGATGTGCAAAATTACATGAGCGACACAACTCAATGAATCACTAGGGCATCTCCAGGTTGCCAGGTTTAATGTGAATGAGGAATTTGAATGAGAAGAACCACAATGGCTCCGTTGATGCCAAGATCAACTACAATGAATTTGTGCATTAGAACACAAACCATAACTAACTTTATACTAGTGCGCTTGATGAGCTTGCAAACTTCTAGAATGCATTACAAAAATAAAGATAAAGTGATGGATACGCTGACATCCTTGAGGTTTTTAGCCCCTTCGCATGAAATCTAGAGACGTTTTAAGTAGTGAAACCTTGCTCAATCCCAAATACTGTATAACTTGGTGAGTAGTTCCATAATTCCAGGATTTTTCCATGGATAAAAAGGCACCAACAAGCTTTGCACTGCAGAAAATGTTTTTTTTTTAATTCTTCCTAATCAATACAAATCCAACAATGAAAAGACCATAACAAACTCAATTTAGTCCAATTCTCTTGTCAAAGTTGAAAAATCTAACAAAAATCAATAACTAAAAAAATCATGTATTTGTTTACTAAACAAAAAAAAAAGAAAAATCTAATATACGATTAAAAAGAAAAAAAAAAGGAGAACCTGTAAGAGCAAGAACAGAAATTAATGTTGACAGTGGTACTGATGCCGATTCCTCCATCACCTCCAGTTTTCTGCAATTGACCAAAAACATTGTGAAATTCAACATGAAAATAAATCAATTGAAAATGCCAAAAAGCTATTTCATAAAAAATTTGAAGGATATGTCCTGATGAAATACAGATTTTATATCTCTGGGGGAAATCTAGGGTTTCATGAACAACTGGTTGGGACTCGTGGTGGTGGTGGTGAGGATGGTGATGGTGGTGGTGGGAAGGCTTGGGAGGTGGTGATGGTGAATAGGTTTATAAGGTCTGAGCAGAAGAGGAATAGCGGTAACCCTAACAGCAGAAGCTGGACCCTATTCATCGTCAGTCATCACAGAGAGAGAGAGAAAGAGTGTGTGCGCGTGTGCGTCAAGATAAGATGAGCTAGACCAGTGAAGGGCAAAAAAGGTACTTGCGTGGAGAAGAGGGAAATCGTAAATGAGGGAGAACTTAGAAGAGAGAGAATCTGGATCCCTTTTGGCGCTCAAATTTTGGAACCCTTGTTGGTGTCGTGCCTCTTCGCCGGAACCCTCGTGGTGTTAGAGGGAGAAGAGGGAAATCGAAAATAAGGGAAAACTTAGAAGTTTTTTTTTTTTTTTTTTTGGGTAGAAAGGAAAACTCAGAAGTGAGAGAGAGAGAATCGGTGTTTTGGCGTTCAAATTTTGGACCTCTAAAGCATCTCCAACGTATGATTGAGTTTACCAAAATAACAAAGCCTTATGCTATGTTTGGTTGCCGATAAAATACATGAAAACATGGAAAAGAAAAGAAAATATTGGATTTCTAATACAAATTTTAGTTGTGTTTTATCTAATTTTCTATTTCTTTTTCCGTGTTTTTGCTTATTTTCTCAACAACCAAACATAGGGTTAGGCGATTACGAAATCAGCGGTTAAAACCACAAGCGCTAATTAAATAAGCGCTTATTCTTAACCCAACCAAACGCTATTATCTAGCCTTACTCGCATCATAACCGGTTAACCCTATATAAGTGGTTATTTTAATCCGAACCAAATGGCCCTTTAGGGTGAGTGTTTAGTCCCCCATCGGGTAACTACCGAGCATGTTGTCCCATATAAGTTCCTTAGTGCCTCAAACGGTTGGTACCCGTTTTGAGGAGCTCTAGGGTGAAGCTTACATGGGCTGCATGTGTGTGGTGTGTGTGTGTGTGAGTGCTTGGGTGGTGTGAGTATTTCCTTGTAATTGCCTTCAGTCATTGCCTTGTGGTATGATTGAGTTTACCAAAAAAGAGCATCTCCAACCGGGCTTATAACTCTAAATATAAAGACTTGGTTGAAAAATTCAACTCCAACCGTGCTCTATATTTAGAGGCGGCCTCCATATTGCTACAGTGAGCCTCTATATTTAGAGGCTGGTAGAGAAAATAGAGATGGCCTCTATAACACTATTCATGTTCTTACAATACCACTTGTGTCCTCTTTTTGTCTTTCAATCTTTGTTAAAATGCCGATTGTGTCTTTTTACCTTTTGACACCCCCTTAACCGTGGTTAAGATTCATCTACCATCCTTGGTTTGTTTTAAATATTAATTATTTTTTAAATTAAAAATTGTTTTTAATATTAAAAAACTCAAAAAACAGTTTTTTAATTTTAAAAAATGAATTAATATTTTTTAAAAAACCAAGGATGGGTAGGTGAATCTTAACCACGGTTAAGGAGTGTCAAAAGGGACACGTGGTGACCGTGGGGAAGAAAACATATGAAAATTATTTTTTAAAATAATAAATGAATAGTGTTATAGAGTAGGAATAGTGATTTAGAGTTCAACATCATTGGAGCAAATAACTTTAAAGTGGGGCCCATCTCCTCTAAATATAGAGGAGATGCCGAAATAGAGGAGAGATATGGAGTTTTGGGTTGGAGATGCTCTAAAAGATTAAAATGCTGAGAACTATTATTGGCTGTTGGATCATTGTAAGGCTACGTGTGTAACGACCCCAAATCATATCTTGACCAAAATAGGACCTTGGATCGTCACATTTCTTAAACCTGCTTAAATCTCATGACATACAAGGCATACAACACGAGTCTCCAAAAATGTGAGTAATAATATTTCGATATATAAAACTAAATCATCTTGCTCAAATCTATAGTCAACATAAATATAACCCACAATAAACAAAATAGTCTGAGAAGCAACATCATCTAAAAGTCTATTACAATTCTCTTAACCGAAACAAAGCATAAATTAATAGGGGTAACTATCAAAACCCTGGCTCCCTCCTCGGAAGGCTCACCTTCTCCTCCTTCCTCGATATAAGCTTCCTTAATCCACGACTCACCTACAAACTCGGGCTTCACACCTACCAAGACAAAATTCTGGCTAAGTACCAAAGCACTCAGTGTATATAAAATCCAACCAACAACATAATATCTTTGCACTTAGTTAGAACCATAACCAATATCATAATAACATAATCAGGGTGCGGAAGAACATGTGCTTATATACATCATATTATCACATTGACTCGTATACTTGTGAGAACCTTAGAATTAGGAGAGAACATACTTATGAGATACTTATGCTTATGAGACCACGTGCTTGTGAGATGCTTATGCTTATGAGTCTTGAGCAGGATACACTTATTCAGATCCCTCGTTGGACTTATTCAGTATATCAAGCATATGCAATGCTTATGCTTATGAGTCTTGAGCAGCTTATTCAGAACATGCACTTATTCAGATCTCTCATTGAGCTTATTTAGTATATCAGGCGTATGCAATGCTTATGCGTGTAGTCTATATGTATGACTTGTGAGACTCTTATTTTAACATACACATGAGTTTGTGGATAAGTATCGCAATTAACATTCGAATCGGTCAACGTTTAGATTCTGATCTCCCACCATGGAAACTCCACTATACTATCTCATACTAAATAGTTAGACAATTCTCGGTTTGAAATATTTTTTTCTAAGTATTGGCTTACCCGAATATCAATTACCATACAAAATAATTAGGCATAATTTAATAAAAAATCACATATATAAACCTTATCATAATTCTTAGCATAATTCATAATCAATTTCACAATTATTCATTTATAAGTTATTCATTGTCCATTACCTATTATCATAATAAACAACAATACATATTTGACTTAATTTCACAACAAGTTCATAGTGTCATATTGGTATTTGTCATCTCAAGCATTTCAACAAACACCTTGGGAATGTAATTTATGAATACATTGTCATTTCCCATTTCTAACATTTCACCATACCATAATTCATCCATACAACCCAAACACAGTCCACATCCATACATTCATCACATCCTCCATAACATTTCTCATCTTCCATATATTCCATCCATAGTATTAACCATCACATAATAGTTCATAGAACTCCAATCCACATTTACATATCCATTTCCATACAAAATAAATCATAATCCCTATTCCAGTCTACAATCTTACCATAAACATGATAATACTCCATTATTTCTAGCTTAAACAATCTTAAACACATATAAATTCATAATAGAGTTGAGTTGGATAGTATATCGACCTTAGGGATCCTTCTCTTGGATCTAAATCACTCAAAAAGGTTTTGAGGAAGATCTCCAAGCTTTCCTTGCATTCCTCAAGCAATCTCCTTCCTCTACAAGCAATTTCTTCCTTAGAACCCTAGGTTCTCTTCTCTCCTTTGCCAAATTAGGTTTAGAAATGTCTAGAATCCTAAAACCCTCGAGCCTTCTACGATCGATCGTCGAAGAAACAGAAGCTTCCCCAAATTTCCTGGTTCTGACGATTGATCATCACATTAGTGCGATTGATCGTCACACAAAACAGTGACTTACCTAGATTTCAGGTTTTGGACGATCGATCGTCGCTTCACCTGCGATCGATCGTCGGCTCTGATTTTTCACCTTATTAACACTTAAACATTTAAACCACTCTACACCACTTAGATATAATTAAATATGCATAAAATCATAACCAAAGACTATTATACCCATATTAATTTTATTTAAGACATAAAAGAATGATTCGGATCTCTAGAACGTGTCTTGCTTGGGTTAAAGCCCAAGCAAGATCTAAGCACCGCTATTTGAGTAGAGGAGCAGGATCCGCCACAAAGGCGCCTATAAGTAATATGTGACCCTGAAAAGATAAGTCTGGAACTATCACCATGAGTGAATCGGCTAATTTATGCACTCTTCACACTATGCCAATAATATGAGGTGCATAATTCTCGGTAAGTCATATGAAGGTCTGATTGAAAGGAAAGATAATGGAGAACTGCAATTCTCATGTTAAGTGATGATTCATGGTTGTATCTTTTTGTGAAACCTTCCCCTTCTATAGTTATATTTGTAATGTGGAAACACTTGGGATTATAGCTGTAGGTAAAGTCTATTGAGAATCTCTAATTTGTAACATCAGCCACCCACTAATGTGATGGTAAATAATATAATCACGCCATCCGGAAGGGAACACCAAAACAGCCACTAAGTAAGATCATCACCCAATTTAGGAGTATGGAGCAATAACTCTCCTTGTGATAAAATCTAAGCTTCTATAAGCCTTAAATTGTAGGTCAACAACAAAATGAATTTTTTATTTTATTTTATTTACCTCTCTTCTATATATTACTCAAATACAGGTATATGGAATCTTGCAAGGAAAAATAATTACTCTAAAGAATTAAAACAATGATATGTAATTAGATACCTGGTAAAAATTGGATCAAATGCCTCGGCATTCCGGGGAAGTCCCTCAAGAACCACTGTAACAGTTTCCACATTCAAAACTATTAGCCTAAAGGTTACTACCATGTGTACCCCTAATGATTTTGATGATAACATAATATTAAAATGATCATTTTGGTACTAATATTTCTATGAATTTTATGTAAAATTTAGATTATAAGAACATTAGCCCAACACTCAAAGCATGATATATGGAATAAACTCCACATGTCTAAAATGAATCATCAAGATGAAGCATTCATATTCAAAGTTGAAGTCAAGATCAATCTCAGTCCAAGTCGGATCACCAACAACAATAAAGATCATGAAGACCAATTCAAGTTGGAAGATACAAGATCAAGTTGAAGACTATCTTTCAAGAAGATTCAAAGTAATTTTTATTTATTTGAAAGAGTCTAGGACTTATGTAAAAAGTCTTCAATAGTTTGAAAAGTTGAAATGCTCAAAGCCTAGCTAGATTGAACTTAGGAAGTCATGACTTAATTGCAAATCATTCCAAGGCCCTAAGAAATCTTAAAATATTGTTAAAATCATGATAAAGTGATACTAAAAGACCTTGGAATTCATTCACATCATATTGGTCTTAAAAAGATGAGTTTTCTGTTGAAAAACAGAGGACTCGTCAATGAGTGAAACAGTGGTCTTAGCACTCGTCGACAAGTGGAAGAAACAGTAGCTGAATTTCATTTCAGCAGCTTCACTAGTTGACGACTGGAGAATGCACTAGTGCACTCGTCGACGACTACCTGCGGGAACCAAGTAACTGCTAGTTTTTTTAACAGTCAAATTCATATTAAAAGAGTTCCCAACGGCTATATTGAATCAACAATTATAAATTGACTTCATTTATGAACATCAAACAACTCTTGAACAACCATTGATTATATCTTTAAGTTGTATTCAATTCTCATTGTCTTTTGTCCTGTAACAGCAGTCGCATCTGGAATATCAAATCTAGCTTTTAGCTGGTCTGGTCCAACCCCTCTTCTGTCTGATGACAATTGGGAATACCTTGCTAGCGAAGTAAGCAATCAAAGGGATGCCATTAGTTTAATTAAAAGGCACACTTCTATTTTCTCGCCTGTTCTCGAAGATGTAAATAAAGCTTCATAATGAAGCTCGGCTGGAAACTGTAGCAGGGTAAATCAATGTGGGCAAAGTTCCTTTTAAACAAATAGTTTCATAGGTCACATCCATGGCCCCAAACAAAGTTAGACTCGGCAAGCTATACCTAAACTGCGACGTTGGCTCCATACCCCTAATAAAAATGGTACCGAAGGTCAGGTTTTGTTGCTTTTGTTTGTAGAGTTGGAATACAGAGAGTATTGCAGGGGAGAAGAAAGTAAGGGAAGGGCCTTTTTTTTGTCTTTACTTTTGGGGCGGCCCTTATTCCATTCCTTTCAGGAATGGCGGACTAGGTTAGCTCTTCAAGGAAAGGTACGGGCTTGACTCCATTCCTTTCAGGAATGGCAGCCCTCAGTTTCGTCAGCTCTTATGAGTGATCTAGGGTAGGTTTTTTCATTTTTTTTGGAAGGTCTTACTCCATTCATTTCAAGAATGGCGGCCCGGTTTAGCTCAAGCTCTTGGGGTCAAGGAAAGCTCAATCAACGAAAGCGACGTGGACTTGACCTTAAGAGTAGAAGGAGGGGGTTTCTCTTAAACGGAGAGCTCATTACCTCAGGGGGAGGACCCCCTGAACCCCCCATCCGCTTAGCTCCCCAAACCAGAGTCATAAACGAGCTCCGCTCCCTCGCTCCCTGGTGGGATCCTTTTTGTATTTAACTCGCTCAAACGAAAGTTCCAAAACTCCCTTCGGTACTAGGGGGAGGTGAAATTGAGCTGGAAGGGTAGCCCTCGTTCTCAGAGCTAATCCCAGATTAAGTTCATGTTCCATTAGGGAGGAGGACTTAAAGAATAAAGTAATATCAAGTCTTCGTTGAAAACCAAAAAATCCCAAACTCTTATTGTACGAGCTTTCAACTCTCATTATTTTGAGAGATTTTTAGAGTGCTCATTCCAATCTTATTCAGTAAATTAAGGAGCATTTTATCTGGATTTAAATCCAAACACTCATTTGTATTAAAGGAAATCAAGAATTGAGGATTCTTGTCCGAGAAGCCGGAGAGCTTTGTAAAGTCAAGAGAGGGTGTTCTCTTGCATTGAAGGTGGTAATCCTCGCCTGGAAAAAGATTGTAAAGGTTTGAGCTTCACCCGTGAAGAAGCTCGGGCGATAGTGGATCGTGTTGAAACCTGTGAGCCGGAGAGCTTGAGACGGGGTCGCAGGTTGGATTGCCAAACATCGATAACAATTCTTGGTGTTTGTTCTCCTTATCTCTTATCTCTCATTTATCTTTGCATTACTAGTTTTTATCACTTGATAAATTAGCTTAATCTTAAATTTCGTAAAAATATGGTAAGGTAGAATTTTAATTTACCATTGACCCTAATCACCCCCCCCCCCCCCTTTAGGGTCCAATAACTGGGCAACAATTGGTATCATAGCTTGGACTCTATAGATTTTCGGTTTAACAACCTTAGAGTAAAGATTTAAAATGACAAATGTTTTTACAACTGGGTTAGGAGATGGCCAATCAACTTCTAGGCTTCCATTGTTCAATGGAGAAAACTATAAATAATGGAAAACCTATATGATGTACTACATCCAAGCTTTTGACTATGATTGTTAAAGAGTTATAGTCAAGGACCCCCATATTCCTATGAAAACTGTTGAAGAGTTACAATTCCCCAAAACAAAGGAAGAATGGAATGAGTCCGATGTTAAACTCATTCAAATCAATGCTAGAGATATTAGCAATCTATATTGCGCTCTAAGCCCCCAAGAGTTTAACTGTGTCTCAGGATGTGACACGGCTAAGGAAATTTGGTATGAACTCCAAGTTACCTACGAAGGTACAAACCAAGTAAAAGAAGAGAAAATATAAATGCTAGTTCATAAGTATGAACTTTTTAAAATGGAAAAAGATGAATCTATTGGTGATATGTTTACTAGATTTACCAATATCTTAAATGATCTAAAGGCACTTGGGAAAGTGTATACCAATGCAGAGTATGTAAGGAAGGTGCTGCGATCCCTACCAAAGCATTGAGCTCCAAAGGTGACTGCAATCCAAGAAGCAAAGGACCTTCCAAAGTTGGCTATGGATGAGCTCCTTGATTTGCTCATGACCCATGAGGTCATCATGAAGGATCAACAAGAAGAAGAGCCTAAAGCAAAGAAGGGTCTAGCCTTGAAAACCTCTCAAGTAGATAAGAGTAATGAGGAAGAAAGTGAAGATGATGAAGATGTCGTCCTCATGGCTAGAAGATTCAAGAAGTTCTTGAGGCATAAGAAGAACTTCAAGAAGGGACCCTACAAGAAGGAGTTCACCAAGGAAATATCGAAGGGTGAACCAAGTAAGAAAGAGCCAATAATTAGCTTCGAGTGCAAAAAGCCGGGACATATGAAGACGGATTGTCCCCAACTTAAGAAGAGCAAGAGGTTCAAGAAGAAAGTCATGGAGGCTATATGGGATGACTCCGAGGAAAGTGGCTTGGATGACTTAAGTGATGAGGAGGTCGCCAACCTTTGCCTTATGGCACTTGAAGAGAATGAAGTCAACTATTCCCTTAATGACTCTCTTTCTTATTAAGAAATTAGGGAAGATTTTGATGATTTGTTTATTGAATTTAGAAAAATGGCTTCTAAAAATAAGAGTCTTAAAAAGGAAAATACATCTCTTTTAAAACAAAATGAATTTTTACAAAAAGAAAAGACTGATTTTCAAAAAGAGAATGAGTCTTTGAAAACTAAAATTAAGGAAAATCTTCCCTTACCTCATGACTCATCTAGTGAATGTCATGAGCTAAAAGCTAAAGTCAATGATTTGACTAATATCATTCTCAGATTCACAAATGGGGCAAAAGAATCTACAAAGACTATTAGGCTAACAAAGATGTGTATAAACTTTTTTTTAAACACAAAGGATTATGAAATTTTCTTTACCAAATCATCTAGCTCTTTAACTGAACCTTCTAGTGCATTTTATATTTTCAATGGAAAGAAGATGGTTAAAAAGGTTTGGGTTCCAAAGAGAACTTCTCACCCAAAACTAACCATATCGGATCCAAAATGGTTTGGGTATCAAAGGGAGTTACTTGAAAGTGTGCCTCACAATAAGTTCCTCCAAGTCAAAATGGTTCTTGGATAATAGTTGTTCAAGGCACATGACCAGGCATAAAAAGCTATTCATTTCTTTGACTCCTAAGGATGGAGGACATGTGACCTTCGGGGACGACGCAAAAGGGAAGATCATTGGTATAGGTAATGTTGGTAAGAACAATTCTACTTCCATTGAAAATGTTTTATTAGTAGATGATTTAAAACATAATTTAATTAGCATTAGCCAATTATGTGATAAAGGTTTAAATATTTCCTTTAAAGCTAATATGTGCTTAATTAAAGATAAAGATAATATTAATACCTTATTCTTTGCATACCGAAAAGATAATTTATATACAATTGAATTTGATGATATAGCTTCTCAAAACATGATTTGTTTTTCGGTTATGAATGAAGCTAGTTGGCTATGGCATCAGAGATTAGGCCATGCTAGTATGGATATTTTATCTAAATTGTTTAGATATAAACTAGTTAAAGGATTGCCTAATACAAAGTTTTCTAAAGATAAAATTTGTGTTGCATGCCAATTAGGTAAGCAAATTAAATCATCATTTAAAAAGAAGCAAGAAATATCAATATCTAGACCTCTAGTACTATTGCATATGAATTTATTTGGACCTAATGAGGTTGCTAGCTTAGGCGGTAAGATATATGCATTTATAATTGTTGATGATTTCTCTAGATATACTTGGGTGTTATTCTTAGCTCATAAAAGTGAAGTTCCTATGTTATTTGCTAAATTTTGTAAAAGAATTCAAAATGAAAAAAGTTATTCAATTAATAACATAAGAAGTGATAGGGGTGGAGAATTTAAAAACAAAGAACTTAAATTTTTTGTGATGAAAATGATTTTAATCATAATTTCTCCGCACTAAGAACACTTCAACAAAATGAAATTGTTGAACGTAAAAATAGGTCTTTACAAGAAAAGCGTAGAACAATGATAAATGAACATAAGCTACCTAATTATTTTTGGGCTGAAGCTATTAACACCTCATGTTATGTAATTAATAAGGTTATAATAAGAAACAAGCTTAATAAAAAACCTATGAATTATGGAAAGAAAGATCACCTAACATAAGATACTTTAGAGTGTTTCGATGTAAATATTTTATACTTAACGACAAACATCATCTAAAGAAATTTGAAGTTAAATCAAATGAAGGAATATTCTTAGGATATTCAACAAATAATAAAACTTATAGAGTATTTAACAAGAAAACACTAGTTGTTGAAGAATCCATACCTTGAAGGGAATCCAGATAAAAAATTTATGCGGAAAACTGGATCCCGAAGATCTTTACACCATAGAATACATAAAATATTAACTATAGGTTTATAGAATTACCTCGGTGAATGATGTTTACCGGTGAAGCACAAAACAAGATGAACCATCAGAACTCTTTGTAGAGATTTCTCGAAGAAATACTCAAAGCTCGATCCTCATTGTTAGCTATCCCCGTGAAGCTTTTGAATTTTTATTTGGTATTGAAGAAACAAAGAGAAGAAGATTGTAGGAGTAGACTTTCTATCTCACAAACCTTAAGGTCAAAACCCTAACCTTCAAAACAACCTTGGGCTCTCCTTTGAGGTTCACGAAAATCCAAGAGTGTATTCTCTTGGAGCTCACGAAAATTGGGGAGGCTATTCTCTCTCTTTTAACTCACGGTTTGAAGAAGAATAATTATGAATCAATCAATACCACACAGTTTGGGGTGGGAGTATATTTATAGATGTGGATCTTATCCACATCTAAATCTCGTAATCCTTATCCATTAATGATACTTTATCCCTTGGAGTTTCTAATTGAATAGACTTCTAATTAATCTATAATTAATTAGTTGTTATAAACCTTCTAATTTGGGATTCCTTTTCCTAAAAGGATTCTTTAATTAAAAAGATGTAACAAACTCCCTTATTTAATGGGATTCTAATCCAATTAGAAAACCTCAAAAAGGTGGGGGGGGGGGGGGGGGGGCGTGCACCAGGGGGAGTCTTGAGCTCCAAGGTTTGATTAAAGTTAAACCTTATCTCTTAGTTACTTGATTTCCAAGATTGGAATCTAATCCCATAAGATAAGGACTAAATAATTAATAATTGTTTAACTAACAAACTCCCTAAAGAATAGGGATTCTCCAAATGGGCGCCCCAACCTAGGGATTTAATCCCATGGGCTTGGGCCCAATAATAAGGTCCACTTCTATTTGGGTTTTAAGGATATGGGTCAAACTCATTTCTCCTTATTTTGTGTTAATTAAATAATCATTAATATTATCCTTTAATTTAGATTAACTTTTAATCTAAACCATGGATTAACATTTAATCACTTAAATTTATAGATTAACATTTAATCTATTTATTTGAGCTTGTATTTCTTATGTGAGCATCTCCACAGATTGCTCTGGGACATTCTAATCCTGGCTTACCCAATGTTATCCCATTGACCATATAATAAGAATGATATCGGAATTGTAAGTGACGTGAGATATCCATGTTGCAATTGAATCCCAGTGTAAGAACATTAACCATTAAGGATCCCACCACATGAACTTTTTAATTCGATTGATTCTTTCAATCACATTATCCTTAATGGGCCTTCGAGATTAATATACTATCTAACTCATAGCTTATTGTACATCATCCGGGTTTCCAAGACATTTGATTAAGCAATGAGAAACTGTTTCTCATGTAAAACATTTTGAGAAAACTTTTGATAAGTATAATATATTTTAATAAAAATATATTTCAAAAATTATTTGATTTCAAAATCACCTACGCAGGATTTAAGCTTAATCGACTGTCTTACCCAAAACTTGGATAATCTCTCAAATTAATGAGCATGAATTTCTTGTTTGAAATTCATCATGACTCGAACAACTTTCTAACTATCCAACTGTCACTGTATCATAGTCCCTAAGGTAGAGAGTACTTTGGTGGAATCAAAACAGTCAAATTACTGCTAAGTTATAAATGAACTCATCAGATCTAAGGATCATCGAAATTGTTCAATGTGAATGAGAGACCAACTATCTGATAGTATGTTTATGCAAGAGGTCTCTCATTGCATGCAACCAGTCAATGTACATTTAAGAAACCATATACTGATGTGTAGTCTCCACTACAATAGTTTGAGATAAAACTACATTTCAACCATTGAGAACATCTTAGCATTGTGGCGGCCATATAAGTGAAGTGCCCAGCTTCACCTACAGCTATAACTATATAAGGTATAAGGAACTAGAAAGCTATATCTGTCTGTGATAGTCCAATACCTATCACATAGCTTCCCCACAATATATCCTATGGATCTTTATCGATATCTTATATCGTATAGATCATCTCTTGATCATGGTCAATTTCCCATAATGAATTCACAATAGATAAAGAAGATATCTTTATTAATCTAATTAATAAGAATCTTACAATCTAAATGACTTTTCTGGTCATAATGTCTAACAATTGTCTCTGATGAATCTACTCCTTTTGATAAGTTTTAAAATGATGAAGATGAGATAGTTGATAAAGTAGATAATATATCTAAAGATATCATAAACTTGAAAATTAATAAGGAAGAAAATGAAGAGCTAGATGATAAACTCTTAGAAGTTGAAAATGATGATAAAAATGAGGATGAAAATGAAAATGAATATCAACTTCCTAAGTTATGGAAAACTATAAAAGATCACTTTAAAGAACTCATACTTGGTAATATGGAACAAGGTGTAAGAACAAGAAGAAATATTTGTAATAGCCTTATTTTCCTTTCATAAATTGAATCTAAAAATGTAATTGAAGCAATAAAAGATGAATCATGGATAATTGCTATGCAAGAAGAGCTAAATCAATTTAAAAGAAATCAAGTATGAGATTTAGTGCATAGACCAAATGATAAATCAACTATTGGTATTAAATGGGTGTTTAGAAATAAGAAAGATGAAAATAGAAATATAATTAAAAATAAAACAAGAATAGTAGCTCAATGTTACAATCAAGAGGAGGGAATTGATTATGAAGAAACTTTTGCTCCTGTTGCTAGACTAAAAGTTATTAGAATATTGTTTTCTTTTACTAGTCATAAAATTTTTAAATTATTTCAAATGGATGTTAAAACTGCATTTCTTAATGGTTATATCTGGGAGGAAGTATATATTGAACAACCTCCTTGCTTTGAAAATTATAAATATCCTAATCATGTGTTTAAATTGATTAAGGCTTTATATAGTTTGAAACAAGCTCTAGAGCTTGGTATGATAGGCCTAGTGGTTTCTTGATAGAAAATGATTTTATAAGAAGAAAGATAGACACAACATTATTTTTAAAATGTAAAAATGATGATATGTTTATAGTTCAAATATATATTGATGACATTACATTTGGTTATACTAATGAATCTTTGTGTCAAGAATTTTCTAAGACTATGCAAGATGAGTTCGAGATGAGCATGATGAGAGAATTGACCTTCTTTCTCAGACTTCAAATCAAGCAAATCAAGGAAGGAACCTTCATCAATCAAGAAAAGTATACAAGGGAGTTACTCAAGAAATTTGGTATGGAGAATACCAAGGCGATTGGCACTCCAATGAGCCCCTCAACAAAGCTTGACAAAGATGAAGTTGTCATAAGTGTGGATGAAAAGAAGTATAGAGGTATGATAGGTCGTCTATTATATCTAACTGCTAGTAGGCCAGACATTATGTTTAGTGTTTGAATATGTGCTAGATTTCAATCTAATCCTAAGGAATTACATATGTTTGCAGTAAAAAGAATTTTTAGATACTTAATTGGCACAATTGATCTAGGATTTTCATACCCCAAGAACACTACACTTGAACTTGTTTTCTGATGCTGATTTTGTTGGATGCAAAGTTGATTGGAAAAGCATAAATAACACTTGTCACTTCTTAGGACACTCCCTAGTTTCATGATTTAGCAAGAAACAAAACTTTGTTGCTCTATCTACAGCTGAGGCTGATTATGTAGCAGCTGAGAGTTGTTGTGCTCAAACTCTATACATAAAACAATAATTAGAAGACTTCAAACTGTTTCATGATAAAATTTCAATCAAATGTGATAATACTAGTGCAATTTGTATGACTAAAAATCCTATTCAACATTCTAGAACTAAGCATACTGAAATCAGATATCATTTTATAAGAGATCACGTTCAAAATGAGAATGTTGTGTTGAAATTTGTTGATATAAATAACCAACTTACTGATATTTTCACAAAACTCCTACAATGTGATAGATTCAGTACATTAAGAAGGGAACTAGACATGACTAAGCAAAATGAAATTAAATGATTATATCAAAATGCCTATATGCTCAAAATGATGAATTTGGTTTAACTATACTTATTGATGATATTTTGTTCAAAAATTGAATTGGATGTTTAATGGAGTTGCTGAATTGTTTGGATAATGATTTGATGATTGAAATAAAATTTTAGATGTTAAAATAATATTTTAATCAAAAGAAAAATGGATTTGTACTGAAAAATAAAAAAATTTCAGAGTCTGTGCATGACTCGTCGACGAGTACTGTTCAGTGTATCTCACTCGTCGACGACTCAAGGCAATTTTGAGAATTCCAGTAGCTTGCTAAGGCCACTCGGCGACGAGTACTGTTATATCCCCTTAACTCGTCGACGACTAGGCTCGAGAGTATAAATATAAACCTAAAAAATTAATTTTTTCAAAACTCTCAAACTCTTACCTCTTTCGAATACGAATTCCTCTTTCCCTCTAAGCCCTATTTTATTGCCTAAATCACTTCCAATCTCTTCCCAATCCATTCTAAATCTCAAAATCCATCTCAAATCTCTTTGCCCTAATCTCATTCGATCAAGATGCCTCCTCGGATAAAGACCACTGCGAAGGAACCAGAGACGAAGAAGAAAGCACCAAAGGAAAGGAAGTTGCGAGCTCCTCAGCACCAACCCCTTCATTCTTCAAATCTCCAAAAGTCGTGGAGAGATTCCAAACCATATTTGTGGAACGTGTTCCTGTATACGGTAAGATCGTCAATTTTTTCTTATTCTCAAATAATGGTTTGGGTCGTATCACAGACCTTTTTAAATCTCTTCATTGGACTTCGTTTCTTGAATCCAAAGAATCCATGTACTCCGACCTCATGCATCAATTTTATACTCATTTTAAATTCAATGAAAAATCTTCTACCATTTCATCTCGTGTTTATGGGAAAGACATCACCTTTCCTAGAAAGGTTCTTGAACGAATTTTTCATCTCCCAAGTAGTGAATTTCAAATCTACACCACAAACCAATAGGCTATCCACCCTGGTTTTGATGAGATAAATGCATTAAAACTTATTTGTACAAACAAGGACATAACCAAAGCCTTTCAACCCGGTCTCAAAGACCTCACTCTAGAGGCTAGGTTAATTCACCATATGATGTCCTACAATATCATTCCTAGGGGAGGTGGTAGAGATTTTGTGACATTCTTTGATGTCTTTTTGATGTGGTGTATCCTCATCACTCAACATATTGACCTATCATTTGTTCTTTTTCATGTCATGTTGGATACTTCCATAAGAAACAAAGGTCGTCTACCTTTTGGTCAAACTCTAACCCGTCTCTTCAAGTTTTTTTAAAGTTCCTTTATTAGTCTATCCTGATAGAGTAGATGCTCCTCTGCCCTTGTCCAGAAGAAGGCACAGGATGCCTCTGAGGAGTTTATCTCTATAGAAAAGAGATTAACTATCACTGATGGGAAATCTGATTTAGTGGGTCAGTAACTCAGGGCTCAGCCTCCTATGATTCATGAGTGCACTCCAGAGTGACTAAGGTTGCTATTGAGCTCATGGATATCAAGACTCGGCTATCTCACATTCCAGTTTCCTTGGATGTGAAGGTACCCAAGAGACCTCAGGAGAGACCCCAACAGCAAGTCATTTCCAGTGATAGCTCTCTTAGTGACCCCTCAGGAAAGAAGAAGCATCCGATGTCCAAGGTGTCTCACAAGAGAAAGAGAGAGAGATTAACGAAAATGAAGACATTTTTTTTATTTTTGTTTTTTCTTATTTTTTTTATGATGCCAAGGGGGAGAAAAATGTGGATGAAATGTGAATTTCTGCTTTTTTGTAACTTTTTGTTTGGCATACTTTTTGTGCATTTAACATGACTTGACTTTGATTACTTATAAATGTCAATACTTTTGATTGAATATGAATGAAACTTCCCTTTTTGTTATCTTGAATGGATGTTGAATGTTGGAAACATATTCATTGAATATCTTTAATTGATTATGAATGATCTAAAATAGGCATATAACTTGAAAATGACAGTTTGCATGAATGCATATGTTTAGGGGGAGCCAACCTCAAAATTTTGATTGAAAATAGATATTGAGGGGGAGCGTATTCCTATTTCATTACATTAGTATGTCATCATATAAAAAAAAGGGAGATTGTTAGCCTAAAGGTTACAACCATATGTACCCCTAATAATTTTGATGATAAAATAATAATGAAATGATCATTTTGGTACTAATGTTTCTATGAAGTTTATGTAAAATTTAGATTACAAGAACATTAGCCCAACACTCAAGGCATGATATATGAAAAAGACTCCACATGTCCAAGATGAACCATCAAGATAAAGCATCCATATTCAAAGTTGAAGTCAAGATCAATCACAATCCAAGTCGGATCACCAACAACAATAAAGATCATGAAGACCTATTCAAATTAGAAAATTTAAGATCAAGTTGAAGACTATCATTCAAGAAGATACAAAGTAATTTTTATTTATTTGAAAGAGTCTAGGACTTATGTAAAATGTCCTCAATAGTTTGAAAAGTTGAAATGCTCAAAGCCTAGATTGACATTAGGAAGCCATGACTTAACTACAAACCATTCCAAGGCCATAGGACATCTCAAAATATTGTTAAAATCATAGATTGGCCTTAGGAAGCTATGACTTAATTGCAAATTATTCTGTAACGACCCCAAAATCCTACAAGGCTAAAATAAGACTTTGGAATCGTCACATTTCCTTAACCTGCTTAAAACCATGCATACAAGGCTTACTACACGAGTCTCCAAAAATGAGAGTAACCAAATTTATATCAACTGTAACCAAAATGGCACAAGTCTATAGTCAACAATTACAACCCACTAAAAACCAAAGAGTCTGATACACAACTATAAAAGTCTACTAAGCAACATCCTCTAAAGGTCTAATACAAAACTCTCTCAATTAAAAGAAATGTAAACTAAGAGGGGTAGCCACCCAAGCCTCTGGCTCCTTCCTCGAAAGGCTCACCTTCACCTACTTCCTCAATGTAAGTTTCCTCAACCCACGGCTCCGCCGTGTACTCCTGCTCTAAATCTGCCAAGACAAAGTCCGGCTGAGTACAAAGGTACTCAGTATATATAAAATCAAACCAACAATAATAATATACCTGCACTTTGTTAGAAACATATCCAATCACATAATAACATAATCAGAGTACGGAAGAACGTGTGCGCATATACATCATATCATCACCTTGACTCGTGTACTTGTGAGAATCTTAGACTTAGAAGACAATGTACTTATGAGCTGTTTATGCTTATGAGACCACGTGCTTGTGAGATACTTATGCTTATGCACTTATTCAGATCACACAGTAATGAGACATGCCGTTCTTGGCGGATACGGACCATGCCTTAGAAATCATATGGTTGACATGCCGTTCTTGGCGGATACGGACCATGCCATGCTTATGCTTATTCAGAATGTCATACGTATGCCATGCTCATTCTTGTGGTCCACATGTGTGACTTGTGAGACTCTTAACTTAACATACACGTGCATATGTGCTTGAGTGTCGAAATTAACATTCGAGTTGGTAATTGCTTAGGTTCCGATCTCCCACCATAGAAACTCCACTATATGTCCCATACCAAATAGTTAGAGAATTCCCGGTTTGAGAGGTGTTCCTCTAAGTTCTTACCTTCCCAACTATCAATTTTCATGCAAGTAATTAGATGTACTTATCAAACAGTCACATATACATATATCTTATCATAATTCTTAACACAATTCATAATCCATTTACCACCATTTCATAAGAGTATAATAGCATTTATCATCTCAAGCCTTTTCACAAACACCTTGAATACACATATTATGAATCCATTGTTTTTCCACATTTCCAACAATTCATCAAGCCATAAACCATCCATACAATCTAAATATTCATCCACATCCACATATTAATCCCATCCTCCATACATTATATCCACATTTCCATCCACATATCCATCCATAATTAGCTTACTTCATAGAATATTTGAGAAAATGCATCAAACATCTATTTCTACCATTCTTAGCATATTAATATTCACAAAACATTAAAATAGAGTTGATTAGGATAGTATATCGACCTTAGGAATCCTTCCCTTGGATTCAAAACGCTCCCGAGGTGATTTGAGGACGCTTTGAGGACGATCTCCAAGCTTTCCTAGCGATATCCAAGCTATCTCCTTCTTCTCCAAAAGACCTCTCCCTCAAACCCTAGGTCTTCTCTCCCTTTTTGCCAAATTAGGTTAGAAATAGGTAGAGTATTCTAATATTCCGAAATAGGATGCCTATTTATAGCCCCAAGGTTTGGAAACCAAAAGACCAAAAAGCCCTTACTAAAATTCTGCAAAAACACGATAGACCGATCGATCGGTGGTTATGACCGAGCGATCTGTTGCCTACCGATCGATCGGTGTTTATGACCGAGCGATCGGTCAAAAACACTCTCTGAAAAATTTCCCCATACAAAATTTTGGACCAGTCGATAGCTACCGATCGATTGGTTTTGGACCGATCGATCGCTACTTCTGACCGAGCGATCGGTTCTCTGCAGATTTTTGACCTACTCTACTGTTTTGGCCATAACTTTTGACTCGCTCAATTGATTTCGACGATTCAACTTGGGTTGGATTCCTCTCGAAAATGAACATTTCTGGTGTTTTAGAATTTCTAAATTCCACTTAATTAATAGACTAAATTATCCCCAAAGTTGACTAATTTACAATTCCATCAGACAAAACATCGGAAAACCCACTTTTGACTTAGCTTAGACTAAAAATATGGAAAAACATTAAATACAAACCTCGAAGAGGGTTCCAATACCTTTCTAATGGTTCAAGAATCACACAATTCCAGTAAACGGTGCCAAAACTAGAGCTTCTTAAAGTTTAGGATGTGATATGACATCCTTCCGATACAAGTTGATTAAGCCTAGTTTACACCATAATAATTAGGCATAAAAACAATAAACATCAAAACATCACATGGACTAAAATACCCCTAATACTTGCAATAAAAACATGATAAAGATTCAGGTCTCTACACATTCCAAGGCCATAGGACATTTTAAAATATTGTTAAAATCATGATAAAGGGATACTAAAAGACCAAGGAATTCATTCCCATCATATTGGTCTTAAAAAGATGAGTTTTCTGTTGAATAACAGAAGACTTGTCGACGAGTGAGATAGTGTAGCACTCATCGACGAGTGGAAGAAACAGTATCTGAATTTGATTTCAGCAGCTTCACTTGTCGACAACTGGAGAGTGCACCAGTGCACTAGTCGATAATGGCCAAATTCGTATTAAATAAGTTTCCAACGGCTATATTGAATCAACAACTATAAATTGAATTCATTTATCAAACAACTCTTGAACAACCATTGATTATATCTTTAAGTTGTGTTCAATTCTCATCAAGTCTTCGTTGAAAACCTAGAAATCTCAAACTCTCAATGTACGAGCTTTCAACTCTCATTTTTTTGAGAGATTTTTAGAGTGTTCATTCCAATCTTATTCAGCTCATGAAGGAGCATTTTATCTGGATTCAAATCCAAACACTCATTTGTATTAACTGATAATACAAAATCCCAACCATATCCCCAGTACAAGTCTCTAACAGCTCTCTACTCCCCAACGGACTCCTGATAACAGTCCCCAGCAGCATTCCCAGAGAAAGCAAAATCCTCTTTTAGTCATACTCTACTCTCTGAGAGCAAAAGATAAGTCACAAACCCCCATTAAGCCTTAACAAAGGCAAATTACTAACAAATCTGAAAGCTAGCTAAGTATACCTTTGTCAAAATCAAAAACTTTTGCAAAAGTCTACAACACTTTTCAAAAACAAAAATTTTTGGTACCGCAATCTGGTTATACCAGCCTGCACTAAGCTGCCCGGGCAAGACCAGCAAAAGAAGTCAACGCCGCGCATCCTTACAAGTTGCAGTCGAGAGAGTTATGGGGAAGTATCTTCGTCTTCATCCCTTGCATGACATCATTTTTCATCTAAGCATAGCATCATATCTAGCATGACAAAACTCCTTAGCATCACCCAAAGTGATCAATACCTAGCGCCTTTGTGCCATTTCAATATCGATCTGGCTAGTGCCTCTGGGACATGCGGCAAACTTTTCGACACCTCCGTGTGTCCTCGACATCCTGTGTGTCTGATAACCCGTCAGCCAGATGTCGCACCACTTATCAAATCGCCGACACCTCCCGTATGTCCCCCTCTCGACACTCCCTTGTGTCTCCGACATCATCGTGTGTACCATTGACAAATCGTCAGCCAATGCCGCATCTTTATCAATATGTCGACACACCCGCATGTCCCCCTTTCGACACCCCCATGTATCTCCAACATACCATGTGTACCATTAACAAACCGCCGGCCAATGCCGCATCTTTGTCAACATTCCAACACACCCGCATATCCCTCTTTCGATACCCCCGCGTATCTATGACATCATCGTGTGTAGCATTGACAAACTGCCAGCCAATGCCGCATCTTTGTTAACATACTGACACACCCGCATGTCTTTCTGACAACTTCTAAGTGCATCTTTAACACCCTGTGTATTTTTGACACTCCGTGTGCCCTTCGATCGATTTGGTTAGCGCCTCCGGGAGATGCCACAATAATTGATTTGGCTGGCGCCTTCGGGCAATGCCTTATTCTCCTTTAATCCATCTTGCTAGTGCCTCTGGGACATGTCATCCCTTCACCCATAACATACAATTTCCCTAGCATGAGTCCTGATCATTCCCCATCCCCAGTTTGTCACCCTTCTTCCCAGTAGAAGTTTTTCTAGCTAAGCCTGCATGTGTCTTTTACTCAACACTAATTGTATCATCATTGTATACATGCACATCATGCTTGCATCCAGGATTATGTTGCATTCCCAAAATCTAACATTCGGTGTAGAAATAGGATGATTTCAGTCTTTGTCATTCAACTGCTAACCTAGTACTCTTCGACAAAGAGGGGTAGCTGTAAGCACCCAATTTTTACACCCCTTTCCTAACCATGGTTAATAATCTTAACCATGATTAACCTAACCTAACCTAACCCTAAGTCAAACCTTAACCCTAAGTCAAACTTAACCCAAGGTCAAATCCATATCCAAATACCTAGAGCCCAACAAAATTGCCCAAGTTCAAAAGTTATTTTTTTTGGGCCTAAACCTTTCACCAAAGTTCAGTAGACATACCCAAGTCCATGACCCATGACTCATGATCCATGACCCATGACCCATGTACTAACAACTCAATCCACATGTACACCCACCTAAACCACATTCAACAACCCATACCCGTATAAACTCATAGTTCACTCAACCCATCAACTCTCTTACAACTCTTTTACAACACTCAACCCATCAACTCTCTTACACCTCTTACAACCCTCTTACAACACTCACCCCATCAACTCTCTTACACTTCTTACAACACTCAACCCATCAACTCATCTTACAACACTCGAGTCTTTACCCATTAATTCTTTTTATTCCCATGTAAAAGACATAACCCAACCCTTTAGTTTTCATATAAATACTCATCTCTTAGCCCCATAGAGACACCTCTCATGACCCCCAAGAAGGCTCCCACCCACTTGTTTCTCTTTTGAGCTTGAAGAAGTAAGAAGAAACTAAGTTTTAGAGTTTGGAGAGAATTCTAAGACTAAAAGCTTAGAGTTCTTCACTAACTCTTCTCATTTGTGGACTCTAAAAAACCCTACCTCTTAGAGCATTGGAGAAGAAGTCTTGGGGGAGTAAGCACTCTTTTCATATTTTTTTAATCTCATTTTTTTTCCTCTTCTTGGTTTCTAGTCCTTTCTAGAGCCATTTATAAAGACCTCCTTCTCAAGTATAGTTGGGCTCCTCTACACCAATCTAATGGTGTAGAGGGACCCCATCTCAAAAGTGAGGAAATGTCTTTTCTTTTCCTTTTCATGTACATATTTTTTTATGTATGTACCCACAAGTGTGGATATGGGTAGACCCATAGAGAGTGGAAGCTAAAGCTATACCTCTCTTTTCATTCTGTTTATTTATTGGGATTCTAGTCCTCTTTCTAGAATTCTTTGTGAAAGCTCATCCCCTCTCTAACCTTCATAGGCCCCCATTACATCGGTCACATTACATCATTCATAATGGTGTAAATGGACCACATTACATCTTTACTCGTCTCTTCTTTTCTTCCCTTCTTATTCTTTAATGTTCTATCATGGAGAATTAATAATGGTTTAAGGACTTAAAAGAGGATGTCCAAGATGCCTTATACCAAGACAATTGTATTTGGTTTATTGTCAATACCAATCCAAAAAATAGGTATTGATAATAGACCATCTACTATCCTTAATGCAAACACTCCTCTTTATGTTCCAAATATGATCATTTAGCCTAATCTCTCATTAACCTTCTCTTGAGTGAAATGTGACTTTAGACTAAACTACCATCCAAAAATCCAAAAAAAATAATAGAAAATGTTCAAAATACCAAAAACAATATAAAATTCAAAAATACAAAATATCTAAAATCATACTTTGGTCATTCCTAGACCTTTCCTAACCACGGTTAACCGACTTAACCCATGGTTAAAAACACCCTAGCCTACGGGGCTAAACCTTAGGCCTTCAGGCCCACCCTAGCCTATTGGGCTAAACCCTTAGCCTCTGGGCTTAACCTTGGCCTCCGAGCCCAATCTTTGGCCTCCGACCCCAATCCCAAGCCTCCGGGCCCAAACCCTCTAGACCATGCACTTGACCAATCCAGTCAACCAAACCTTAGCCTCTAGACTAAGCCTTAGCCACTCAAGTGCACACACATATTCCCTTAGCCTCAACATGGGCTTATGTGCTAGAACTACGCTCGGTCTGATCTCACCCGATGTGAGTATGTAGGTAACCCTACACGGATTCGACCCTAGTTAGCTTTACCATTTCTTAGATTAGTATAATCTAAACACCTAGGCATTTGGTTAAAATTTTGACATTAATTTGACTTATACTTAGGGAGTAGGTAACCGTTGTAAAATAGGGGTCCCATGGTGCTTAACACCTTCCCTGGGACTTAATCGAACATCTTACCTAGACTCTCATGTAGACCATAAGACCTTATCCATATTCGGGACTTATCCCTCAGAATTAATAACTAGCGACTCTTAATTGAAAATCAGTGAGTATAAAAATCCTTACTCACAAGGATTACCTGTGAGCCCTCTCTTCAAGAGAGCCATTAAGGTTACCCGTTAGCCCTCTCGCCCAAAGAGCCATCCTCGTTCTTGGTGTTGGAAATCACGAATTAGACCAAATTTCCTCGATTAACAATTAGGTTAGGTTTGGTTTTATTAGAGCTAAAATAGAATTTGATTCATTAGCACATGGATTTGTTTTAGAAGTATCTTTTTTAGAAGTAGTTTGAGTGCTCTTGTATTTCCAGTCTAACAATGTTGGAAATCATGGTTTAGACCAAGTTTCCACAATTAACAATTAGGCTAGGTTTGGTATTGTACTAACTAAATATAAAATTTTGATTAACTAGAACAAGGTTGCGTTTTAGAAATCATGTATTTTAGAAGTCATTTGAGTGCTCTTGTAATTCAAGTCTAACTATGATTGTAGTTAGTGAAATCCATAGTTACCAAGTCGGAGTTTGGAAATTATTCGGCTAGCAAAAAATTTAGGGAAAAGTAAACAATTGAGAAAAAAAACTTGAAAATAAAAGAACTTGATTAATAATTACAAAAAATTATAAATAAATATTTTATATATTAGACATTGATTTCAAGTTTTCAGCATATATCTTGAGTCAATATTGTAGAGACCCGAATCTGAATTCCTATTTCTATCTTGTGCAATGGGGGATAAATGGTCTTTGGTCATGTTTTATGCAAGTTTAATAATATCTAAGCTAGGTGGAGTGTCTAAAATGCTTAATCGAATAAAGGGTGGAAAAACAGAGCATGTGATTGATCGCAGGGGTGCCTAACACCTTCCCCTAACTCAAATGAATTCTTACCCTAAACTCTATTTTCTAGACCAAAGCCTTATCCGATCTTTTTAGGGATCCTATTTCCCTCACAATCAAAATAGGTGGCGACTCTCATTTTTTGCATTTTTAATGCTATTCCTCCTCGGGTTCAATCCTGATTGGGAGTGAGGTTAAAATCCTGGGTCTACAACTGGAAGAAGACGAGTATATTCTTTGAGTTGCCATATTGGGAACATAATTTGTTGAGGCATAACCTTGATGCAATGCATATCGAGAAGAATCTATGCGACAATGTGCTTGAGACATTGTTGGGTTTGGAAGGAAAATTGAAGGATAGCTTAAAAGTTTGACTCGATTTGGTTGGGCGTGCGACGTGCACTTCACCCTCAGTTGCAGCCTGGCACAAGTAAAGTTTATCTGACCCAACATGCTTTTCTATGGACAAGAATGAGAAAGAGTTGTTTTGCAAAGTTTTGAAGAGTGTGAAGGTTCCAGATGGTTATTCATTAAATATTGCAAAACATGTTAATATCAGAGAGTGTAAAATTTATGGACTAAAGACTCACGACTCTCATGTTATAATGAAACAATTCCTACCACTGGCTATAAGGAAGACATTGCCAAAGAATGTAACTTCAGTCCTAATTGAATTGAGTAACTTTTTTTTGGTATTATGCTCCAAAGTCTGTTAGATCGAGGATTTGAGACGGTTAGAGGAGAAAATTGTGCTTACGCTTTGCCATCTAGAGAGAATTTTTCCTTAGGAACCCAAACTTTCCTCACTCTCTTGAATAAGCAAGGACACCATATGTTCTTTGTCAAGCGCATCAAATGTACTTCAGCCCGGAACTCCCCTTATTTTTTACTTAGCAATCTGGGTAGGGGATTTAGCTAGGGCAGTCAATGGATATGACCAAAATTCTGCACCGACCTGAATTCAATCTGAATTGAATATGAGCCGACTAGAGAGGATATTGATCTAATTGTAGAACCATCAAATCAGATGCAAATTTTAATTTTCGGATCATAAATCGAATTCGGACATATGGTGATCATATGTTTGTTTGTAAGTCTGTTTGTAATAGATTTATAATATGCTTGCTTTTATTTAAATTATGTATGAAATTTTTCATGAATTTTTATATGCTTATTTTTTCAAAAAAAAAAAGAGCTAAATTTTTATACACATTTGGGAAGGTTTGTTCCCTTAGGAACCCAAACTTTCCTCACTCTCTTCTTTGTAAATATGAATAAGAGGTGCTAGAAGAGGTGTGTGAAGAGCTAGTAGGTGTGGTAAAGAAGTTTTGAAAATTCTTTTGTTTGATTGAGAGATCAAATCCAATTCCCGCTTTGTCAAATACACATCTTTGTTATCCTAGCAATGTATCCAAGTTCTTTTGACCGTTGGTGAACTTAGTTACAATGTTAGTCAAGTCGTCAACCTTACCTTTGAAATCATCACATTCTTTGGTTGAGATGTGTGGCTTAGAAGCAAGTTCTTCTTTCTCCTTTTTCAAATTTTCATTTTCTTTTTGTAAAGTTTCGTTTTCATTTGAGAGAGAAGAGTTTGCTTTCTTAAGCTTAGAGTGCTTAGAAGCCATTTTTCTAAATTCACCATATAATTCATTAAATGCTTCTCTAAGGTCATCAAATGAAAGAGATTCATGAAGAGTAGGATTTACATCATCCTCATGTGCCACGAGGCAAAGGTTGGCAACTTCCTCGTTGCTTGTGTTATCATCCGATTCACTCTCATCGGAATCATCTCATGTAGCTTTCATAGCCTTCTTCTTGAATCTTTTGCTCTTCTTGAGTTGAGGACACTCGGATTTGATGTGCCCGGGCTTCTTGCATTCGAAGCAAGTGAGGACCTCTTTCTTGCTTGATTCACCTTTGATGATATCTTTGGAGAATTCCTTCTTGAATGGTCCCTTCTTGAAGTTCTTGTGCTTCAAGAACTTCTTGAATTTTTCTTATTAAGAGAGTCATCTCCTCATCATCTTCACTATCATCCTCCTCATCATTATTATCTTGAGTGGATTTTAATGCAAGCCCCTTCGTTGACTTTGGCTCTTCGTCTTGGTCCTTCATGATGACCTCATGTGTCATGAGAGATCCTAGAAGCTCATCTATAGGTAGCTTGGTGAGATCCTTGGCTTCTTAGATCGCCATCACTTTTGGATCCCAACTCTTTGGGAGTGAACGAAGAATCTTCCTTACATTTTTTGCATTGGAATAAACTTTGCTAAGAGATTTCAATCCATTTATAATGTTAGTAAATCTTGTAAACATCTCGGTGATGAATTCATCCCTGTCCATTTTAAACAATTAATACTTATGAACTAACATACTTATTTTCTCTTCTTTTACTTGGTTAGTTTTTTCATAAGTAATTTGTAGTTTATCCCAAATTTTCTTAGTGGAGTCACAAGCCGATATTCTATTGAATTCTTGTGGACTCAATGCACAATATGAATTGCTAATTGCTTTGGCATTGATTTGCACAAACTTTGTATCGTTTTCCGACCATTCATCTTCTACCATGGGTACACGTACACCATCAATAAGTTTGGTGGGGCTTATGTGGACCTTTGACAATGATTTTCCAACATTCATAGTCTAAGGATTGAATATAGTACATCATTCTAGTCTTCCAATAGTTATAGTTTTTCCCATTGAACAAGGGAGGTCTAAAGGCGATTGTCCATCTCCTTGGGAAGTTGCAAATACATTTGTCATGATCTTTTCTCTAAGACGGTTAAGTCAAATATAGAGTCCATGCTCTGATACCAATTATTGCCCAAGAAATTGACCCTAGAGGGGGGGAGGGGTGAATAGGGTCTTGGAAAAATAAAAATTTCTTCCTAATCCCTTAAGAGTATTTTAAGCAACTAATAATTATGGCAATGGAAGTATAGCAATGCAATAATCAATAAAACGGTAACTTAAAGAGAATGGATAAAAGAATGCAAACACAACGATATGTTATCGAGGTTCGGCCTCCCACCTACGTCTCCACCTCAAGCAATGCACTTGAGGATTCAACACGATCCACTATCGTACAACCTTCTTCACGGGTGAAGACCAAACCTTTACAATGTAAGAGAAACCCTCTCTTATCTTCTTTACAATGAAGCTTCCCACTTTAAGGACAATAGTTACACCAACTCTTGATTTTGAATACAATGAGTATAAGAGTGATTACAATCTAAAATTGCTCCCTAAATGAGTTGAAAGATTACTTGAACACTCACTGAAAGTCTCTCAAAGATTGAAGTTGAATAGCTCAATTTGACTCTTTTGAAATCTAGGGCTTTTTCTTAATGATTGTATCAATGAATGTTTGGGAGTAGATGATAGTAATAAATTTGATGATCAAGAGTTGTTATTTTGCTCATAAGTAACTCCTATTTATAGCCCAAGCGGAAATATGGTCGTTGGAGGTGTCTTTAATGCATTTAAAATCGTTTTAAAACTAGCCATTAGAGGCATTTAATGCTTTGTTTCGATGAAGTCAGTCGACTAATTTTTGTCCTTATGAGAAATCAATCGACTGGTTTACATAACCAGCCAATTCCTTTTCTGTAACCAAATCAGTCAACTGATTTCCTGTTTTTCATAGAAAAAACCTTGAATACATGTCTAGTTGATATGAATGATGCAATTGGTCAACTAGCTTGTCTTTGTTAAGAATATGCCTATTCAAATTGATGTCCTGGGACCATATAATGATATGCAAGGATGCTTTTAAGGTTCCTAAGGTCATTCTAAGTTATTGAACTTTCATTCTTCCAACCTTTGAGGACTTTTTACAAAAGTCCTAAGATCTCAAACAGTGAATGTAAAACCTATAACCTTCTTAATGAGAGAGTCTTCAATACCCTTATGGCACCTTAGCGGCTACCTTAGGTCTACTTGTGTGTGAGTTTACTGTGTATTACTTACATGATAACATTTCATAAAAAAAAAACCATTTGGTTCTCTGTTACCGTGTGCGTTAAGGTTTTATCCCGGGTTTAGTCCCACCTCGGTTGGGAAGAAGACTTTGCAAGGGTGTATAAGGGCCCATCAACCCTCCTTAAATCAGGCCTTTTGAGTAGTTACTTGGACATACCCTTATGGCACCTTAGTGGATACCTTAGGTGTGATGCCCCGAACTCGCCCCTAAGGAATAATGTTCCGAGATGCGTGCCTGTTCATCATAACCACGCATGTGGAAAACTTTACCCACGAAAATACGAGAATTTTTAACTTTTTTTATGAGCTTACATAAGCAATAACAACTAGTCATCACAATAACCCATCATAAGCAAATACATTACCTCACTAGCTATATTAGCCTTTACTTTTGACGCCACAATTGTACCGGTACAATTTTCAAACTCTATCAAGCATAGCTCCTTGCCAATCAGTAACTGCTTCAGAATCTGAAGACATAAGATGAGAGGAGTGAGCTATAGTACCCAGCAAAATCCACAATCCATCTAGGCTAATTTCCACCTAGTAACAATCATCAATAACGATATAGTATTCTAATACAATTCTCATATTATAATAATACGTAATCCATGACTCGAGCACTCAGGGCTATTTCACCCTAATTGAGGTTCCCGACCTCTAATTTTTCAAGTTCATCCAATCATTATCCACGACATCAGGTTATCGATCTAGATAACCACTCACACTTTATTCTCGACTCTACAAACTCGATCGCCTTCCTTGACCTAGTTAAAGTGGATCTATGGATACCATTCCACCCACTCCCGACTATCAGTCATAGAGGATTACACCACACCACCACTCCTGACCTAGTCAAAGAGGATCTATGGGTATTAAATCTACCCACTCCCAACTATCAGTCACGGAGGACTAACATAACCCACCATTCCAGACCTAGCTAAAGAGGATCTATAGATATCAAATTCACCCACTCCCGACTATCAGTCACAGAGGACTAACATAGCACCACCACTCCAGACCTAGCCAAAGAAGATCTATGGATATCAAATCCACCTACTCCCGACTCTCAATCACAGATGACTCACTTAACATCACAGTTCCAGACCTAGCCAAAGAGGATCTATGGATAACACTCCACCCACTCCCGACGATCAGTCACGTACCTCGCCAAAGAGGATGTATGGATATTATTCCACCCACTCCCGATTATTATTCATAGAGGACTATACGACATCACCACTCCTGACTTAGTCAAAGAGGATCTATGGATAATAATCCACCCACTCTCGACTATCAGTCAGGGAGGACTATAAGACATCATCACTCCTAACCTAGTAAAAGAGGATCTATGGATAATAATCCACTCACTCCTGACTATTAGTCACGGAGAACTATACTTTAATCCTGGTTAGGTTTTCTAACCACAGAGTAACCCTAGTTAACCCAAGCCTCGCTTGATTAACTGAAACAGTTGGGCCTCGCGCCCGTAGACCAAATCCGGTAACATACCGTCCCGTTAGGGAACATTTTCAGGCCAATGGATGTCTCCATCGCCTTACACGACACTCAGACAGACTTTTTGATACCGCAGGGTGACGATCCAACCCACCCAGGACCCAACCCAGGTTCCTCGAGGATCCACCTGAAGTCCACACACCATCACAACCCAAAAATACAAGTCTGGGCACTGGCGATCAATCGCCAGTGCTGGGCGATGGGTCGCCCAGTACACAGTGAGCCTAAATCCGGGGTTTTGACACTCGAGACCAAGGGCTACACCTCTCTACTCATTTTTCATGCATATCAAGCCCTTCTACATATCACATAGGGTCTCTGACCCTTTTTTCCATTCACGTCAAACCACACACATACATTCCATATACTAAAAATAGTGAAATAAAAAGGAAAAGAGAAGAGAGAGAAGAGGTTTACCCATTTTACGCATACAACGGGTCTCGGACCCTTTTTCATCCATTCCATAAAGCAAAAACATCATTCACAACAAGAAAAGCATATTTAAAGGGAAAATAGGAAAGAGGGAAAATAGATTTTATTTCTTTCACGTACTTCGAGACTCTAGGGGAAGACAAGAACACCGTCAATGCGCTCAGAATAACGATCAACCCCTAGGTAAAGCGTCTCTCACTCTAACTCACACTCTCTTTAACTTTTCTCCTTTCTCTCTCTATACAACAACCGAGGAACCGAGAAAAAATCGGGCGCCGCTAACGTATCGGGAGCATCAAACACTACCAAGATGGACCTCCATTTTCTTTCTCTCTCTTCTGTCTCTCTCCTCTCTCTCTAGACTTTCTCTCTCTAGAAAGTGGGGTGTTTGGCTGGCCAAACACCACTGTGAGCAAAATGGCCGAATGAGGGGGGCTGGCCTCTTATTTATAGGCAAAGGTCATGTGCCTTGCACATGACTACCTTGATGTGACCCATTGATCGAGTCAACGGTTTGACCGGTTGACTATTTTTCTGCCTTTTCTCGCATATACGGCCTCCGTAGTCCTACCATATGACCTCCGATTTTGACGAAACTTTAGCTAACCGAACTTGGGGCAGTCTGACACCTACTACAAAAATTTCGAGAAAAATACTGAGTTTTGACTGTAAAAAGCAATTATGGAAGAAACTGTAAAACCCACTAATTTCCTGGTTTTGGACATAAAACACGCTGCCATTTCTTCATTTGAGATGATTAACTACCGAAACGACAGATGGTCTTCCCCATGGTCGACCGACACATTGTGGTACCAACTGCACGAATTTCTATTAAAATCTTTGCGAAATATCGAGTCCCAACAGAACTTCAGAAATGTGTAAATTTCCTGTTTTCTTGATTTTCTTAAGTACAAGGCCTTGTGGTCTCGCGAATCGATACGCGACGGAACCAAAATGACAAGTGACCAAACTAGGGGCAGTCTGATACCTACTGTACAAATTTTGGTGAAAAATGATTAGTTTTGACAGTAAAAAGTTAGTCAGGAAGAAAATTGCAAAACCCACAAATTTTCAGGTTTTGGACACAAAACATGATGTCGTTTTTTCATATGAGATAATGAACTGCCGAAACGACAGACAGTCCATCCACAGGGTCTACCGACACATAGTAGTATGAGTTTCACGGATTTCTATTTTGACAAGCTGAAAATACGAAGGACCGACAAAATGTTTGATTCGGCGTATTTCCTAGGGTTTTGGATACCGATTGCATTGCGGCAATGCGAATTGATGCGTGATGGAACCGACATGATGGATTATTGTTTCGATAGCCGACCAGCACGCTAAGTGCGATTTTTGAGGAAAAACACTAAAGTTTTATTTGTACACTTCAGTCCCGAACAAAACCCACTTTCTACCAATTTAAAAAACGCTTAACTAATTAATCTCTGTTAAGGACCTATAATCCCATAAGTTTATTATATTAAAATTTTGGGTCGTTACATTAGGTTTGGTTGTGTGTGTGTTACTTACGAGATAACATTTCGTAAAAAAAAACCCTTTGTTGGCATGGGTGTATAAGGTCCAACAGTCCTCGATTAGTCAGGTCCTTTTAGAGTAATTGAGTGGTTTATGTTGGGAAAAACAATAGACCAGACGGAAAAGATAACCAAGCACTCACCAAAGGGAACACAAGAGATAAACATGGTTTGGCAATAACATGCCTACGTCCACGGGTCAAGATCCGATTACTTATTTCTTAATTAAAGAAACCTTGAGGAATCAATACAATAGTACTCAACTCACCTTCTCAGTAAAACTTAAAGAAGAATCCCTATCTATCATCCCTTTAACCTTTCCTAAGCCCTACTATGCTTAAACCTTTTCTATTATCTCCCAATCCCAATTCTTTCACTTTTTCTTTAGCTTAGCAAACCCTAGACCCATAACTACGTATTTATAGGTCTATACAAGAGTCCTAGAAAAATAGAAACACCCATCTCGGAATAGGAGTTTCCCAAAACAAAAAAAAACAAAAATTCGTGTTGCTTCGCTCGGGCGGCACTACCCTTTTGGGCATAGGAGTTTCCCAAAGTAAAAACAGACTAAAATTTGTGTTGCACCGCTTGAGCAACACCTAGCACCGCCCGAGCGGATTGCTCCAGAGACTTTGCTAAAATATGACGTTAAACCGCTCAAGCGGTCACCTCCAGAAACCTAAAACCGAGCCAACTTCATCAAATCGCCACCTTGGAGAGAATTCCGCGACACCACCACAAATCAAGAGAACGGATTTGCTAATCACCAAGTAAACCTCCAAGATAGACCACCGCAACACCTACATCTGAAACGCACATCCACTTCGAATCAGAATCTCTCTCAAAATTTTGTACCCTTATTTGTAAATACCGTAAACAACTCTTTTGACCTTGCCCACCTCTGCACCATTTGCGAAAGAGACCTACCAGCTACACACACCCTCAAATCACCCCGGAAGATGATCTACCAGATTCGATCAAACACGGTCAAAACCCGTGTGTAGCCTGAAAATCCTCCTCCTTTATAATAAAACCTTGGATAAGGACATAGACTCGTCCTCTTCGCTAAAGGGACCTCACCATCTCCTCCCTTTCGAAAACCTAGCGGAATACCCATCTTCACACCAACTACGAAAGATACCTTAGGTGAGCTTTATATCCTCTGCATAACATCAGTCTTCTTGCAGACCCTGTAGTAGCTCCACCTATAACTATATTCTCATCCAGGAAATAAAATTATCACACTTGTTCCCTTTCATCAAAACTAAGCATCAACACTTAATCTTGATAACTCCACCTATAATTGTGTAGCAACAGCACTTGGAGTCTAACTGGCTAAGGAAAATTAGATTCATTCGCAACTTAGAGACATAAGCTACCCTCCCAAAGCCCAAATCACTCCATCGAACATTCTTATTTTTACAATTCCAAAAGATTTCACATTCAGATCCATCACTCAAGAACACTTTTTGTCTTCTTTTAGAAAGTATTAAAAAATTTCATATTTAAGCAAATATGAAATGAAGCCCCTAAATCTAAAATCCACTCACTAGAAGAATTGTCCATACCATTAGAGACTGTGAAAACATCTCTAATGTATTATTCATTGTCATGTGCTATTGCCACCGAAGTTCCATCAGCATGTAGCAAACACTCCCTTTTAAAGTGCTCTAATTATTTGCAATGATAGCACTGAACCCTGTATTTTCCCTTGGATTTGGATCTGCCCCTACCTTTTCTGGATCCTCCCTCCAAGTCCCTTCCGTTTCCCCAAGGAACCAAAACATGATTATGATTCCTATCATGATTTGGCTTTCGCCTAATCTCATTAGAGATCAATGTTACTGTGACCTCCTCCAACTGTAATGTATCCTTGTCATACAGGAGTGTAGTCACCAAGTGCTCATATGAATCTGAAAGTGATGTAAGAAGCAACATTGCCTGATCTTCTTCATCCATCTTGACATCAACTTTCTGTAGTTGATTCAAGATATGGTTGAACACATTCATGTGCTCCATAACTCTGCACCCTCCTCCATCTTCAAATTATTTAACTGCCTCTTCAGATATAATTGGTTGGTAAGGCTATTTCCGATATAGAGCTTTTTCAACTTCTTCTAAAGTCCTGGTGTGATTCCTCATCCATAACACTATGCATCACATTATCCGCAAGATAGAGGTGTATTGCGCTGGCTACCTTCACCTCAATGTCTTCCCAACCTACATTGGGCATCTTTTCCGGTTTCCCGAACTCTCCCTTTAACGCTCTTGCGAGACCCTATTGAACTAGGATATCGTTTACCCTCATTTTCCATTGATTGAAACTCCATTTTCCTTCAAACTTTTCTAAAAAAAATTGCCCAAAAATTTTCAAAGCCATTGAAAAATAATTAACCCGGAGCTCTAATACCAATTGTTGGGGAAAACAATAGACCCAATAGAAAAGTTAACCAAACACACACCAAAGGGAACACAAGAGATATACCTGATTTGGTAATAACCTGCCTACGTCCATGAGTCAAGATCCGATTACATCTTTCTTATTCAAAGAAACCTTAAGGAACCAGTAAAATAGCACTCAACTCACCTTCTCAATGAAACTCAAAGAAGAATCTCTATTTATCCTACCTTAAACTTTTCCCAAGCCCTAGTATGCTTAAACCCTTTCTGTTCTCCCACTCCCAATGCTTTCACTTTTGCATTCGTTTAGAAAACTCTAGACCCATAACTACATATTCTATACAAGAGTCCTAGACAAATAAAAACACCCCTCCAAAAATAGAAGTTTTTCAAAGTAAAAATGGATTAAAATTCACGTTGCGCCGCTCGAGCGGCACCTAGTGCCACCCTAGGATCGAGTGAGTGAATCTTACCAAAATCGCTCCAAGGACTTTACCAAAATCTGCCGCGAAACCGCTTTGAGTGACGCCCAGCTCCGCCCAAGCAATGGCCTCCAAAAACCTAAAATCGAGCCAACTTCATGATCAGTATACCATTATGGCACCTTAGCGGTAACCTTAGGTTGACTGTGTGTTTAGGTGTTATTTTACCTTGTAGGATGAGTTTTTAATAAATAATCCAAAATCAAATCTTAAAATCGCCTTAGAAGCTTAAAAACATGGGAAACTAGGCCACTGCAAAGTAAAATGCCGGGTCCATGTGTACTATGGTTAAGCTTAAGAAAATTAAGGTTAATATTTTTATTTTTTTTTCTTTCTGAAAATCAAGGTTAGATTGCTTAACCCTAGGATCGAGTGAGTGAATCTTAACCATTATTGATGGGTGTTAAAAAGGGAGGCATGGACCAATGAGAACCGCAAATTTTACTACAAAGTAGAATGTGGCGGTAAGTTAAACATTTCTCAAATATAAGTTTGAAATCTCAATGCTTATTTAAAAAAAGATTGAATTACTTTCAAGTCTTGAGAAGCTAGGTGATACTTGTAAAGAATAGATAACAGACTGATGATAGCATGTCAACTATGTTTGATATCTTCAAGAAGAAGTAGAATGCCTGGCTTGAAAGTCTAATATTCAATTTAGTGTTGGCTTGAAAGTCTAATATTCAATTTAGTGTTTTCTTTCAAATGACTACAGCTTCGCGTTACAAAAGCAAAAAAAGGAATTTGTAAATCACCTTTTATGGTGGGATATAGCTTAAAAGTTCTAGCTTCTCATTTTTTCCTCTATAGACAATTGTAATCCTGTAACTTAAACATTATTTTTTATTTCTAATGCTTACTAAATTATAATAATAATTACCTTTTTAATTATTGATTTAAACATTTGTCAAAATTTTCATTTAGTTAAATTAGCTTAAATATTTTACGTGCAACACTCGTGTGCGTTGGATTTTTACTAGTATATATATATATATATATATATATATATGTGTGTGTGTGTGTGTGTGTGTGAGAGAGAGAGAGAGAGAGAGAGAGAGAGAGAGTAATTAATATTGCCATTCACGCAGTATGTGAAACCAGTAATCTTCACGTCTTCTTTTTACCCATTACCTTATCTTCAATCTATTATATTTCCAAGGGCAAAAAAAAATATTTTAAAACTTTTTATTTCAAGATGGTGGTAGTTTTGTAATTATTGAGAAAAGAAGGTTTCCTCCATAATTACAAAACTGTCACTGCCTTGACTGCCTTGATCGTCAACACCTTTTTTTTGTCCTTTGGAACGATAACAGGTTTCATGTACTATGTGATGAAGGTTAATATATATATATATAAGAAAAAAAAGGTGAGAGCGTAGTAGTGGTGGTAGGCTGTATTAGAGGTGGTTGTGGTGGCAGCGCTAGTGGTGTAGTGGAGGTGGTGATGGAGGTTGTACCAGCAATGGTGGTGAAGGAGGTGGTGGCGAGTGATGGTAGTGACTGCAACGACAGTTTTCGTGCCTAGTGGTGGTTGTAGTGGAGGTGTGGCTGGTGGAGATAGTGAAAAATGGAGATGGAGATGTAGGGGTGGTGGGGTCAGGATTTTCTTATAGGGGTATGTGATGTTTGATTGAAAATGTTACTAATTATTGATAGATTTGTGAAGAACAATTAGGCGAATATGAAATATGGGATCGGGGGCATAGTCCCTTCTTTTTTTTTTATGACTAACTTCATAGGTCCTCTCATCCATATGTTTCGTATATATCCTACAGATATTGTTTCTCCTTGTTCATAGGGTCAGATATCTCCTTCTCCCATGATTATACCCTGTTAAATAATTAAATAACATAAATATAAAGATATGTTTTTTCATAAGTCTAGGGAGCAGTTGCCCCTTCGCTATCTTCTATTAAATAATTAAATAATATAGTATAATTGTTTTTCAAAAATTTAGGGAGCATTTGCTGCTTGCCCCTGGTTGATATTGGCGGGTCGAGGTGATGGCTGATGGTGGTAGAGGCAACAGTAGTGGAGGCGGTGGCAGTAGAAGTGTTAGTGGGGTTTGGGATTTTGGGACAAGACATAAGTGGGATTTTCTCTTTATTTTCACCCCAAATCCAAGATTTTAGAAAGAAATGAAATCCTTGAAGAAAATTAGGTGCTGATCGTCTTATTTTTTAATCTTTTTCACAATTTTTCTTATAAACAAACGTTAAAAAATAGAATTCCTTTCACCTTTCTATTTTAATCCCTATTTTCTACATAACCAAATGGAGGGTAGGGATTAGAGTGAAGGATATATTATATAGGGATGTGAAATCATTGTTTTATCCTAATTTAATGCCTTAAAATTATGTGAAATTACATATCATTAAGGGTATTTTATTCTGATAAACTATACTTATATGTATATATTTGTTAGCAATATCCGTATCCGATCATAAACCGATGTATAGTGTTATCCGAACTCATTCTGAAAAATACGTTACTGGATAATCATCCAAACAATCATAATCGAATTTATCTGAATCCATTGACAGCCGTGCGGGGCCTTAGATGATGAGCCTTAAGCACTGTGGCCGCTATTCCTAATGCCAACCAACTTATTACAAGAATTTTTCCTTTGTTTAAGAGATAATGCATTGCTTAAAGGCAAGAAGTTACAAACCTGAATTCAGCCTTCTATACATGTGTGAAAGCGTGCCTAAGACAATGAAACGATAAAACTAACAAAGTGAAATAAAGAACAAATCATAAGAGAAGACATGAGATTTACGTGGTTCGGTAAGATGCCTATGTCCACGGACAATTATGATCAATCCATTATATCAATAAAGAGATTTCTACAAAAACACTTAGAAACTATATTCCCCTTTACACCCTAGGATTACAACATAAGACCCTAGAATTACAACATAAGAGACAAAAAGGATCAAAATACCCAAAACAAGTCGGGTCAAACATACCCATGATTTAGGAGGCTCTCGTTTAATACTTGTTGAGCTAACAGATGGGCTAGAGAGTTGCCTCTTTGCTGATGTAATTAAACTCCACTTCTCGGCATTGCTTCCTCATAATAATGATGTCTTGATTAAAGTAAGAATTTCTAGTGTCCCTAGTTTGATGTTCCATTCTGCAGCTCCCGCTCTGTTTGCTTTAGAATGGCTGCTCTTGCCCAGTTTTTTCTCACATTTTACCATCCTTTTCTATAATTGTAAACCATCCCTTTAGGAGTTTTAGATCTCCATTCACTCTCCTAAGGCTCTGTTTGGCCTAGAATAGCCTCAATTTTGGGCTTTAGTCCCACGCTTGTTGCAGAGGATTCTTGAGAATCTACCACTCTCCTTCTTTCAAATCACTGCTGTGAATATTTACTGCAACATACAGCAAGAAAACCTCTTATGTAGTAACATATGTAATCGTTGCATGTTTTATGCTTCTTTTCATCTTTTCTCATCCATAAGCATGCTTTGAATCTCCATATTATTTGGGTATGATTGTTTCCTGTGTTCCAACGGTTTTAAGCATCTTTTACTTATGGTATTTAGTCCAAAACCCTCCAATGCCTTTTCCATGATTATTGCAGTCATAAGCGATGATGCTGATAAGCGCTGATGTCAGTAAGTGCTGATGCTGATAAGTGTTGATAACTGTAATCCTGTTTGGTTAGACACGAATAAGCGATTATCTAGTCATTTTAAAAAAAGGTATTTTAGTCATATTTAGAAAAAGGAATTTTTTTAAAAAAAATCTATCTTTTAAGTTTAATGGATCTTGTTGGCCTTATTGAATACAAATTTGGGTGTTTACAATAATTTTTTTTTTTGGAGACCCGGGGTGTCCCCAACCCTTTGGGTCAGGATTAATCCCCGGGGGTGTGACGTGAGCCCGCAACCCGCCCCACCAAGGTAAGTCCAGAAAACTGTGCGGGGCTAGCCCCAAAGGGGGAGTGAGGAATGGAGCCCAGGACCTCCCAAATTTGGGTGTTTACAATAATTTTCACATAATATTAAAGGTTATAAGCGGTTACACTCCACAATAATCACCTTCTGACGAGATTATGGAATCACCGGTTACTTCCATAATCAGTTATTATATAGGCACTTATGACGAGTCGAACCAAACGTCATTATGAGACATACTCCAGCCATAAGCGATTATGCACCAAATGAGCGCTTATAATAATCCGAACCAAATGAGCCCTAATCTCCATCTACACGGTTAGGGTTGTCAAAAAAGCCTCCGTAGAAGGGTACCCGGCCCTGCCCTGCCCTCCAAAGCCCTCTGAAGCCCTGCCCTTCTCAGCCCTTGGGCCGGGCAGGGTTCAAAATTCGGAAGCCCTGCTTCTACAGGGCTGGGCCAGGGCTCACCCCGGCCCTGCCCTTTAAAGCCCTGCCTTTCTCCTTAGTTGCTACATGATAGCTAAGGTTTATAAACCATAAAAGTATATATATATATATATATATATATATATATATATATATATATATATATATATATATATATATATATATATACTCATTTTATCATTTCAAATGGTTTAATAGTACGGTTAAATGAGTAATTTCACATGACCATCGTTACAAAACCCCTAGAGGCCTCGACACTCGTTACGAATCTTTACCCTAATCTTGTATGCGAAATCGCCTCCTCGCCTCCTCTTGCTTAGAGGTTTTGATATATAAATTTTGTTCTATATAGTTTTATTTTGTTTTATTCTATCATGTATGTTTGTCACTGACAAGGAAAAAAAAATTAACTTTGTCATTGTTTTTTTTATTGCAATGTCGGTCCCAAGCCGGGATAGAAGAGGAGGGTATCCATTTAATGTTAGGTTGATAGTCGGTGTAAAAAAAAAAATCTCGTCATCTCAAATCACAAAAAAAAAAAACCCGCTCTTTCTTTTGGCCCTTCCGGCCCTACCCTGGCCCTTGAGGGCAGGGCTAGGGCCCAATCATTCCCGACCCTTGAAGGGCTAGGCCTGGGTTAGGGCCCTACTCTTATAGGGAAGGGTAGGGCTAGGGTTGACCCCGACCCTGCCCTGCACTTTGACAACCCTATACACGGTTTTGACGAGAAAAGTAAATGGGTAAGTGACAGCGCAAATGCTAGCAGCCTGCTCGCCAGTTAGCACTGGAGGTGAACTGACTTTAAATCAAATCACCTGGTGATTAAGCCCTGGTCAGGCCCAGGATTATGCCCTGTCAAATTGCATTACCTGTCGCACAAATACCCACTATTGATTTGGTCTTGCTTGACCTCTTTTCTGACTTCCTACTACTTTAGAAAATGTTATGCATAACCTTATCCGACCCAGCCCTTTCGTTTGAGTACAAATGTATCATTCATTTAGTATGTTAGTAAATTATGGACTTCCCAAGTCTCACCTTTAAAAGACATTTAGGTGGCCTTTGTTAACACTATTTTAAAAAGACACTATTTTAAAAAGAAGTGCTTATTTGAAAATTATGCTTAGGTGGTGTTTGTCAACACTAGTCTAAAAAGAAGAACTTATTTGAAAATTATGCTTACTTGAACTTTAGATTGTTAAGTTTAAGGTTAATTGCATGTCTACATTTTAGAGATTTTAAGGGTAAAAAATTCTACTTTAAAAAGTAACTCCATAACTACTTTATAAAGTAAAGGTTTTTACCTCTAAAATCTCTAAAATGTAAACATGCAAAATATAGAGATGTAATTAACCATCAGCTTAACAATCTCAACTAAGCATAATTTTCAATTAAGCACTTCATTTTAGACTAGTGTTAACAAACGCCACCTAGTATGTTAGTAAATTATGGAATATTGATCGAGCTCATCACCAGCATAAATAAGTTGAGCTGCCGAAGCTGTCAATACTCTAAAACGCAACATAGATCTGCATCTGTGAACTCAGTTAACTGTCTTGTCTTGAATGTTCTATCCTTAAAAGATCGCAAAGCCAAATGGTCAAACAGGAAGCTCATATTGATCTCTTTTGAGACATCCGATAAATTTGGAACCATAAACAAGCAAATTTGGAACCATAAACAAGCTCATATTCAATCATGTCAATATCCAGTGGGAGATCTCAGGCGACCATTATGAAGATATTCAAGCAAAAATGATTGAGAGTGAAACATCATGTTTCTTACATTCCCACAGAATCATAGGCACATTATACACAATATAAAATATTTCAGGTGATGGTAAACATATGATAATCCTGAAAACCATTAAAGAATATAAATGAGTATCATAATATAGAATAAATAGACTTCTGGTCTTTCGCGATCCATCTAAAAAATAGGAAAAAAGTAAACCTAACACTACAAATACAGACTATAATTACTTCATTACATATATGAGAAACATAACCAGCCCAACAAATACTAGGGGACCAACTAGAACAGGAATTAGTGCAATTAAGGTCATGTGAAGTAGAATGCAAGTTGCAAAACTGATGCCATAAGTTACCGATCCCAAGGTGACCCACATAGTAATTTTGACAATCACAACCAAGACTGGGCTAGTTTTAGTTTGACGTCTTTTAGTGAGTACGAGCAGTCCTAGTCCTGAAATAAATGATGCATATGTTAATGATGTGTACGCTTTGAAGAATGTTTTGTGGGTAACATCTGCCTTTTCGTTTCCTGGAAGTCCGGCAAATAGACTAATAATTCCTGCAGCTGAGATTGGGATTACCCAACATGCAACTTTATATTCGGTCTTAAGCTCTGGTTCTGCCCTTGTGCCTCCTGCCTCTTGTGAGAGTGGTACCACAGGAGGTGGAGCCACTACTTCCGGGACATTAATCACAGTTCTTGAAGCAGTCGCCCGTCCCTTAAATCAAAAATAGAAGTTAGGATCTTCACTGATATATTAAATTGAGAAAATGATGCATACTCTGCCACATGAAAATAAATATCACCGAAACCGATACGAAATCAGCGATAGCCCTTGTACGATATTTAAATTGATAAGAAACAGGCAATACATATCGTTTATTAGATATCTATGTTTTCATTTATTCTGTAATTGTACTTGTGTTCGCTACTTTGTTTTTGAGTCGCTTTCTAAGATTTTATATTTGGTAAATTTGATTCATATAACTCATTTTATTTTTAAAAAATTAATTTGATTTTTTTATGGAAAAGGTTATATATATTGTCTGAAATCGATACCAAAATCTATACGTATAGGTTTCGGTTGGGACCGATACATTATTTCGCTAGTCATATATTTAGTTATAGTGTTCCACTTCAAATCTTTTCTCACAATTAAAATACACATCCTTTTCGGTCTTTTCCTCACCCTTCTAGTGCCTTCATTTGTACCAACTCACTCTTCTTAGCGGGGTTATCCTTGGTCTTTGTTGTACATGTGCAAACCATATCTCCTTTATTTCATCACATATTAGGGCAAGTTCTAGATTCGCTTGAATGTGTTCATGTCTTATTACCTTGCATTGTTTCTCCACTCAAAACATCTTCATCTCTGCTAGCTATGCTGATTCAAGGACATTGTTTCTTGGTTTCCAAACATTTGACTCCATTAATCATAGTCATTCTAATGTGGAACACGTAGCCCCTCCTTAGTGTGGACCTCATTTTGGTTTTAGGAATTTAAATTTTTAGTACCTATTTATTATCAGTTTAGAATTATTTAAAAGGGGTTTTAGTTGGAGTATGAATTGTTTAAGATTAGTTTGTTAGAGTCCTAACTAAAGTAGGAAATTTCTATTTCAATCTCTATAAACATATGTAGTCATGTGATTTTATTAGTTAGTGAATTGAAGAATTAAATTTTCCTTTAGGAATACTCATGGTATTTGTTCTACTATTAGGATGGTTTGTTCCATTATTATAACTTTCCTTGGTGAGTTTTAACTTTTCATGCTTTGCTACTCGTTAATCCATTCTTCTCATTTTTCCTACTTGTGCTGCATCAAAATTGATATCACAAGAAGTTCTCATCCCCCAGATGCATAGGAGGTTTATCTCTTAAAAATCTTTAGCATACAGATTTTCACTTGAACACACTTTCTTCACGAGCTTAGTAGCTCGCAGCGATTTGTCAAACCCATCTACGGGATTGACGAGTAAAGTGACAATTTTCCACTCCACAGTAGATTAATATAATTGGTAATCTTGTGTGAGTTGTCACTTTTGACCTACGCACACCTTAATGTTAGAATATTATCCTTTTAGTGTGGCCATGCACTATGGTCAATCCCTTTAACCGGTTATGGCAGGCTCTAATTGTAATACTAGTATCTTTTGCTAGGTGATGTAATTAGCTAGAAGATAATACACCTCTCTAATTAAGGCATGGTTATATTTTAAGAGAGCTCTAATATTGAAGATTCCTTAATGGGAAGGATTCCTTCAATATCTATAAATAAAGGGAGCAAGGTCCCAACTCTCTAATTTTCTCGTACAGAATACACACACCCATTGTGTAGTGAGGAAGCAGAAAGAGGAGAGGGTTGAAGACCTTGTGCATCGGCTGTATTCAAACCACTTCATTCGGCCATTCGGATTGGTGTAATGGCTTTTAACCAAGGTAAGATGGTTAAACACATGTTCTTCATTAGAATGAAAACTTTCATGTATATGTGATGATAGATCTCTAATCTCTATAATGTTTAAAAGATTAATAAATCTAATATTTAGATTTACAGTTGGTGTCAGAGCTTATGATGTATTTTTCATCTGTATACATGGGATTTTATTTTTCAAAAGGGTTTTTCATTTCAAAGAAAGAAAATTAATTTAGAAAAGTCTTTTTCCGGCTTTTATTTTTTGACTGAGGTTTTGACCTTCAAAACGATTGATTCTGGAAAAACTTTCTTTATAAAAGTTGTAGATTTTTTTGAGGGCTTTGAAATGATGTACTATCAGACCAAAATCGGACTTACGGTCATTGAGTTATGACCCGATTTTCATGTGCTATTTTCGGATCAAATTTGACCAATTAAAATTATATAAATTGCAAACTTGTTTTTGAGTTTCTGGACTCATTTTAAGGCCGTTTTTTACCCGTAAAAGCTCGTTTCGCTCGTTTTTTTGAGATCAATGCAATGAGCCTATTTTTGGGACTGTCAGAATCAGTTAAAGCAGTGTTTTGATTTATATAATTAGTTGCTAATTTGTAAAGGGTTTATATGTAGCTTGGATATAATGGCTAGAATGAATGTTTATTTATCGCATTATTATCAATGATGATTGTGAGTTGCTGATATAGAATTGCACAAATTTATTTATGTGTTTCGAACTTATCTTACATTCACATAAAAGTTCGATGTTGTGTTCTGCATATTATTCGTTTTAACTTTATGGATTTTATGATAATCATTCATTCCTAAACATAGCCTTACATTGTATGTCATTAACCAAGGAAATTGAACTACTATTATTGGAATAAATATTTCCACATTCATGTGGAATGCCCAATATGGATAACATGGCTTGAAAGATTGATCTGCCCAACGATGATCGTTCCTAGTGCTATGATGTCCATATTGGATTAGATTCAATTATAAACTTCCTTGATATGGAATGACACAAATTTAGATAGTCAGCGTTGATGTCACAACTTAAGGAATATATTTGCCCAAATGTGACAAATTTCTTAATGTTGTGATGGTTGTGTTTGACTAACCTACTATTTTGAGGAAATCGCTAGCATGTCATGACTTGACCTAAAGGAGGGACATGATGATGCAATTGATATTTCTATAAAGCACACTTAACTAGCCTTAATTTTCGAGGAAATCGCTAACATGTTATGACTCGACCCAAAGGAGGGTCATGATGATGTAATTTGTCTCTCGATAAATTATTGTGTGAGATTATGATTGATTTTGCATAATGATTAACGTGTAAAATTATATTGATTTAAAAATTTTGTGGAATGAAGTTACAGAATATGTCTGTGGATATAACATGACTTTTGACCTATGTACAACATTGAATCCCACAAACATAACTAGTATGATGGGAGGTATTGAAGCACTGAGTAGTTCAAATTATAGCAAATGGAAAGAGCAAATTCTGATTGTTTTGGGTTAGCTAGATCTTGACTATGCTATACATTTTGATAAGCCCATTGAGCTCCCTGCCGAAGCCTCTGCCGAGGACTTGGAAGTGAACCATATTGAACTGGAGAAATGGGAAAGGTCAAATCATATGAGCCTCATGATCATTAAGAGCTCTATTGCTGATGTAATCCGAGGTGTCATTCCTGACTCGGATAATGCAAAGAAGTATATGACAGCAATCCAAAAACAATTTCAGGATACTTCCAAGGCACATGCCAGTAGCCTTATTGTGAAAATGAGAACCTTGAAATATGGAAATAGTAGTGTATGTGAGCACATTATGAAAATGAGTGGCATGGTTACTCAATTAAAGGGAATGACATGGAAATCTCTGAAGGTTACCTCGTTCACTTTATTATGACTTTTCTTCCTACTCAATTCGATCCATTCAAGATAAGTTATAATACACAGAAAGAGAAGTGGAAGATGAACGAGTTGATTTCCATGTGTGTTCAAGAAGAAGAAAGGCTTAGGACTAAAAGGCCTGAGTGCTCACTACACCACTTTTGGTCCATCTAAGAGAAATTTCAAGTGAAAAGTAAATAAAGGATCCTATCAAAGGAAGAATGTGAAAGCTTCCAACTCGGCGGCCAAACAAGGAGATTTTAGCGAAGCTAGTTCTGACATTAAGCGTCATTTCTGTAAAAAGAAAGGACACATAAAGAAAGAATGTCAGAATACAGGGACTAGCTCGTGAAGAAAGGTAACTCCCTTGTCTTTGTTTGTTATGAGTCTTTTCTTGTTGATGCTCCACAAAACACTTGGTGGATAGATACTGGTACAACTATTCACATCTCTAACTCGATGCAGGGATTTCAATCCATTCGGAAGTTAAGTAAAGGCGAATGGACCATTAAACTTGGGAATGAAATGGAGGCAGACATTAAGGCCATTGGGACTCTTCATCTTATTTTAGATACTGGTTTCATTTTGGATTTGGTCGATACTGTTTATGTTCCTAATATGACCAAAAACCTTATTTCTACTCCTAAATTGAATTCATCAGGTTTTGAATTTAAATTTAGAAATAGAAATTTCTCTCTGTTAGACTGTTACATAATTCTCATATTATTGGTTCGGGTGCCTTAGAGGGCAATCTTTATAAACTGAATCTTGATTCATTGTATGCCCATTCTTTACTTTCTATGCATGTGAGTGGTGGTGAAATTAGTAATGTTGCTACTAAACGAAATCGAACAGATGAGAATTCCTCCATTCTATGGCATAAACGTTTGGGCCATATATCCAAGGAAATGATGGAACGATTAGTTAAAGATGATATTCTCAAAACGCTCGATTTTACTTATTTCAACACTTGTGTAAAATTCTCATATTGTTGATTCAGGTGCCTCAGAGGGCAATCTTTATAAACTGAATCTTGATTTATTGTATGCCCATTCTTTACTTTCTATGCATGTGAATGGTGGTGAAACTAGTAATGTTGGTACTAAATGAAATCGAACAGATGAGAATTCCTTCATTCTATGGCATAAACATTTGGGCCAAATATCCAAGGAAATGATGGAACGATTATTTAAAGATGATATTCTCAAAACGCTTGATTTTACTAATTTCAACACTTGTGTGGAGTATATAAAAGGAAAATATACAAAGATAAAGAAAAAGGGAGCTATTAGAAGCGTGAATCTATTGGAAATAATCCACACTGACATTTGTGGACCATTCCCTACTTATGCTATTGGTAGTCAGAAATATTTTATTATTTTCATTGATGATTACTCTCGTTTTGGTTATGTATTTCTTATTCATGAGAATTCAGAGGCCCTGGATGTGTTAAAACCTATAAAGCTGAAGTTGAGCTACAACTCAATTCAAAGATCAAGATTGTGAGATCTAATAAAGGTAGAGATTATTATGGAAAATACTCTGAAACAGGTCGCAATCCAGGACCATTCGCCCTGTATTTGTAAGAGCATGGTATTGTTCCTCAATACACCATGCCGAGTACACCTGAGTAGAATGGTGTAGCTGAGAGACGAAATCGTACTCTTATGGATATGGTTGGAAGCATGTTATGTAACTCTTCATTACCTAAGTTCTTGTGGAGAGAAGCCTTAAAAATAACTGTGCATATTCTAAATCGGGTTCCTAGTATGGCAGTTCCTAAAACTTCATATGAGTTATGGGTAGGAAGAAAACCGACCTTGGGATATTTGGCGTATGGGGTTGTTTAGTTGAAACAAAGGTGTATAACCCACAAATAAGGAAATTAGATCCCAAAACCATAACTTCTTATTTCATTGGATATCCCGAAAGATCAAAAGGATATAGACTTTATTGTCCCACCCATGATACCAGAATTGTCGAGACTAGATATGTCAAGTGCTTTGAAGATGGAAACCACAGTGGGAGTGTTGAGCCTAGGAATTTCACTTTTGAGAAAAATCGAGTTATAGTTCCTATGCCGATAATTCAAGAGAGTGATTCCAGCACCACCTCTTGAAGAGGATGTTGGTGCACCTGAGGCTATACTTGAGGAAACACCTCACATTGCAGAACCTATTGAAGATCTACCCTTGCATAGATCACGAAGGGTTGGGAGGTCAGCCATCTCTAATGATTATGTTGTCTATATAAATGAGAGTGATTATGACATTGGAAATGAAACATATTCCATTTCTTTTGGCCAAGCCATAGCAAGCGAAAATTCAACTCAATGGCTTGAAGCCATGAAGGATGAGTTGGAACAATGAAACTCAACTCGGTTTTGGATCTTTGCGAGTTACCTAAAGGAATCAAACATTTAGGCTTCAAATGGGTATTTAAAACCAAGCAGGACTCCAAAGGTAACGTGGAAAGATTCAGGCCAGATTGGTTGCAAATGGTTTCACTCAAAGAGAAGGGATAGACTATTAAGAAACTTTTTCTCCTGTTTCTGAGCAAATTCATCATTCTTGTATTGTATATTGATGATATACTACTTATTAGTAGCAGTTTAGGCATGTTATATGAGACAACAATTTTTGTCAAAGAATTTTGACATGAAAGATCTATGTGAAGCATCCTATGTGATAAGAACTGAGATTCACCCAAACAGACCTCGTGGTCTATTGGGATTCTCTTAGAAAGCCTATATTGATAAGGTTCTCAAAAGATTTAACATGCATAATTGCTCGGCTAGCCTATGGTGAAGGGTGATAAATTCAGTTTGCTTCAGGGTCCCAGGAATGATCTGGAAAGGAGACAGATGGAGACAATTCCCTATTCATCTGCAGTTAGAAGTCTCATGTATGCACAAGTCTGTACTCGACCGGATATAGTGTATATAGTTGGCATGCTTGGTAGGTACCAAGGCAATCCATGCTTGGATCATTGGAAAGCAACCAAGAAGGTTTTTCGCTATTTACAAGGAACAAAAAAGTACATGCTCACATACAAAAGGAAAGATAGCCTTAAGGTAATTGGCTATTCTAATTCCGACTTTGCTGGATGTCAAGACAGCAGAAAATCCACATCATGATATATCTTTATGCTTACAGGTTAGACCTGTGTCATAGAAGAGTGTCAAGCAATCACTGGAAACCTCTTCCATTATGGAAGCAGAGTTCATTACATGTTATGAGGCGACATGTCATGCAGCATGGCTAAGAAGTCTTAGGGCTTTATGTTGTTGACAGTATTTTTAGGCCACTAAGAATAAAGTGATAATTTTACTTCAGTATTTTTCTCAAAGAACAAAACTGGAAGAGGTTTCAAACATATAGACATCAAGTTTCTTGTCGTAAGAGAGAAAATTCAGGATCAAATCATATCAGTTGAGCACATTAGTACTACACTCATGTTGGAGGACCCTATGATCAAAGGCTTGCCACCCAAGCTTTTTGAAGAGCATGTTGTATTAGCCTCAAGGTTACAACCTTGGGTACCATTAATAATTTTGATAATAACATAATAATGGAATGTCAATTGTGGTACTAATAATTCTTCTAAGTATTTTATAATTACAGATCATAAGAACATTAGCACATCTTTCAAGGCATAAAAGAATGAAAATCATTCAAGAAAAATCAAATTGATTTATTTAAGCAAGTCATTCAATCAAGTTCAAGTCAACAAAAAGAATATTCAACTCAAGCCATTGAACTCAAGTGAAGATTGAAAATCATACTCAAAGTTCAAGTCAAATCACCAAACAAGAAAAGAAGATGTAATAGTCAAAGTCAAATCTAAAGATTCAAGATCAAGTTGAAGACCAACTCTCAAGAAGACATAATAAATTAATTTTAATTTTATGAGAGTGTTTAGGACTTTTGTAAGAAGTCCTCAAAGTATGGTTCGTTGAATGCTCAATACTTAGATTGACCATAGAAGCCTAAGACTTTATTAGACATCATTTTAAGGCCCTAAGAAATCATGTTAAAGGAAAGCCAAAAGGCCTAGGAATTCATTCACATCATTAAGGTCTTTATTCAGAGTGAAATCAGATTTTTTACTCTGATTCCGTCAATGAATTCACAATTGAGTTTTGAATTCGGCGACGAAATGGAGAGTAAACTCACTGTCTTCACTGTTTTTGATCTCGACGACGAAATGAATTGGGGAACCCAATTTCGTCGACGAAATCATGTGAAACTCTAAAAATGGAGACAGTAAACTCACTGTCTTTACTGTTTTTGATCTCGACGATGAAATAAATTGGGGAACCCAATTTCGTCGACGAAATCATGCGAAACTCTGAAAATGCTGTAACGGCTAGTTTTCAACGGCATTTTTCGCATTTAATGTTTCACCAATGGCCATATTAGATGAAGAGCTATAAAAGGATTTCATAAATGAACAAAAGATAACTCTTGATCAATACATTAACTGTCATCATCTACTCAATCATTTACATTGATTTCAACATCGATCACTTTAGAAATCCCCAAAAATCTCATTTGAGTTATTCAACTCCTTTCTTCGAGAGATTTCATTAGAGTATTGTCTAACTCTTATCCAGCTCATTTCAGGAGCTTTATTTCAGATTGTAAATCCAAATCCACTTTTATAAAGGAAAGTCAAGAATCGATGGATTCTTGCAACTGAAGTTGTAGCTTCGAAGAAGTCAAGAGAGGGTTGTGCTCTTGCAAGGAAAGGTTTGGTCTCGACCTGGAAGAGAGATTGTAAAGACTTGGTCTCGACTTGTAAGAGAGATTGTAAGCGGTTTAGGCTACACCCGGGAAGAAGTCTGTATGAGTAAAATCGTGGTGAATCCTTGAAGCTGAAAGCTAAAAGGCGGGGACTTAGGTAAAAGGTGAGGACGTAGGCAGGTTATCGAACCTCGAGAAAAACATCTTGGTGTTTGTTCTCTTTAACTTTCTACCTTACTTTTTTCACTACATAAATTTTAAAACTGCTAAATTGCATTCCCTTTGTTATTTTAATTCCGCACAAAAAGGGAAAATTAGTTTTTAATTTGCTAAGACCCTAATCACCCCCCCTATGGTCAATATCTGGGCAACATGTTGCACACATGGGATTGGTGAATAATTTTGAAGCCTTGGATAGTGGATTTTGGAGTGATTATATTATGTTCTGATTCTATAATAAAGTTGATTTATTTTTTACTCCATTATCTATTATGCTTAAATGGATGTTTAAGAGGCAAAATATCGGTAAGCGATAACAAAGTAGGACCTGGAATAGATAATGTTTACATGGTGTCACCATTCGGTTGCAAACTTGTAGTTTATTCAAAATATCATGCTAGTTGGATACCCATGTCGGTGGGGATGCTAATATTGTAACCAATGTCGATGAGATGATGCATTGATTTCATTGATTCCTTATTAGTAGTCTCACTCGATCGGACTTCTTGTTGAAAGGTAAAGATTATAATTAGATAAAGGAATTGTCATATCAAAGTTAGCTAACATTGGGATATCGGGATTATATGACATAGTGTGGCCAAGTGGGAGACTATTAGAATATTTCCCTTTTAGTATGGCCATGCACTATGGTCAATCCCTTTAACTGGTTATGGTAGGTTCTAATTGTAATACTAGTATCTTTTGCTTGGTGATGTAATTAGCAAGAAAATAATACACCTCTCTAATTAAGGCATGGTTATATTTTAAGAGAACTCTAATATTGAAGATTCCTTAATAGGAAGGATTCCTTCAATGTCTATAAATAAAGGGAGCAAGGTCCCAACCCTCTCTCTAATTTTTCCATACGGAATACACACACCCATTGTGTGGCGAGGAACCAGAAAGAGGAGAGGGTTGAAGACCTTGTGCATCGGCTATATTCAAACCACTTCATTCGGCGCATTCGGATTGGTGTAATGGCTTTTAACCAAGGTAAGATGGTTAAACACATGTTCTTCATTAGAATGAAAACTTTCTTGTATATGTGATGATAGATCTCTAATCTCTATAATGTTTAAGAGATTAATAAATCTAATATTTAGATTTAGACTTAAATCTAGTTGTTGGGATCATAATAACCATCTGGTATTCAACAAGGTTGGCTAAAATTTCCACTAACACTGTGCGTGATTACCATTAAAATTTGAAAATACCTAAAAACAGAAAAGAATTTCGCTATCAATCCCTCTCTTTATGTTTCTCTCCTTTTTGTCTCTATATTACTCCTTTCTTTTCCCTACATCATAGATTCATTCCTTTCCCACTTTTCTATCTTAATGTTTATCTCATTCTCTTACCTTATTAATGACCATCTTTCATCTTTAATAGCAATCCCACTTTCTTGGATAATTATAATAGTGCCATACATTCACTTCTCCATTCCTAAAGCAAGACATTCTATCTCTCTAACTTCTCTCTCTTCACTAAAAATTCTCTTCCCTTGTTATCAATACCCACATTCTCATTCTTTATTTACAGCCACACAATTTACAACTTTGTCATCCCCAACTATTACTCTTCTGTACTATCCTAACTAACCAATTGTACTTGCTTCCTCAGTATTATTATTATTATTATTATTATTATTATTATTATTATTATTATTATTATTATTATTATTATTATTATTAATTTTTAAAATTATCTCTTTCTCTTATAATTAGTTACTCACTTTCTTCATTATTAATTCTTTCAATCTCACTCTCATTACATCTTGCCCTCTTTCTTTTCTCCTCTTCTTAGCCCCTAAAAAAGATCCTTGATATTGTGTAAAAAGTGTGTATGGTATTCGTATGTACACACGAAATGGCCTCAAGTATGGTGAAAACACAGGGAATGTTGAATATTGAAAGCCCATAACGCATAATGGCCAGATTGCATGACCATGAATATAAATTTAGTTGATTAGAACAATGAATTGATGATAGTTGATGATAGATTTCAAACAAAAATGAAGTGGCAATATCAGCCATGCAGAAGTTAGGAGCAACTCAAGAAAAATTAAAACTGGGTAGACATGAACATCTTTTCGATGGACTTGGCATTAGAGAACCAAAGCTATGCTATTATCATGAGAAGATACAGAGAAGAAAGTATCAATAGCCTCATCGAGGTGTCAAAGTATTTGATAGGGTATATCATTATGATTGAGGAGACCAGTTTGATCGTGCTCTCTAACCATACATTCCCTATGAAGCTGGAGATCATGCCATTAAATTAGAATTGCCCTAACTTTCACGATAAGATGAATTTATATATTTTTCTTAGACTGGATCACAAATCTAGAAAGTTTTTTAAGTGGCATGGATTAACAGAAGCAAGGAAATTGCAGTTCACATGTGCAAAATTGTGAGGATTGCTATGTCTTGGTGATCCTGAGTACAAGAAAACTATTGACAAATGGGTAAGAGGCAACCAGAAACTTGGACGAACTAAAAATGTTGCTGAAAAACTAATTCTTGTTGCTGATTTTCAATGAAGACTGCATGGCAATTGGTAATTACAACAACGCAAGGATTCTGTCAAAGAATATACTACAAAATTCTATGATTAAATGTTGATGACTAAAATCAGAGAATCTGAAGAGATCTTGGCAACACATAATCACTTAGGTTCACTACAAGTCTACAACAAAACTACTGAGCGGTGACGAAATATTAGTGAGGGAAATTATTTCGTCACTAATAGATCAGTTATAGGGACAGAAACATATTCCATCACTAACGGTCCGTCTTTAATAGGGTATTTGAAACTTATGGATATTTTTTTTAGTAAAATAAGGTATAGAGACAGAATATTTTCCATCATTAATAAGGAGTATTTTATGGTGACGGAAATATTCCGTCACTAATGGGTTTGTGATGGAATTGATTTATAGTGAACGAATATTTCTGTTACTATTGATGTTGAGATTATTAGTGACGGAATAATTTCGTCACTATTGGATGGAGTATTTTATGGTGATGGAAATATTCCGTCACTAATGAGTTTGTGATGGAATTGATTTATAGCGAACGAATATTTCTGTTACTATTGATGTTGAGATTATTAGTGACGGAATAATTTCGTCACTATTGGATAGAGATTTCTAGTGACGGAAAGATTTCCGTTACTAAAAATCTTTACATAAAAAGGGCTTTCAGAACCCGCAAAAATCCATTTTTCCCCAAATTTCTTTCTGATTCCTGCTTTTCTCGCCTTCGACCACCTCCCGTTGCCGTCACAGATCGGAAGCCTCCACCGGCGTTGAGTCTCTCTCTTGCTCTTTTTTCTCTCAGATCTCTCTCTCTCTCTCTCTCTCTCTCTCTCTTTCAATCTTGTCTCTTATTGTGTTTTTAGTTCTTCAGGTCTTTAGTGAGGATCGGCCAAATCTCAAAATTTTTGGAGCATGCGAATCTGGATTTGCGAGTTCAGATTGAATAGTAACTGAAATTTTACTTTTCTTCCTCTTTTCCTGTTATTAAAGACGGATACTGATGTTAAAAAATCCGCACTATAAGAAAATTACGTCACAAATACTCGTCGAAATAGATGACCAAATTAAGGCATTAGTGACAGAAAATTTCCATCACTAGTTAGTGACGGATAGTGATTTCGGTCACTAATAGTATTAGACGGTCATGTATTCCATCACTAATGCTATTAGTGACAGAAATGACAACATTAGCTAGTGACGAAAAATTTCTGTCACTGCTCAGTAGTTTTTTTGTAGTGCTTTGAAATGGCTAAGATGATGTATCCAGACATTCCTCGCCGATGAAATGACAAGGATAAGTCTAAATTAGATTTTCGAGAAATTAGGTGTCATAGTTTTAATGGTTGGGAAAATTTTCAAGTTAATGCCCTTCAAAGATAAACTATATGAACCTGATTGAGAATACTAATAATCCTGTGAGTGCAGAAGAAGAAATTGAAGAACTTGAAGCTTCATCAAATGAACTTTTGTTGGACAATAATGCACAAATCAACACAAAATCATTTTTTGTTTTTTTTTTTAGAAACACCTCCTAGAAGGGAGGGGGGGGGTTGGCAGACCCCTACATTTATTGATTGAATATGGCGAAATACAAGGGGGGGAAACCAAAACTCCTAAAAAGAAACATCAGTATCTAATGTTAAATAGACCCAATTTATCAGTCCTGATAATACCTTTCAGAAAAATAAGGATATCAGAAGTAGTCCTATAGATCTTGCTTCTTCCAGTGATGCACGCCTCATTAGCCAAAAAATCTGCACATTGGTTAATTTCTATGTAGGAATGCTCGAATCTCAGGTTACATCTGACCTGAAAACTGGTTATTTCTTTTTCCACTACCAAGCCCTCCAAGGGGTATCAGTTGTACCATTTATCACATCGATCATAACCTTAAGATTCACTTTCAATAAAGATATCTTGGAGCCCCAAGATCCCATAATTTGCAGCCATCTAGAATTGCTCTAATTTCAGCGATATTGTTAGATTCTGACCTGTAATAAGCTTGGAACACTTGAACCATATTCCCATTAGAGTCTCGAATGATACCCCCACCTCCACGAATGTTGAATCTTTCCTTTGAAGCTCCGTCTCTATATAACTTGAACCAACCCGGAGATGGAGTAAGCCATTTAGTAAAGATAGGCCTGATGCCCCTAGAGGGATTAACAGAAAGATGAAAAAGTTGATAAATCTCTTCCTCCCTGATGGACGACCTCTCCTTGAAAAACTGGGACTTAGAGATTGCTAACCCAATCCAAAACTCTGTTGAAAGTAGTCTGGGAAGTTGAGTGGTAGCTCTCGAATCTAATGAAATACTTGAATAACCAAATTTCCCAACAGATTAGACCAGGAATAACTCTAAGCAACATGCCCCTTGGACCGAATTCTTGGAACTTCTACTGTGAATCCTCATGGTTCGAGTTTGGATAGAGTCTTGATGAAAAATAGGAACTTGAAGAGAATAACTCACATTAGTCCAAATATTTTTTCCCAGATCGCTTAGGCAGAAAATATGAGAAGATGGGTTTCTGTAACAAACACATTTACTAGTGAGGGGATTTTTTTTCCATTGAATCATCTCATCAATCGGGACCACATTATGAAAAAATTTTCCATTGGAATATACATATCTTCATGGGCATTGAATTTTCCCAAATAAACGCCGACCATTCCGGTTTAGGATAATTAACCCTGATATTTTTCCACTTAGACTTGATCCTGAACTCTCCAATGTCCATGCAACTCTGTCATGGGAGGAGGATAAAACCAAATTACTATTATTAATGTCCTCAATGTCAATCTCTGAAAGATCCTCTCTAATATTCTCTTAATCCCAAGAACAATTAATAAGAATATTATTGATTTTTGGGAAAAACTCTGGGCATCTCACTGCAGAGTTAATTAACGGTTTATTCTTGCACCAAAGATCAAACCAAAAATGTAGAACCTCGGAACTGAGTTTACTGTGCTATACATAGTGTCCTTATATGGTGGGTGTAAAGGCCTAAGGCCTTCCATTGTGTTCTTGGTATTACGGTGAGTCAAGTAAGGGTTTTAGGTACATGTTTTGAGTCTCAAAAAGAGAGTATAAAGATACTCTAAGTAGGTAAAAGCAAGGGTATAAAATACCCTCAGTGTTTAATGGGTTGTATATGAATTGTGCGGTGAGTAGTGCTAGTGTGCGAGGCATAAAGAGGCCGGGGTCTCTCATGCATATTGGTGTGAATTCAATGATCACCTAGGTGGGTTACAAACCTATAGAGAACGAGTTATGAGGTGTGAGTAGGGTTTTGGACCCAAGGGAAAAGAGTGTGAAAGCACTCGAAATGTTCTAAGTGTTAAAGAGGTATATCTTAACAACGCTCAACTTTAAGAAGCTCTAGTTTTGTCACCGTTGCTCGGAATCGAGTAATTCTTGAGTTTTTTGAAAGGTATTGAAACCCTCTTCGAGGTTCATGTTTATCTTTTTTCCAGATTTTGAGTTGGGGTTAAGTTAAAAGTTGGATTTCCGGAGTAGGGTCTGCTAAAAATCGGGGCTGCTGAAATTCATTACCAGACCATTCAGCTTTAGAGCCAATTTAGGTAATTAAAAACTCAAAATTACAATTTGTCCATTAGACACAAAATTGTTCCTCTTTGAATGACGAGTCCAACGCAAGTTGAATCATCAAAATCCGACAACCGAGTCAAAAGTTATGGGCAAAATACCAAAGCAGGAAAAATCTGGAAAGTTTTTGTCGAAGGTACGAACGTTCGTAAACACCCTACGAACGATCGTAGAAGAGCTACGAACGTTCGTAGAAAAGCTACGAACGTTCGTAGAGTCCCGAAAACTGGGTAAACTCACTGTATCAGAATTTTTGTGCGAGTTTTTTTAGGGTTTCAACCCCTTGGCCTATAAATAGGAGATGATTTGAGGGTTTTTGGGTTACCCTAAACCTAAAGAGAGACCCTAGAAGAGAAGGGAAAAGATTTGAGGATTTTCAAGAGGGGGTTTTGGATTGGAGAAGAATAGCACAAATCAAGCTTGGATCTTCATCCTCAAGCTTGGGGTTCGCTTCTACAAGCTTCCTTAAGCTTTCCCAAGCCTTAGATCAAAGGGATTTTATCCCCTAAGGTAGATACACTCTACTAGATTATAATTCTATAAACCATTAATGAGAAGCATGAGTTTCTTGATAAGTATATATATATATAGCCTTGTATATGCGTAAATACGCTCTCCTAGCTTTTCATTTCATAAACCCTTTTCTAAATCAAGATAAAATCCTATGAATTGTGATGTGAGTTAATTTGTGATGATGCTATGCCTTTAATCAATGAATAAAAGATGGTAAATAGTTAGATGTTCTATATGTTAGTATCCAAAGATGAAAAGCATGTTAAAAGACGTAAGTTTTGGGAAAAACAAAGGAGAAAGACCTTATTTTCGATGTAATTGGAATTGTGTGATTCAATTGAATATGGGTTATTGTAATTGCTGAATTATGTTGAGTATTGGCTATATGGCCATATGGCTATGTGTAAAGCGTTTCCTTTATGTCTACCATGTTATTCACAATTGCTGCACTGACACATATGCATATGCATGATCGAGTTTTTCAAAATTATGGGTATCCAAAAGAAGAAGTATATAAGATGTAATACAAGAATAAGAAGAGGAAAACTATAAGATGCAAATGAACCAAATGGTATAAGATGGATGTAAAGTATAAGAGGAAAAAGCCGATGGAGAGGCACGATAGCAGGCCGCCTAAAAGGGAAATGGATACTGGCATCGGACTCCGATGATAGCAGGCCGCTCGGAAGGGATATGGATACTGGTCGTCTACTCCGAAGGAAGCCAAAGGTGAGAATAATATTAGGCTACCTAGCTTACATTGGTACAGGTACTAGTTGTCCGACTCCCGAGGTAGCAAAAGATGAATACCAAGGTATTTTAAATACCCATACATGAGAAGATAATAAAAGATGAGAACCAAGGTATTTTACATACCCGTATATGCAAAGATAAAAGATGATAAGAAGATGTTTTACGAGATTTTCCGAGATATATGCACATGATATTATTTTGTTTTCCGTGCTCTGATTTCAGGAATGCATGTGTAATGGATTAAACTGCGATATATATATTGTATTCATGTTTGTGACATTACTATCTAATGGTTTGTATATGCGGAGTATTCAATACTCAGCCGTACATATTTATGTCGGCAGGTCCTGTTGATGCACATGCTCAGGAGCCGTGGGTCGAGGAGGAGTATATTGAGGAGGTGCCTACTCAAGAGGAGCTTTGGGAGCATCAGAGAGTAATTGATAGGTGGTGGCCTGGTGTTTGAGTGATGAGGAGTGTCTTGTATATAAATTTTGATCAGCAAGCATGTTCGCTCTTTATTTTGGTTTATGTATAAACTGGGATATAGTATGTATAGAAGATTTTGTATTATGCTTCCGCTATCATGTCTTATATGTTGTACAGGATATTTTGGTAGTTAGTTCACGATGCCAGAGTATCCTAACTCCTATGGGGTATTTTGGGTCGCGACAAAAAATCTATGCTTTCTCCATTCCCTATAAGCCATTTGTATTTTTCCATCATAGGCTTAATCCAAACAGCAACTTCTTTCCAGCTTATGGGACCTATGAGGGGTGAAACCACCATCCAGGGATGCTTATTCCGAAGATATTTACTTTTGAAAAATTCGCTCCATAACCCCTTTTCTGAGATAAGATTCCATGCCATTTTCACTCTAAAAGCCGCTGCAATGTCTGAAAGATTCCTAATTCCCAGCCCTCCTTCCTCCCATGTTCTTGAGATTTTGGACCAAGCAATCCAATGATTTCGGTGATTCCCGCCACTATCAGTCAAAAATATGATGCGCAAATATTTTCGATTCTACGAATAACTCCTTTAGGGAAGTTAGTACCCATAATAGAGTAGATCGGAATTGACAAAGCACATGTTTAATCAAAATTAACTTGACCCCGGAAGATAAGAGCTTCCCTTTCCACCCTTCAACTTTCCCTCTAATTTTGTTGATAAGGGAATCAAAATGAGCTATCTTTTTTCTGCCAATATAGAGAGGAACACCCAGATATTTGAGAGGAAAAGTGCCTCAAGAAATGCCCAAGGAGCTAGCGATCATATTAGAGTATCTCCTTGTTCTTGTTTCCAAAACATAGAAAGAACTTTTGTGCTTGTTAATGCGCTGACCCGAGGCTTCCTCATAATGCCTGAGAAACTTGAATAGAGATAAATGTATTTCTTCTGCCCATTGCAAAAATTAAGGGTATCATCCGCAAATAAGAGGTGAGATATAGGAATGACATTTCTGGAAGTAAAGAAATACCCCACCTTTTCGGAGTTTAATAAAAGCCTAAGACCTCTGCTTAACGCCTCTTCGGCCAGAATAAAAAGAGTTGGAGATAAAGGTGACTTAAACCTCTAGATGATTAGAAAAAAACCATTCAATTCTTCATTTACTATGACTAAGAAAAAAAGAAGAGATGATGCAACCTTTGATGTGTTGAATAAAGTCCTCATAAAATCCGAATTTAGCCAAAATGCGAAGCAGAAAATCTCATTCCAGTCTATCATACGCTTTTTCCATATCCAGCTTGAATATAGTATCCCCCCAACCCCAAACATTCTTGTTGATACTAGATACCAAATCTTGAGCTTTTAAAAAACATTGCACAAGTTGATAGGACGAAAATCCTTGAAATCTGTAGGAGCTTCCACATTCGGAATCAAGCAGATGAGGGTAGAATTTACGGCTTTGGGTAAAAAAATTTCCTTGAAGAAAAAACAAATAGTATCCCAACAATGTTTGAAAAACAACCCTGTGAAACTGTCCAGGCCAAGAGCCCCTGAGTTTGGCATATTGAAAATGTAATAATATCCCAACAATGTTTGAAAAACAACCCTGTGAAACCGTCTGGGCCAAGAGCCCCTGAGTCTGGAATATTGAAAATGTAATAATATCCCAACAATGTTTGAAAAACAACCCTGTGAAACCGTCCGGGCCAAGAGCCCCTGAGTCTGGCATACTGAAAACGATATTTTTGATTTCTTCCCCTTCTGGCTCACGACACAAATCTACATTTTCCTCTCCAGAAATAATATTGGGGAAGCAATCCATCAAACCCGAGTGTTGGATGCTACCTTCAGATAATAATGATCTTTGAAAAGATCTTTGAAATAATTCACTGCTTCCCTACCCATATTCTCATTACTATCTAAAGAGTTTCCAGCGCAATCAATGATATATGTGATGGTGTTTCTCTTAATATTATTTTTTGTAACTGCATGGAAAAATTGTGTATTCCTGTCTCCCTCTATCAATCAATGCTCCTTAGATTTCTGCTTACAAAAAATTTCTTCATAGTCAAGAAATTTCTTTAACTCTGCTTTGGAGTTATTTAAGTCTTCATAGTCAACACAACATATTTCGTACGAGAGTAACTTGTGGAGGTAAGCTACAACGGACCTGGGAGAGTGGTCAATGCCATTTCAAAGGAAGTCGTTGACAAGCTTGCATTAAAGATGGAGAGACACCCACATGCATACCGTGTTGAAGGAGAGGCGGAAATTGGCAATTTCAAAGGAAAAGATCTCCAAAAAAGGGGAGAGATCAAAGGATGAAGATTGACACATGGTTCTTGGTGACCTTCAAACAACATTTAAGAACTATGGTGTGATATCATGCCTATGATAGCTACACATATTCTTCTGTGATGTCCATGGATTTACAACCGAAGAGTGATTCATGATGGACATCAAAATACTTATGCAGTCAGAGTTGATTCCAAGAATTTTATTTTGAAATCAATGAAACCGAAGTATGATGAAATTACATCCCAAATAATTTATTTTTTTCAGAAGAGCCTGTAACCCACAAAAAACGCAAAAAAGTTTGTGATAAGAGGATCAACAAAAATGCATTATAGAAATATCTCTACAGAAGGATTAAAGTAGATTTAAGAAAAATTGTTTGAACCATTGGCCTTTAATGACAACAAAGACCAAGAAAGAGATGTGAAGGATGTCTAACGCCCTAAATCAACATAGATGAGTTCTTTCAATCTGGAAAGAATGATGCAGAAGATCTACAGCCCTCCTTACTGTGGACCCCACCTGGTTTGTTAGGATTTTAGATTTTTAAGTATTTATTTATTAGTAATTCAAAATCATTTAAATGGAGTTTTAGGTGGAGTATGATTTGATTAAGGATATTTCGTTAAAGAGTCCTAACTAGAGTAGGAAATTTCTTTTTCAATCACTATTAATATATGAAGTCGCTTGCTTTTCTCAGTTAGTGAATTCAAGAAATAAATTTTTCTGTAGAAATTCGCATGGTAGTTTATTCTAATGTCATGATGGTTTGTTCCATTCTCTTATGTACGTTTACATATTTTCATGCTTTATACTTTATAATTCATTCCACTCTTCTCACTTTCCTTGTCCTGCATCACCATCTTGTTGATACTTCAGAAAATTTTCAGCTAGATTGATTCTTATGGAACAAGAGTTGAGTTGTTGACCACAAACAGTTTACAAAATCATTGATAATTATGATGATGCAGATGAAGTAGAACAATCCTTGATCGAATAAAATACTAAAAGGGTACACCCATGTTGATTACTAAAAGGGTATATCCATGTTGATGGCATTCATATTAAAAACTCTTTAAATTTTTGCAGAAGTGAGTGATGTTATTATTTACCCTACTACAAGAGACATTGTGAAGTAAATGAGAATGGGTATGCATTAGAATGATTTCTCATTTCTATAAGAATTGGTTTTGGCATTCATGTTCTTCTCCCCCCAATGAGTGTATTGTATTATTTCATTCCAAGAATTGAATATCATTCTAAAAATAAGAAAAGTATTGTACCTCTTCCATTGACTCCACAGTGAGCCCAATCAGAAAATTGTTAGCTGTGGAATCCCGACTCTCATTTGGTGTTTGATGAAGTAGAATGGTAGTTTCTTCTGTATCTATTTCTGCTTGATCTGTAGTAGTACTGTTGATATTGGATACCACCTTCTGTCATAATCAAATTCAGAATTTTTTCAGAATTTCACATATTACATAGTAAACCTTACTGCAAATAGAACAAAAATTCCAGACAGTCCATGCACGAAACTATTTGTATCCATTACTTGTACAGTATCGCATGGTGAACGGGCACATAGAGAAACTGGATTGGGCATGTCTATTTGGATTTCCTCAATTGCAGTATTCTTGACAACCTCATCCATCAAAATTCCAGACAGTTCATTCAAGGAACTATATGTCTCCATTACTTGCACAGTGTCACATGGTGATTGAGCACAAAGAGAAACTGGATTGGGCATGCCTATTTGGATTTCCTCACTTGGAGTCTTCTTGGCATTGTTATCCAGGCCCTATTATAAGCAAAACAAAATTTTCAGTATCTTAGATTGGGAGAAAAAAATCAGAAAAGAAAGAACATGACTAAGAAAATAACTCTTTCAAACAAAATCCCCAAAAGTGAAAACTCATACCTTTCCCTCCACATTTTCTCCATTTTTGACCCGACGAGGCGGAATCGAGGTAGCCAAAAATACAGTCATCAGACTCTTCACAAGTAAAAAAGTAAGAATTGTCGTAGATTTTAGGTGTTGATCTGCATTGTCAAGGCAATATCCTTATCAAAAGTGGAAACTGCAATGAATATAAACGAATATATATATATATATATGCGTATCTAAAGAATCGCTAGAGATATTGCATGTATTAAACATGGTGTATAGCCATTGTAAAAGTGCAAGAGTGTGTGGGGCCAAAAGCTTCTTCCTTCAGTCAAAAAATAGGTTTTTGTCACTTCTCCAACTTGCCTTAAGAGGGAAGTAGAGAGTAGAGACCCTTTAAGATAGATGGTTAATATGTAGAAAGAAGTGGTTTGCAGGAATAAAGTGTTAGACATATATGCCCATAAAAGTCATTCCGGAATTGTATTAATCTACTTTATTAATAAAAGCATATTTACATTCACACATTGTCTTCTACATTAGGTAACATATTAAAAGTAACTCATAAGATGAGACTACTTTGTCCCTTAGGTAACATTGAAGGAAAAAGCATCCAATTAGTTTTGAACCAATTGCCAAGGAGATATGGTTTTCCGGCTCCTTGTAGACCTAGAATTGTTCTAAGTTATTTAGGATACATCTAGACAATGTATTCCTACTAACTTACACATTGTTAGTTTGACTAAAAGTATCAAAGAGAAAGGGTTCTCGTTATAAGCTAGGGATTACAGACAGTATAAGATATTGTCCCGTAAGCTTATAACAATATTGGATGGTGAAATGACGTGTCTGTAAACAAATCTTGTAATAGATAATACCTGCAAGAGATTCTCTAATTTCTGGGGGTTGATCACATTGTGTCAATGGACATTATTGTGATTAGTGGAAGTCCAATGACCTAGAAATTCTAAGATCCTAATGGAATTGTAGGACAATGTTTCCTACCAAAAAGGCTTCAACCCAAAGGTAAAGCACTTGGTCCCATAACCGGAAATAGGATATCACTTTAGATCTCACACACTAGGACCTTCTTAAATCATTTTAATTTAATTAATAATTAAATTAATTAATTTTTTCATGTAAATCATTATATGGTATAGTGTAGCTCTAATACGTGAAATCACATGAGATGTGATTAAACAAAATTGGTAGGACCCGTATGGGATTTTGATAAAGATCAAAACTTGACCAATAAGAGTTTGGAACTAAAAAATCCGGTGAACCTCAAATCTAATGTTAGAGTTGAGAACTCACAAACCCAAGGGGGTGGCTAGGTCTCCTTACAAGCTATCTACTCTTTTTAAGATTATGCAATCAAATTATTAATTAAGGGATGATAAATAAAAGTGCGGAAATATAGAAGACAATCAAACCACAACACAAATGATTTTTACATGAAAAATCTTCCAAGAAAAATCACAGGACCTAGTCCAGTAAAGAGATATCAATAAGAGTAAGAGTAAACAAATGCTTACAAGACTCGAACTGTACTAAACCGGACTCGACACAACGATCCTCAGTACTCAGTCCTCCACGTCTCGATAAACAATCACGAACCCGCAAGTCTCGCAATCTATTGCAATAGCTTGTGCTCCTCCTAGATCTCCACAATAACCACGATCCTCCACGGAACGATCTCCTTCGTAAAGGCTCCGGATTACACCAGCCAATTGTTCTTAACAAGAATGGGTTGATGGTTGATTAATAATACACCCTAGTTGGATTCCAAACAATAGGAATACCCAAGCAAGCAAGAATGAAGCAATCAATAGCTTGCAATCTCTAGGGTTGAAGAGAAGAGGAGAATAGGTATGGGAAACCCAAATAATCCTTTAGAAAATCTCTTTAAACTCTCTAATTTTCTTAAGTTCGAATGGGGAATCAAACCCAACTTAAATAGGGTCAAAAACGGACTTCTAATATGAGAAAAACACAGTTTACGCACTGTCCGTTCGAACAGTTTTGGCACCGCTCGAACGGTTGAGGCTACGGGTGCAGTTTTACTGAAACCGTTCAAGAACCGTTCGAACGGTTCCTAGATCGTTCGAACGGTGGTCCCAAAACTCAGAATTTGGAAAAACTTCCTTCACGAAAGTTGTAGATCTTTTCGTTCCGGTTGATTTGATATATTATGGACCACAATCTGAGTTACAGTCAATGAGTTATGCTCCTTACACCGAACTTTGGTTTCTTTGACCCTCTAACACCTCTCAAGGCTATATATTTAGTCACCTAAAGTTCATATAATAATTCTTAAGTCAATTTCCACCTAAGGTAGCATGGTATCTAGGTCACTTACCATCCTATGAGTGAAACGAAGGCTATGATCGGAATGTTTTCAACTTATCTTCTTCGGTTTTCATCTTCGCTTGTCTTGGACGCTTGTAGCCAATGACACAAGATACACTAGACTCACTGTTTTGACAACGGAATAAGCCAACACTAAAACATGGACTTTACAGGAATTCTATAGGGGGCGTGAGAATTGTGGGGCCCACCTAGGGTGGGATGCCCACTTCAATATAACCTTATCCAATTAATTGGTTGCTAATTAATTATCTCCAATTATGTAGGGATTAGATTACTTTGTCACTAATTAATGATTTTCTATTAAGTAGGGAATGGATTAGTTTGTTACTAATGATTTCCTATTAAGTATTAAGTAGGGATTGAATTAGTAGGTTACTAATTGCTTTTCCTATTAAATAGGGAATGGATAATATTAGTTTCTATTTTTAATAAATCCTAATTGGATTAGGAATTATCATTAAAGAATCAACGAGAGAGAATTCTAATTGGATTAGAATTGAGATAGAAGTCTTAGATTGCAAGTAAGCAATCCAAGATAAGGTTGTTGGCCTATATAAAGGGTGGGACGCACACCCCTTTGGAACAACTCTCCCCACACGTTTTTCTCTCTCTCTCACTTCTGTTGTGCATGCCCAAATACTCCCCCTTGGGTTGTACGGTCACTATTCTCATCTTCTTCTTTTGGTTTTTGTTTTGATCTTGAATAATATCAGAACCAATCTTTGAAGATAAAGATTCATTCTTTATTGTTCAAGAAAAGATCTTGCATTCAAGAAAAGAATAAAAGATAATAGAGCTTGAATTAGAAGGGTCATTAGCTTCGATTGGAGAAAGCTTTAAAGGAATAAAGAAGGTTCATGTGAATCTTGAAGGAGACTTTTTACTTGCGAAGTTTTGCAGGTATCGTTTTATCCTTCAAATCGTAGAGATGACTTTTCTATATCAAAGTCACGAAGGTGATTGTTTTATTCTTTGATTGAATAAAACCAATTAGAACTATAGTCAAATCTTGGGATTCGATGTATGCCCCCCAAGAACTGTTTTTCTAAAATTAAAAAGAGGCATACTATCCTAAAGTAACTAACATGGCCCCTTTGCCAAGCTAAGAGTGGGGCCAAAAGAGTAAGTACTCTGCTTAAGCCATAGGCTTACACCTTAGGCGCACTTTTCTTGTGAGTCCCTCTCATGTTTTAGCTGCTGTGTCATGATACATCCCTTCATTGAGTAAGGCATGCTAACATTGGAATTCTGGATCAAAGTGCAAGTAAATATGCCATACATAGATTTTGATTCATTCAAAGCTTTGAAGAGTTTATATCTGGTAGATGGATTTTAGAACAATTAACTCAACGGAGGCTGACGCAAAAAATAAAATCATGTACTTAGAATGAAGTGTATTTTTATGTCATTGATGCAGATAATCAGGGTGCAAAATTGTTAATATATTTAGAATAGGATATTATATGTATGTGTTCAGACATATTTGTCAAGAGAGGAATAGGACTTCACTTTAATTAGACTTTGAGGTTCAATACATAGAGATAACAATTGCAGCAACTGAAGTTGATAAATATGAGAAGAGATTTTTCCAAAAATGGCCCCATGGCATCTTAGTAGGTATAAAGGGGCTGTTACTCTTCAACTTTGCTTCTATAGCCCTACATACATGTGAAAAGCCACACGTGTAGGGTCTCATGTTTTACTTTTACTAATGACTAATATCCACTCTTTTCTTCTTCTTTAACACAATTCTCGATAGCTTCGTTGGCAATTGTAGGCAGCCATGCCGACTACCTCTACTGGTTGAAAAAGGAGTTTAGGGAGAGAGAGTAAGATATGTTGGAGAGAGGAAGGGTCGAAGAGAGAAAGATAGAGAGGTTCAAAGAGAGAGAGAGCGACAAAGAGAGATCTAAAACAATAACGGGAGAGAACCAAATCGAGAAGATCTTCATTTACAGTCCACATGGATGATCAACCATGAAAAGGGCAATCTAGTGCTAAAAATTGACAATTGATTGCCAAAATTTGGGTGACCCAGCCCTAATAGTTGGTGATCTCTAATTTATAGGATTGGGTCGTCGTATTTTAGAAATCGATTTCCGATTTTAGGGATCGATAGCCGATTTTGACTATAAATGACGATTTTCTTGATTTTGTTGGTTTTCTCCCTCTTATCTCTTCACAAAGTCCATTTTTAACTGTCAATGGTGAAGTTGAGCTTCTTTTACTTTCGTAACAACATTAAAATCATATCCATTAAAAAAACAAAATAAAAAATATTGAATTAAAATGAAACTATTTTTGCGAATAAAGGGGCTTTGACATTAAAACTCCGCGAGACCAGAATTGAATCTCTGGACATATGAATTCAATTCTATGAGACCCGACTTAAAATTATAAGGCGACATCATTGTAAAGATGGTCTTAATTTTTTAAGGATAGACGTTGATGCAATATATGTGTACAGTGAACATTAGAAATTGAAATTGCACCATAGTTACTCCGATGGCGTATTTCAATGGGTTCATCTCTTCATCTTTACCTTGTACTGCCTGCATCACTTGAAAACCTTCTTCATGTCTGTCTCATGTTCTTCTCTAAGCTTTGACTTAACCACGATGTTATCGACACCATCCTGTATTTATTTGTGCAGTGATGGAAAATTGTAGTCATCGGCCCTTTGTAAGTCGTTCTATAATTTTCGTCCTAGCATTCTTAAGCCCAAATGACATGACTGTACGATAGAATTTTCACAAAGGTATTCGAAAGTAGTAGTTTTTTTTTTTTTTTTTTTGCATCTGAGAGTGTCATTTGATTTGATTGTGAAAAATCTAGTTTTGTGTTGGCTAATTCCGAGGTCAAAATACTGTCTCGATGTTTCTAAAGTCCTGTCTCCCAGTTGATCAAGATAAGTGAAGATGAAGCATGAAAATTTTGACCTAGATAATCATTTATACCTTAGGTGACTAGATACCTCATTAAAGAGAAGTTCAATTATAGAAATCAGAGTATTGGTGTAATCCGTTCGAACGAAATTGAGAACCATTCGAACGATTTCAGTAATGCTATATTGTTTCAATACCATAAGCAAATCCGTTCAAATGGATTTGTTATTCATTCGAACAATTTCAGTAAAATAGCCTGGAAGCCTTCCCGAAGCAAAACCATTCGAACGAAACGAATTGAAATGTATTCGAACAAAACTCGTGTTTTAGTATTTTAGTATATTTGAAACTTTCGTTTTTGCTTTCCTTATATATACCATTGATCCCTAAAATGTATTAGGGTTTCTATGATAGAGAGTTGAGGACACTCCGAGCATTCTAGGGTTTCCCAATTGTGATTGGCTGATCCCATTGTTCCCCTCTCAGTTTTACTCCAGAGATGCAAGTTTAACCTTCCATATCTTTGACTTGCATTGAATGTTCTCCAAGCTTTCGTAAGAACCCTCTGGAAGTTTGTTTAAACCTTTCAAATCCCTCATACTCATATTGTGGATTATTGGCTGGTGTGAGACGAAGTTGTTAAAAACGGAGATCGATCTTTGGAGATAGTGGTTGTTGCATTCCTTTGAGAAAGATTTGGCTGGTGAGAAAGCAGAGCTACCGCAGGTAGCAATCGGACCTGCAGGTTCGTGGATTACAAGAGCAAGGAACTTGTTGCTTTGTGGAGCACCATGTTGGGTTGTCCTATTGGGTAAAGTTCTGAGTCTTGTAAGTTTACTTTCTCATAGTGAATTGTTTGTGTTGGACTATGTCCTGCAGTTTTAAAAATCTACGTGTTTCTGGTGTGATCTGTGTATCTGCTTTAGTAGATTATTAAAATTAAAACTGGTAGATTTATCTAGATAGACCTATTCACCCCCCCCCCCCCCCCCCCTCCTCTTCTAGGTATTGAATCATTAAGTCAAGGTAATTTCAGATTGTAATAATCATAACCATCCATGGAGGAAAAGAGTCCGTGAACCGTTGTTGCATCAATGAATAAATCCTTAATTGGAAGAGGAAAGTCGTCTTTCGGACATGCCTCGTACAACCCCTAGATTCGACTCAAAATCTTGATTGGCCATTCTTCTTCCCGACTACGATAACACGACAGGCCATGTCAGGCATTGTATTAGCTTAATATTCCCAACTTTAATAGCTTTTCAACTTCATCCTGATTTGCTCTTGAACTTTAGGATGAAGTTTTGAGGGGCTTCTTTACACATAGAGTGCTTGGTTCAATATTAAGCATATGAACAACAAGGTTTGCATTGAAGCTATGCATCTCATGGTAAGTCAAAGTAAGACATCAAGGTTTGCATTGAAGCTATGCATCTCATGGTAAGTCAAAGTAAAACATCATTATAATCTGACAAAATATTACATAGTGACTTTCTTTTATTATACAAAAGCTTTGTACTTACAAGTTACAAGAATGGGGCGTTGTTCCTATTCACTACCAATACTAATGGTCTCCAACTCGTTTTGTACTATTTTAATACCAACCTACATGTGTTACAAAGCTTTAAAGACCTTATATTGGTTGAGATTGTAGCTTCGTTGCCACCAATGGTGTCATTTGTTTCTTCAGTGGCACACACCATTGGTGGCTTCAATTGTTATAAGCGGTAAGCCATCCTTCCATCAGGAAAAATACGTCGGGTCCATTTTGTGCAGATTGAAGACCCTTGGAGGTGCTTTCGATGTCTTTCCTTCTCTCTCATGGCGATCTTGAATATGGTAGATGATTGTATCTCCACCTTTTTAGGCAATAGGAAGACTCTCTGGGGTCTAGCTGACAACACTTCTCCTTGTAGTACAAAATCATTGTACAAGATGGCAACCACAATATAAAGCTCAAACCATTCACAAGGGACTAACGTCACTGAGACTCGATATTTCTTCCTACCGCAATTCCATTTGAGATATTGATGATAAGTGAAAGTCCTGACACAATGTCGGTGGATCCATGATCGCCAAAGCAGGCAATGATAAATGAACTCAACATCAATAACATGGAAACGCATGGCGCACTTTAGAATTCCAATTGTAAGGTCCATATTGGTGTAGTCAACTATGGACTGGACTAATTCCAAAATCCTACAACCTCGATCACTTATGTGACGCCCCGAACTCGTGCCTAAGAAATTATGTTCCAAGACGTGTGCCCATTCGTCATTACCACGCAAGCGTAAGACTTCACCCGTGAAAATGCGGGAATTTTTAACACTTATCATATGCTTACATAAGCAACAACTGGTCATCACAATAACCCATCATAAGCAAATGCATTACCTTCACTTGATAAGATGGTCGTTATAAACCTCAATCATCTTGTCAAGACCTTCTATTCTCAGGACAGCAGCACCACAATCAGCTGACATGAAACATCAGTGACCTATCAAGCCCAATAAAACCACAGTCCATCCAAACTAGTTTCCACATATTAACATACATCAATAATGGATAGTAAACAATCAATTTCCATGATATAGTGTACTAAAGCAATATATAAAATGAACTGTGACCTAAGGCCACTCAGGGCTATTTTACCCTACCCGAGATTCCCAATCTCGGATGTTATCCAGTTATGAAGTTCATTATTCAACAGTGTTCATATTACTGAGTTATCATTCCAAACAGTCATTTACATACACAATTTTTGTTCGAAGACATAATTCTCAACCCATATTCGGGCATTCGCCCTTGAATCATTTAGACTCTATACACATCTGGTCCTTCATCCGCTAGAATCAACCCAACACTCTGATCTCAGCCACGGTGGGGAACTCGTCCTCACGACAATTCTATCAGCTAACACGTACCCACCTAATCTCAGTCATGTGTCACGACATATCTATCAGGAAAACATGATCTCAATCACTGTGGCACGATATATCTATCAGATAACACATACCCACCTGATCTCAGTCATGTGTCACAACATATCTATCAAGAAAACTTGATCTCAATCACTGTGGCACAACATATCTATCAGATAACACATACCCACATGATCTCAGTTATGTGTTACAACATATCTCTCAGGAAAACCTGATCTCAATCACTGTGGCACGACATATCTATCAGATAACACCTACCCACCTAATCTCAATCATGTGTCACGACATATCTATCAGGAAAACCTGATCTCAATCTTGCGGCACGACATATCTATCAAGAAAACTTGATCTCAGTCATTGTGGCACAACACATCTATCAGATAACACATACCCACATGATATCAGTCATGTGTCACAACATATCTATCAGGAAAACCTAATCTCAGTCACTGTGGCACGGCACGACATATCTATCAGATAACACCTACCCACCTAATCTCAATCATGTGTCACGACATATCTATCAAGAAAACCTGATCTCAGTCACTATGGCACGACATATCTATCAGATAACACAATCATCTGACTCAGCCTCAGTACGGACGATATATCTATCTACTCACACCACCCACTCACCACCTCTCCTGACCTAATCAAATAGGATTTATGGATATTAATCCACCCACTCCTGACTATTAGTCACGGAGGAAACAAACAAACATCTTTTGTCATCACAGCCTCTGTTGGGTGCGTACCTACCCATACAGGTTAATGCTTCCCTCAAGGTCACGTTCTTGAGTTCGTAAACTCAATACAATCTGGAGTCCTTAGACCCAAAACAACCTTGGGTCCATAGACCTAATGTCATTCTAACTCTCCCGACTATCAGTCACGGAGGAACCCCGACTCTCAATAGATACCACATCTCCAGACCTGGTCAAAGAGGGACCACAAATAGCATTTCACCCAGGTTAGGTTTTCTAACCGTAGGAAATCTCCAATTAATCCAAGCCTAGCTTGATTAATTGATTACGTTAGGTCTCGCGCCCGTGGATCACTTTCGAAAGTATATCGTTCCGATGGGAAACATTATCTGGCCAATGGACCCTTCCATCGCCTTAACAACGTCAAACAACAACACATCGCACAAGGTTGTTCTGATAGGGAACTTATCTGGGCCGATGGGTCTATCTATCGCCTTACAGCATTCCACGAACATCACATCGCACAAGATTGTTCCGATAGGGAACATATCCGGGCCAATGGACCCCGTCATCGCCTAGCAACATTCATACACATCACATTACATACGTACTTAACTCAGGTTAGGTTTCCTAACCACAGGACAACCCTAGTTAACTTAAGCCTCGCTTGAATAACTGAAACAATTGGGTCTCGCGCCCATGGATCAAGTCCGATCACACACCATCCCGTTAGGGAATCTTTCACGGACGATGAATTTGTCCATCGCCTTACACGACCTCCAGACAGACTTTTCGACACCCTGTGATGACGTTACAATGCGTATGGAACCCAATCTGGGTTTCCTGGAGGTCCACCCTAAGGTCCAAATACCAAAACAACTCAAACACACATTTTTGGGCACTGGCAATCAATTGCCAGTGTTGGGCGATCAATCGCCCAAACATTTGCATGTTGGCGATCGATCGCCCATACAGGGTGATCGATCGCCTAGTACACAGTAAGCCTAAATCCGGGGTTTTGACACCCGAGACTGAGGACTACACCCCTCTACTCATTTTCCACGCACATCCATCCCTTTCACACATCACACAGGGGTCTCCGACCCTTTTCCATCCACGTCATTCAAAACATGCATTTCACATACAATAAAGTAGCTTAAAATAGGAAAAATAGATAAGAGGGAAGGGATTTTACCTAGGGGTGGCAATTGGGCTGGGCTGGCCCGAAGCCCGATTGTTCGGCCCGAATTTTGGGTAGGCTGAGCCTTCCACACTTTGGGCTGGGCTGAGTTTGGACAAAAAATTAGGCCCGAATTAAAATTTGGGCTGAGTTAGGGCTGCCCTTAGCTCAGCCCGGCCCGAACTACAAATATTAGATATTATATATATATATATATAGAATATTATCATGTAGAGAGAGAATTGAGAAGGAAACCACGACCAATGTAGAAAATTTTCCTCTCTTTCCTTCTTCCCTCTTCTCTTTCCCTCTTCTCTTTCCTCTCTTTCCCTCTTTTCTATAAAAATAGTGATGGAAAACCATTTCTACGGCTGGGAGGGCAACCCTACTTTTGAGGTAAGACTCATCCAAACCAAACCCTATGTCCCTTCTTTTGATTATTTTGGGGTCTAATGCTGCTGGGTTTTTGTTTAATTTCTTGATGTCCATAAATGGTCAATTGCTTATTGTGTAATGTCTTTTCTTCTTTGAAATTTTTGGGTTTGGGCTCTTGATGTCCATGGACGGTCCAGATTATGCCCAGCCACCATCTGTTTGTTAGTTATCAATATCCAATTTTTGGCTTGTGTAGTTGTGTAACAGTCTTATCTTCTTTATTATGCCCACCATCTGTTTGTTAATTATCCATGACCAATTTAGGTTCTTTAGATGACTTTTATTTGCTGCTATGCTTTATTTATAAATTATTGTTAAACTATTTATAAATTATTTCCATGAATGTGTTAGGAGGAGTTCTGGTTTATGGGGATGCCTTTAAGGGAGTGGAGGTGGTGTCTACTATATTGTGCGTGTGGGGGTTTTGCTCCTATGTGTATGGGGACTACATTAAAACTAAGGTGAAGGGGAAGGAGAAGGATCAAGTGATGGAGATGGTTCAGATTGTAAGTGATGGTGATTGATGATCTTCTGTGGATATTTTGAGATCAAGCTTCTTTGTTTGTTAAGTATTTTTATAGGGTTTAATATATCAGATAATATATATGGAAGTTTGAAAGGGTTAAAAGTCTAGAGACAGAGACTAGAGATTTATCCACTTTCACACTATTTCTTTCTGTTTTTTCCTGGCTTCCCTTTTGTCGGATAGAAAATTGGAGTGGGAAATGATAAAATTGACCTGAAATGACTTCCATTTCATTTTCAAAGCGGTGAAGTAAAAGCGGTGAAGTAATTTTCATGGTCTTGCTAAACAAGAAATATATTTACTAAACAAGTTCATACGCATTACAGCCTTACAAGTTGGTGTTTAAGGAAAGTTAACAAGTAACAACGGGAGAATCCAAGGTATGTCTATTATTTTTTTTTTTGGAGTTATGTCAAGTTACTTATGCAGTTATGTGTTACTAATATATTAATATGTTATTCTTATAATTGATTAATTGTCAAGAGTTATTAATGTATTGTCATACTATAATTTGCATGCTGTTTTTAAATAAATATTATAATTTATGTAGATGTCTGATGCAAACAATGAAGATTCAACAATTGTAATTGATAGTCAACCATCTGAACCTGAAAAGCATAAAAGAGAAGTAAAACAGAGGTCAACTGTTTGGAAACATTACACAAAGCTTGAAAATGAGTTAAGTAAATGCAAGTGTAATTATTGTCCCAAGGTATTTTCATGTGCAAGTAAAGGTGGAACTACCCACCTTCACCGTCATATAGAAGAAGGGGAAGTCCAGGATACAGAAAAGGAAAGGGTCAACAACTTTTGAGTTTTAGTAAAGGGGGATCAGATGGTGTTAGTAGCTTTTCATCATGGAAATTTGACCAAGAACGTAGTCGAAAGGACCTTGCTCGTTTTATAATCTTAAAGGAGCAACCTTTTAGTATTGTTGACAATGATTCATTTAAGACTTTATTGACTGGTTTGAACCCAAGATTTAATGTTGTCTCTCGAAATACGATTAAGAAGGATTGCTTAACAATTTATGAATCTGAGAAAAGTTGAAAGATTTTTTGAAAACCTCAAGTCAGCGAGTATGCCTAACTACTGATATGTGGACTTCCATTCAAAAGTTAGGGTATTTATCTCTTGCAACACATTTCATTGATGATAAATGGAATTTACAAAAGAAAATTCTCAACTTTCAAATGGTCCCTTCTAGGCATACAGGAGAAAATCTTGTTGATGTGATCATAAATTGTTTGCTACAATGGAATATAGAGAATTTATGTACAATCACAATGGATAATTGTTCCACAAATGATGTTGTCGCTAGGATTCTTTGTAAACACTTCTCATCTAGGGGCATGTTGTCACTTCATGGCGAAGCTTTTCAAATGCGTTGTTGGGCGCATATCCTTAACATAATTGTGCAGGAGGGGTTAGATGAAATAAAGGCTTCTATTCATAATGTTCGTAAGGCTGTAAAATATGTGAAAGGGTCCCAACGAAGGAAATAATAATTTATTGAATTCATCAAACAAGAACGTATTCCTGGTGACAATTGTGTTTGGATGTGTGCACGAGATGGAATTCAACATATTTAATGTTACAGTCTACACTGCATTATAGTTTAGCATTCAATCGCTTAAAGTCATGCGACCAAAACTTTAATGATGCTCCTAGCTTTGAGGATTGGGAAAATGCTAAAGTTATTTGCCAGTTTTTGGAAGCATTCTACCATGCAACAAAAATATTTTCAAGATCCCATTATTGTACTTCAAATTTATTTTTTCATGAAATTTTTGGGATCCAACTATTGTTACTTGAAACATCAAGAAATTTGGATGTTGCTATGAGCAATATGGCAATGAAGATGCAACAGAAATTTGATAAATAGTGGAAGGGAAAGGAATCAAATTTATTTTTATCTATTGCTGTTGTTCTTGATCCTCGATATAAGCTTAAGCTTTTAAAGTTTTGCTATGGGAAGATTTATAATGCTTCAGAAGTGGCAGATTATATGAGACATGTCAATGATGGTCTTCGTCGCTTGTTTCATGAGTATGCAACTTCTTATCAAAATTTTAGTTGTGTGGAAGATGATTCAATTATGAGTTCAGAAATGGCATCAATGACTTGGACTAAATCTAGTGCTAAGAAGCAAGCAATTATTTTGGAAGAGTTCTACAAATTCAGTGAAGAAGAAGATACTACGCAAAGTAAGTCTAAGTTGGATGTTTATTTGGAAGAAAAGCTTCATCCTATAAATATGAGTGGTGTTCAAGAAGAATTTGACATTTTGGAATGGTGGAAGACAAATTCTTTTAAATTTCGGGTACTTTCCAAAATGGCTCGCGACATATTAGCAATTCCAATATCCACAGTTGCCTCTGAGAGTGCATTTAGTATTGGCGGTAGGGTTCTTGATCAATTCCACAGTACATTGCTTCCGTCTACTCTTGAAGCATTGATTTGTGCCCAAGATTGGCTACGATTTGAGCCAGAAGAACCACAAGAAGATGATGAACTTGATGAGCTCATGTCTTGTAAGTAGTTTTACTTGTTTAGTAATTATTTTTAGTTATCTTACTTTTAATAATGTTCATTTGTTTCATCTTGGAATTTGACTTTATGTTGGTTTATGCCTAACCAGAGTTGAGGGAGTGTTTCTTGCATAGACTATATACCAATCTCCTTCCTCAACTTGCATATATTATGCTCAAGGTAATTATATATTTATCAAGAATTCCATATTTTTTCTAGACTTTGTTTTGAACTTTTATTTTATGATTTTTCTCAGTAATGTTGAAGAAGGAAGCCTCAAGAGCAACGCAAGGAAAGGGGGAAGAAGAATTGGTTTTAATGCCTTGTTTAATTGTTTTTAGTTATGACTTGCTTCTGGACTAGTTTTAAAATTGAGATGAGTTGGATATTCTGGATTTTTCTAGTATGTAATGACTTGATTGTCCTTTATGAACTTTTTTTAGTGCTATTAAAGTTTGTTTTCGATATTGGCATATTGTTTTTTTATTAGATTTTCTGTTTGAGATGTGATTTTATTATGTAATTGAAGCAATTCATGGCTTCTTTGGGCTAGCCCGAACTCAACACATAATTTTCTTACCTTGGTGCCAGCTGGAGCTCAGCCCAAACTCGGCTTAGTTTGGGCTAGCCCGAACTTGGCCCAATGCCCGATATTATTTGTGAGCTGAGCTTGGGTTGGGCTGAGCTTGGGCCAACCCCAGCCAGACCCAGCCCGGCCCGATTGCCACCCCTAGTTTTACCCACTACACAATCTTCGAGGCTCCAGGGGAAGAAAATAACACCGTTAATGCGCTAATAAGGGCGATCACCCCCAAGAGGGAGCTTTTCTCTCTCTAACTTTCACTTTCTCTCTCTAACTTTTCTTCTTTCTCTCTACACGCCAATCGAGGCACCGGGGAAGAAAACAGACGCCGCCAATGCGTCGAGAGCATCAAAATACCCCATGGTAGCTTCCCCTTTTCTTTCTCTCTTCTTTCTCTTTTCTTTTCTCTCTTTCTCTCTACTTTCTCTCTCTAGAATTTGATGCGGCAGAGCGTCACTCCTGTTGAATCCGTGAGCAAATGAGATGGTACTCCTCCCTTTATATAGGCAATGGCCTTGCCTAGGTGGCAAGGCCATGTGAACATCACATGGGCAATGACATGGTGGTTTGACCATATTTGACTTTTTGACCATTTTTCCGATTTTTCGCACATACAAGCCCCTGAAACTCTACTAAATGTCATCCGATTTTGATGAAACTTCAAGAGACCGAACTTGAGATAGTCCAACACCCGCTGTAAAATTTTCAGGGAAAAATGTTGAGTTTTGACTGCAAAAAGTTAGTCCGGAAAAAATTGCAAAACCCACAAATTTCCTGATTTTGGACACAAAACATGTTGTCATTTCTTCATTTGAGATGATAAACTGCCGAAACAACAGACAGTCATCCCCACGGTCGACCGACACGCTGTGGTACCAGTTTCACGGATTTCTATTGGAACACCCGATAAATATCGGGTCCACTAAATTTCGATAATCTGTGAATTTCTTGGTCTTCTCGATTTTCTTACGGCCCCCACGGTCTCACAAATCGATACGCAGCGGAACCCGTATGACAAGAGATCGACCCGATAGCCGACCGGTACCTTGTGTGCAATTTTCGAGGAAAAACTTTGAAGTTTTTGTCAGTACACTTCAATTCCAAACAAAACCCACTTTCCACAAAATTATCAAACACTTAACTAATTAATCGCAGTTAAGGACCAACTCATAATTTTAATATATTAAAATTCCGGGTCATTACAACTTAAGTGTACTTATAGGCAGCATATTAAATAAGGAGACCAGATTCACAAGTGCACAGAAAATCTCCATTCAATTTATAGCAGTAGTGACATAAAGCGGCCTGTTGTGATTTGGGTGTGGCACCACATCATGTCATTATCGACGAAGGTTACTTTAGTGCTTGTGACATCAACTCTGCTCTCAGAGTCTCTTATATCAGTGTCAGTGAAAAGCAATGTTTGTTGTGCCCTTGTGCTATGGTGGGGACGGCAATGGCCTCCCGTATGGAGTGGCTTGGAGAACCCCATCAAGTCCATAGAATGTTAAACCACAGAATTCCTTTAAAACTGATCCACTTTAGGTAGAATTGAGAGTTGTGGATGTTTCTTCAAGCTTCAGATCATGTGTCACCGCGGGGACCTTGTTTTCCCCTGTGCGAGGGCAAAAGGTCTTAGTGGATAGAATTATCCTCGTTTAGTTGCACCTCCACAATATCTACTTTTCCAAGGTAGAATCGTTGCATTGCCCAACACTGACTTAGTAGGGTGCTTGATGTTGCAATACATATAGTAGTTGTGGCCTGTGGGTCCTTTTATTCAGGTGTCAGAGACAAGACAACAATGGCAGTGGGGGACATTGTCCCAAAGCCAATCGTAAAAATGTCTACCATAAACTCCTTGACTACCAAGAACGGAGGCAGCTCATCTCCCTTTGAGCCACCTTCCAACTTGTACTTCTTAATATTAGGAATCGTGCAACAATTCACATGATGATAAATGGAAGACAAGAATAGCGAAAATAGGAATCAAGATGCAAATCAAGAACATAACGCAAGAATTTATGTGGTTTGACTAATGATGCCTACGTTCATGGATCCACACTTCACTATTGATATCCGCGTAAAAGTGTTTGTTTTTCACAATTATCCTTTTAGCATTATCGCACTCTTTTACGTAAAACTTGCATTTTTACAAACTTTTCTACGTAAGAGTTCCCTCAATTGCATAACACACACATTTCTGGTAAAAATGGTATATTTGCATAGTTTAAACACATTTCTGAAAGTCTAGATACTGAGCCATTTCAATAAATTCTCATTACGTGTTTTAACTGTCTCAGGAACCCTAACTGGACGATTTTCAAGGACCGAAGGCCGTAGTTAAGCATCAAAGCCCATTACTGAAGACTAAAGAGCCAACAGGCTATACCAAGTAGATGCAAGCCAAGTATGGGCTAAGCCAAGAGATCACAATTACATAATGAGGCCTAGGGAGCTGAAGAGTCGATTTCCAAGAAAGAGGACTTGAGTAATAAAGATCACTATACAGGACAAAGGAGAAAAGCTTGCTTAGTTGGTGAAATCTATGGGAGTCTATGTTAGAGACCAGGGTTCAAAACCCCCTGCCATCATTTTCTCTTCTTTTTCTCTTTTATTTCTCAAAACCCTAATCTCTCTCTCCTAATCCTATTCGTCAACCTTAATCATCTTAGCCCGTCCATCCTTACTTTTCAAAACCCTAGTTAGTTCAAAAACCCGAATCCCATCTCTTTTTCCTAAACCTAGCCACCACCTTTTAGTAAATCTTAGCCACCCATATCACCAAACTCTAATCCTAGCCACCCATCTCATTTTCTTTCAAAACCCTAATCCCCTTCCATTTCTTATCCCATCCTAACAACTCACTTTTCAAAAGTGAAACCCTAATTTCTCTACGAAATCCTAACCGTCCATCTCATCACACCCTCTTTCTCTCCAAACCCTAACTATGATCCTATATAACCTACACCATCTCTTCCTCTAAAAAATGGTTCCTTCCCCCCTAACTTCTCTTCTCATCTCTCTCTCATTTCTCAACCCCTTTTCTCTCTCTCTCTCTCTCTCTCTCTCTCTCTCTCTCACCCCACTACCTCTCTCTCACCTATATTTCACCACTTTCATCTCAACCCACTTCCTCTTTCACCCCACTCTCTATCATCTAACCTCTTCTTTCTCACCTACGGATCTTTTGTTCTCTCTCTATCTCTCGGTATATCTTCATCTTTGGTAACTCTTGCAAAGGAAGGAGAAAAAGAAAGAAAGTGAAGAAGAAAGCTCTCCATCTCACCATTTTTACAGCTTTACTTTCGAATGTTCTTGCAATTTCTTTGTCTTCAAGTGTTGTAAGTACTTTTTAATTTAATGAATCATTCTAAATAAATGTTAGTTTTTTTTTTTTTTCTCATGTTTAATTATGTTTTATGCTTGTTTCATGGATAGTGGTAGACCTTAATAATTTCTCAAACAAAAGTGTTTTTAAAAAAATCTCATTATATCATTCTCACCACTCCACCATTTTAATCTTTTCTTTATTTTATTATTTTTATGTTCTTTGTTGCACTAACTAACTAACCCCGAGTGAGGATTCGACATCCGACACAAGCCCTATACCATTCTCATATGTATGCAGGATTCGGATTAAATTAAAGTATTGAAATGGGTGATTCGTTTCAACGACCGAAAAACCGTGTTTCAAATGGCGCCATTGCCGCTCGGGTGAAGGAAGTGCATGTAGAAAGAAAAAAAAATTTCAGAAAAAAAAAAAAAAAAACAGCAAGGGATTTGGGATCCCCTTCTTCTCTTTATTTTCTACTTGGTTATTTTTATTTTTTTAAGCCTCGGATGGCCGAGTGCAACTTGTAATAATTGAGGACTTTCTACATTTTTTTTACTATTATTATTTTTAGATATGTGTTCAAGGGCTTAGCAACCCTTGAGCGAAAAAAAAAAAAAAAAAAGTGTTAGGTTTAGATTTACATTCTGTTTTTTTTTTTTTAGGTGATTAGTATTTTGGGAATTATTACTTTTGGAGACTTTTCAAATAAGAATTTTGTTAATTTTAGGCATTTTCCCATATCTTTTAGAGATTTAGCATATTATTTTGGAAATTTCTAATTTTCAAAAAATTTCTAAATCTTTATAGTGGAAAAAGTCTATCTTTAACACAATTCCATTTTGGGAAGTTTGCCCTGATTTCACCAATTTAAATTGGAAGGTTTCCAAAACTTGAGGGAAAATTTAGAAATAGTAGTTCCCTACTTTAGGAAACTACTAAGTTTGAATTAAAACCCAAATTTGGAAATTAATTAATCTGCCTAATTAACTGAATGTTGTGTGCAACCCCTTAAAGGCAGCCACCTTCCAAAAATAATTCTCAATCACGTGACCTATATTTTAATTTGCACTAACTTGTGCGTAGGGAAGGAGTGTGAGTAGGGAGTACTAGCTTGGAGTGGGCCCAAGCCCATTACCCTCTCTACCTCACGGAGGCGACCCCGTGGCATAGCCCACTGGTAGGTACGTGTTTTATACCTCGCTTGAAAGCGATCCCGGGTGTTGACTGAGCATCTAGGTAGTGATTGTTTATTTGCTTTTGTACAACTTTTTCGAACTGTGTGGATGGCCGAAAAATACATTAATTAAAAGAGCAAACCCAGCTCTACTTGAAACTGGTAGGATTTCATCACCCACCTCATCACTCCAGCTGTGTGAACCCGAAAGCAATTTAATAAAATGAACCAAGATTTAGAGCCAAATTTATCTCGGTGTTCATAAGACCATCACAAAATCAGTGAATCCTTCATTTTTGAGTCGAATAAGACCACGAGCGCGGGTCCCTGTTTCCTAACATACCCACAGGTCCTACTACTTTTGTATACTGAGCTCTTAAGTGGCCTCCTCAAAATCTTGTTGGTTAACTGTGCTTGTTGACTTAGGAACACAATCTAGCCCAAGTTATTCTTCGGGAATACACTTGTCAAACTACTTGACTGATCCGGCTAGTCTGGGACGTACTTAAGCTTGCCATTGTGCGACACGTCTGTCTAGGCTTCGGATTCTCTTGTAGTTAACTCATGTTAGTACTGGAAGATTAGCTTGCGAGTGAAACCTTTGTGAGAACCCTAGAGTGCAAGTCAGTCCGGCGGATTAAACAAGATAAAATCAGTGGTTCCGCCCACTGTCATAACCTGCTTGCCAACACAGATAAAAAGATAAAGCCTAAAAAACTATTGATTGTTTAGCTTTGGCTTAGGGTTATCTTTGTGATCTTTGCGCATCATATAGAGTCACTCAGGTTAGTGTCTCCTTTGGCAACTTTTTGCTAGGTCTTAGGCGTGTTTCTTCCAACATATGCCCAGTTGGGTTCTGCCCATCAATGTTTGATTCAATCTGAGAGTCATTCAAATCCGGGAATTAGCCTCAGCTCCTTCACCTTCCTCATCCTCTCCATGGCAGCAAAAAGGCCTCTTATTGAGACTTATGCAAATTTCTATAGCCAAAGTTTCTATTGCCATGACTCCTATAACCCAAATTCTTATTGCCAAACTTATCATCCGGATACTTGGAATCATCATTCCATTTTCTCTTGGGAGCAAAAGTCTGTTCCACAACAGCAACCATACCATAGCACATATCATTCCAGGTTTAACCAATCCGATATACAGTATGATGGACAGTACTCACAGTCGTTGTACCAGCAATTCACCCAAAATTCTTATTTTGATCAACAGAGCGCCCTCCCGACTCCTCAATCCTACAATGAGTATACATTGATGAGCTCTAATTGTGAATTGGTACTTGTGCTTCCCTTCTCTGCACCTCCACAATCTACTCCTAAACTTGGTCTAGAAGACCTTCTCTCCCAGTTTATGACCAGGCAAGAACAAGCCCTTCAATGTCTAGAACAACGTCTGGATCAATTAGAAGCTGAGAGCGAGATAGGTAACTTCCCAAGCCAAACAATTCAAAATCCAATTGAACAGGAGATAGTTTTTGAAGTCGAATTACAGTCAAAGAACCAGAATTTTTAGGGAGAGATCCAAGCTAATATTGTCCTCTGTTCAGGCAAAACTATTGATATAGGAGTACCACCATCCTTGGTGCCCTCAAAAGAACCACCTTCTAACCTTAGATCAGAGAATCCCAATTTCACATCCAACTCTGATGCTTCTACATCTGCACCCAAATCTGATATTCCTGTGCAGATACCTCAGGTTGAGGACAAGCCCATTTGTCCGTTGAAACCACCTTTCTCAGAAAGGCTTGTCCAGAATAATCGGGACCAAAAAATTTTAGAGATCAAATAAGTCTTGAAACACTTACCAATCAATATCTCGTTCAAGCAGATTCCACACTATGCGAAGTTCCTCAAAGACTTATGCATAGTCAAGCTGTGTACACAAGCATCTAAGGATCCATTTCTAGTTGACAAGGCCACTGTGTTCAAATTCAAGGATCCTGAAAGCCCACCGTTCAGTGCATCATAACAAACGATTTCATCTGTATGACTTTGCTAGTCTTAGGAGCTAGTGTGCATCTCGAGTTTCTCAGTCTATCAATCGTTAGGCTTAAAGGACATACAACCTACGGGGGTCATTCCAAAGCCGCTGGTTGGTGTTGGTTGAGATCGATCTTATCGATCCTCTCTGTGAAGACTGATGACCTACTCAGTCTCTCCGTGTTTCCAACTTGTTTGGGGGTGCATTTATGTACCCCTTTGTGTCTAGCTGAAGACGTTAAACTTAGCGTTGTCGGAAAGGCAATTCCGAGATTCATGAGTCACATGATTATCTTGCATATATTTTGGCACTATTTTTCAGGTTGTACGGGTCTCATTACTTTTGCAGATACCTACCAGTGTACAATTTCAGCCAAGCTGGTAATACCCTTCCTCAACTTTTACATCTTGTAGTCCACAGTCATATCTTTTTGTCTCAGTCATAAGCACCGAGGACGGTGCTATCTTTTGTTTGGGGGTGGTATTTTCCAAAACTCATGTTTTCCCTTTGGAAAAAAAAAAAACAAAACAAAACAAAAAAACAAAACAAATGTTTTCTTTTGCTAACTCTTTGGAGCTTTAAAGACTGTGAAAGCTTCCGGCTTGTCCCGTAGGCCGCCTAGGAGGTAGAACTCTGTGTTTTGCAGGTAGGATATATAGACTTATTTTCTTTTTACTTAAAAAAAAAAAAAAAAGTTTTTCTAGTACTTTCAAAAATGTTTTCAAGTAACTTTACAATGATGAGACCAAAACTAACCGTTAGTCTATTTATTGAAAGGGATGTCATCTTTTGAAATACAAGTTAGCACTTAGTTCAGTACTACTTTGGATTGAGATGTTTAGAAAATTCAGATTCGGCACAAATTGCACAAAATCAACATCAGAGTCATCCAAAGTTGAGATTCTCTAAAGATTCTAGAAGAATATTTGTGGAGACCTAACCTAGTGAGCTTTTGAGCATTTCATCATTTCAGAGGGTTATACAAAGATTCTGAGTCACAAGTTGACTCGCAATTTCTTCCAGCCCACACATATTCCTTTGAGAGATCTCATTAATTCTTAATTTGATCATTAAACTCGGAACGACATCAAACATTGGGTCATTACAAAAGAACTTTCTTTCTATCCATTCAAGACATTAGACATGATAGTGCAACCCTAGAAAATGATATAGGTCATGTTTGTAACCTGTCAGACTTTTTAGCTTACCTAACTTTTATATCTATAGAAAACCCTTTTGAGCCTTTAATAAAAACCTTTTCTTGTCAACCCATTAACCGAAAACCCAATCCAGATAAGAAATATGACTCGCGATCCTATTTCTGAGAAGGATAAAAGAGTAAGTGGTTTGAGTACACCATGAAAGATAGAAATCAAGAAAGGAAAGAAAAACCAAGTGGGTTCGAACTAAAAAAGAAAATATGGAAAGCTGAAAAACAATATTGAGAAATCTCAAACAGATCAAAAATGAAAAAATGAAAAAAAAAAGGAACTGGTGTTACTCCCTCAGGAAAAATTGTAAAGAATATTGAGATATCCTCTCAGAACTTTGAATCCCTATGTCCCTTTTTTCTTAAACCGATCTCAAGCCTCAATACAACCTAGTAAAGTCCTACTTGATTCTGGGTTAGCACAATCATATGATGTGGAGAATGGAGAAAGAGAAACTATAGGGTTTGATCTAACATTCCGAGTGACATGATATTCCTATCATGAGATCTTATTTTCTAATGTCCTCCTTTCTAGACAATATATGTGATATTTGCCTGTTTTCATCAATATATCTCTTCACATATAACTCGAGAGAAAAGAAATAAAACCATTTCTAAGTGATTCACTTCTGAGTGGTATACAAGTGAGAATTGAGGTCAAGACATACAATCTTAGAGGTGATCTAAAAATCTCTACTGCCGGATAATAATGATATTGATCACACACACACGCTGAAGCTGACTTTTCTTGTGTTCAATGTCCATTTGTATTCTTGCTGAAACTTACTGACTGAGTTCTAATTTGTAAATATTTTGTTATATCCTTGAAATAATTTAACAAACGGAGTTTTTTCTGAGTAATGAGAAACAGTGTGTAGCATGTGTCAAACCCTTTCAAGCTCCATTTTTTCGCACTAATTGCCAAGGACAGGCATTATGCTGGTTGGGGGTTGTGATATTCGCTTAAAAGTGTTTGTTTTTCACAATTATCCTTTTAGCATTATCGCACTCTTTTATGTAAAACTTGTATTTTTACAAACTTTTCTACGTAAGAATTCCTTCCATTGCATAACACACACATTTCTGATAAAAATGGTATATTTGCATAGTTTAAACCATAGTTCGAAAACTCAGCGAGTCACCCGAGTAACTTGGTCGAGTTACTCGACTCGGCTGAATTTCGAGTCGAGTCGCCTCAAAACTCGAAGGAGACACTATTTACCGAGTTACTCAGGTGACTCGATCGAGTCTAGCCGAGTTTTTCGACTCTCCATACTAGGTCGAGTCATAGAAGGGTATTTTTATCATTTTTTAAAACCTAAACTAAAATGTCACACTATTTTTACATCATATTTTTTAGGGTCTACAAAAACAACTTACTATGGGTTTTGTTAAACCTAATTTTGTTGTTTGAAACTATAAAACCAACGTACTTTGAGTTCTTTTAATCCAAAATTTTTAAGTTATTACATATATATTCCGAGTTGGACCGAGTCGATTTTTTTTCGTGTTTTCTGACTTACTCGACCCGGCTAACTTTCGGGTCGAGTCGAGTTTTCGGGTTTTTGAACTATGGTTTAAACACATTTCTGAAAGTCTAGATACTGAGCCATTTCAATAAACTCTCATTACGTGTTTTAACTGTCTCAGGAACCCTAACTGGACGATTTTCAAGGACCGAATGCCGTAGTTAAGCATCAAAGCCCATTACTGAAGACTAAAGAGCCAACAGGCTATACCAAGTAGATGCAAGCCAAGTATGGGCTAAGCCAAGAGATCACAATTACATAATGAGGCCTAGGGAGCTGAAGAGTCGATTTCCAAGAAAGAGGACTTGAGTAATAAAGATCACTATACAAGACAAAGGAGAAAAGCTTGCTTAGTTGGTGAAATCTATGAGAGTCTGTGTTAGAAACCAGGGTTCAAAACCCCCTGCCATCATTTTCTCTTCTTTTTCTCTTTTATTTCTCAAAACCCTAATCTCTCTCTCCTAATCCTATTCATCAACCTTAATCATCTTAGCCGTCCATCCTTACTTTTCAAAACCCTAGTTAGTTCAAAAACCCTAATCCCTTCTCTTTTTCCTAAACCTAGCCACCACCTTCTAGTAAATCTTAGCCACTCATATCACCAAACTCTAATCCTAGCCACCCATCTCATTTTCTTTCAAAACCCTAATCCCCTTCCATTTCTTATCCCATCCTAACTCACTTTTCAAAAGTGAAACCCTAATTTCTCTACGAAATCCTAACCGTTCATCTCATCAAACCCTCTCTCTCCAAACCCTAACTATGATCCTATATAACCTACACCATCTCTTCCTCTAAAAAATGGTTCCTTCCCCCCTAACTTCTCTTCTCATCTCTCTCTCATTTCTCAACCCCTTTTCTCTCTCTCTCTCTCTCTCTCTCTCACCCCACTACCTCTCTCACCTACATTTCACCACTTTCATCTCAACTCACTTCCTCTTTCACCCCACTCTCTATCATCTAACCTCTTCTTTCTCACCTACGGATCTTTGGTTCTCTCTCTATCTCTCGATATATCTTCATCTTTGGTAACTCTTGCAAAGGAAGGAGAAAAAGAAAGAAAGTGAAGAAGAAAGCTCTCCATCTCACCATTTTTACAGCTTTACTTTCGAATGTTCTTGCAATTTCTTTGTCTTCAAGTGTTGTAAGTACTTTTTAATTTAATGAATCATTCTAAATAAATGTTAGTTTTTTTTTTTTTTTCTCATGTTTAATTATGTTTTATGCTTGTTTCATGGATAGTGGTAGACCTTAATATTTCTCAAACAAAAGTGTTTTTAAAAAAATCTCATTATTCCATCATTCTCACCATTCCACCATTTTAATCTTTTCTTTATTTTATTATTTTTATTTTCTTTGTTGCACTAACTAACTAACCCCGAGTGAGGATTCGACATCCGACACAAGCCCTATACCATTTTCATATGTATGCAGGATTCGGATTAAATTAAAGTATTGAAATAGGGTGATTCGTTTCAACGACCGAAAAGCCATGTTTCAACTATGCTCAAAAGCAAAAGTAGATAAAAGCAAAACAGAGTTCTCTTTCTCAAAAAAAACCTCCCACTGTGATTAGAATGAATGATAATCCCTAATCTCAGAGTATCTTAAGTATTAGGGTTCAAAATGGGCTAAAAACGGGGTTACTAAACTGATCCTGCAATACTCGCTCGAGCAAATGTTATTCTCGCTCAAGCCAACTTCCTCGCTCGAGCTAATCTCATTCTTACTCGAGCGAGATGGCTACGGGTTTGCACTTTTGCAATGCTCAGTTATTCCCGAATGGAATTCGCTCTAACGACTCCATTCTCGCTTGATCCAAACTGCCCAGATTAGTCTCCATACATAACAATCTCCCACTTGGAGATTGATCTCCAAAAGCTCCGCCAAACATGCTTCATCTGTAATGCAACTCCTCCATGGTAAAACCTAGTGTGAATCTCCTTCTCTTCAAGATTGAAGACCAACAGAAACTGAACACATGTTCAGATTCTCTATAATAACCGCCTTGGTCAACATGTTTACGGGGTTTAGCCTAGTGTGGATCTTCTCCAGAAATATAAATCCATCCTCCATAAGCGATCGGATAAAATGGTATCAAATGTCAATTTGCTTGGTCCTCGCATGAAAGGTTTGAATTCTTTGCAAGATGAATTGCACTTTGTCAATCACTATGCAACTTGCAAGTCTCTTGCTTTATGCCCAATTCATTCAGAAAACTCTGAAGTCATACCATCACCTTGCAAGCTTCCGTTGCTGCTACATACTTGGCTTTTGTCATTGAAAGGGAGACTATCTTCTGTAACTTTGAGACCCAACTAACTGCTTCATTACCCAAGGTAAACACATTCTTTGTGGTGTTCTTCCTATTATCCATATCTCTGCCATATTAGAATAAAAAAATCCTTGTAGGCTTAATTTAGATCATCCATAATACATAGCTGTTTTTGTAGTACCCCTCAAGTACCTTAAAATCCACTTAATGGTTGCCCAATGCTCCTTTCCTGGGTTGCTCATTAACCTGCTGCCAACTCCCACTACTTGAACAATGTCTGACCTTGTGCAGACCATTGCGTACATCAAAATACCAATTGTTGATGCATATGGTATCTTGGATATGTACTCCCATTCCCGGGTTTCAATTTCTTGTTTTATTGAAAGTTTAAAATGACTCGTTGTAACGACCCCAAACCCCACCTTGGTCATAATGGGACTCTAGGCCATTACATTACTTATCTCTGCTTGATTTCCATAGCAAAAATAAGACAATAATTAAATGAAAATTCTTCCAAAATAGCAACTATAAAATTTGTCCAATATAACCATAAAACTATCCTGCATATCATCCGACCAAAGTAAATACAACTTGGACCAAAGTATGAAGCAAAATCAAATAAAGTATAACTAGTCGATTATAATTCTCTCTCAGTAGAAAACTAAAATAAAACTAATAGTTAGGGAACCGGTCAAGGTCCCAAACCCCCTCGGCGAATGGATCACCTTCTTTTGCTTAATAATCTTCTTCAATCCATGCCGCTGCAAAGGGGTACTACTATAAACCTGACGACAATAACAGGTTGACTAAGTATTGAAAACACTTAGCAAGGTTCGAAATTTCAACACTATCAGTGATATATCGCCGATATTTTCTGGTATCACTGACTTCCGACACATCTATAGGGTGTGAAGAAAAAATTACACCGCCGATAACCCACCGATATCGTCCCAAACCTATGAAATCATATTTTTCCCTTATTTTGCAAATGTCCAGGAATCCATCTAAAAAAAATCATAGACTGAAATTAGTCTTCAGTCCTATTATAGACCCAAGAAAGAAGAAAAGAAGGAAGAAGAGGAAAGAGGGTACATACCTGTCACCTTCGTCGTTGCCGTTGTCGTGGGTTGAAGGCTTGTAGCATTCCCCCAATTGCAAAAGCCAGCTCTACGTCTCCTCCTTTATTGTCTGCTCCTCTTTTTTTCTTTTGGTTTGCTTGCCTTGATCGAATGATTCTGAGACTCTTTTAAGTATTAATCCTAACAAGGGTAATACTAGTGTCACTCTAATTCTCGACACTTAAGTTATTTAACCCTAAAAAAGGTAATGCTAGGGTCACTCTCATTCTCTTAACTCTTAAGTGTTTTAACCCTAATAAGGGTAATGCTAGGGTCACTCTTAAGACTTTTATCATTGTTAATAAAATGACTATTATACCCTTTAGATATTTCATAACCTCACAAAGCCCCCTTGAACTGTGGTTAACAAGTTTTAACCCTCGTGATTACTTTTTTTTAAAAAAAACTAAGGTTAAATGTTTTAAGCCTTTAATCCTAAGGGTTAGTGGATCTTAACCAAAGATAAAGGGGTGTCCCCTCTTGACTCCTTTTAACTATGGTTAAGATTCTCTAATCTTTAAGGTTAAAGCATCAAACTTTGACTTTTAAAATTAAAAAAAATTAAATGTGTCACCTTGTAACTCCTTTTAACTGTGGTCAAGATTCATTAACCTTTAGGGTTAAAGCATCTAACCTTGGTTTTTAGATTTTTTTAAATTAAGGTGTCTCTTTTAACTCCCTTTAATTGTGTCGATATCAAATTTAATGTGCATTCATAAGTTTTTCAGATTTTAAAAACAATTAGCATGAATAATCATTAAAAAAGAAAGAATCAAATGGCCTTACATATTTGTTCAAATGAAGTAAAATTGAGGTCAGAGCACATCTTATTGAAAAATGGATGAATCATACATTATCGTCACTCGTTAGAGCACATCTTTGCTCTCTTCTCATTGCATCTCTTATGTATATTGTTTTTTTTTAATGTTTTTATTCTTAAGCGCGTATTAACATCTATTTTAACATTTCCTGAAGTTTCACTGCATAATTCCATGTTTTGCCCTATTTTTTTGTCATTTTTCCAAAAATCACCGATAAACGATATATCTTCCAATATATCTCCGATATATCATTTTTTCGCTACTCGACATATTGAGCAATATCGATATTCTGAACCTTCACACTCAATGGATATCCAGTCTAACTAACAATAGCAATAACACATGCATATATTCAATATCCAGTTCATGTGACCTTTACATATTCAATAATAATTCCATATGACAATAACATAATCAGAGTGCGGAAAACATGTAAGAATATCATGTCATCACCTTGACTCATGTACTTTTGTGACTCTTAGACTTGTGTCATTAATGTCATGCATGCTTGTTTCCCATAATAGTATTTTAGGTCTTTGGTCATATCCATAGAGTCGCATCGATGGTGAGCATAAGCCCCCAGAGCTCTTGTTAACCCAATGTCCACTTAATTACAAGTACATGAATTACTTGTAATTCAGTGGTCTTGTAATTCATGTACTTGTAATTTTTGTCCTTGTAATTCTTGTACTTGTAATTATTGTCCTGTAATTCTTGTACTTATAATTCAGTGTCCATGCAATGTCTATGTCATGCTTGTGTACTCGTGAGACTTGTAAACTACCATACATGTCAACTTGTGCTCAAGTATCGTGATTAACATCTGAACTCGGTCATGTCTTAGATTTCGATCATCCGTCAAGAAACTCCACCAGGGTACATCTACCTGGTTAGAAAATTTCCGAACTAGAAGAATTCTTGTCATGACCCAAAATACCACCTAGAGTTTTGATACTTTGGCATCATGACTTCTACTTCAAACCATCCTGTAAGAGCACATAAGGCATAATAAAAGGCAAACCTAAAATTTTTTTCTTTATAACATGGTCTTCCAAGTGTTAACATAAACAAAAACTGAAATATAAACAAAAACCTATACCCAAGGTCCATCACTTGAGTTACTAACTCAATTTCAATACACAAACCCTCACAAGTTAATCCCCAAATACATGTCTCTCCCTCTCATCACTTAACCACCTTATAATGACTGCCTATCGGCTCCTCGACATACTCCTCCTCAACCCTTGGTTTAGAGCATAATCATCCAACTTGTAACCTGCCGAAGATAACAATTTGGCTGAGCATTGAATATTCAGCGTATACTAACCACTAACTAGTAATGTCATAACATCAAAATAGCACACATATGCGTAGAAACGAAAACAGTTCATATAAATATTTTAATCAGAGCGCGGAAATCATACTTTGAATCTTACTTACAAAACATTACTTCTTTGAGCAAAACCAATACTTTGAGCAAACTATACTTTTCAAAACATATTTTGAGATTGTCTTGTACAAAACCTTCTTTGAGATCCATGCTTTCAAAACATACTTTACAGGGGTATCACATACCCTTTCAAAATATTCTTTTCTTTCAAAACATCTTTCCAAGGGGGTGTCACATACCCTTTTTCCAAAACATACTTTACAAGGGGATACAAAATACCCTTTGTCAAAACATTCTTTACAAGGAGGCATATGAAATACCCTTCGTACCTTTTAGCTTTATAAGTGGGCATGTAAATACCCATTGTGGAACATCATACTTTATAAGAGGGCATCACATACCATTCATTCTTTTCAACTTTACAAGGGGCATCAAATACCTATTTCAGAAGTCACACTTTATATGGGGGCATCAAATATCCTTTAGTCTTTTCAACTTTACAAGGGGGCATTAAATACTCATTTCAGAAGTCACACTTTACAAGGGGGCATCACATATGTAACGACCCGGAATTTTAATATAATAAAATTATGGATTTTTAGGTCCTTAACTGCGATTAATTAGTTAAGTAATTGATAATTTTGTAGAATGTAGGTTTTGTTTGAGGATTGGGTTGTACCGATAAAAGTCCAATGTTTTTCTTCAAAAATCGCACACAGTGTATTGGGCGGTTAATCAAGACGATCACCTATCGTACCAGTTCCAACGCGTATCGATTCGCGAGACCGAGGAGGTCTTGTGCGTAAGAAAATCGAGAAAACAGGAAATGTACAGATTTCTGAAGTTCAGTTGGGACTCCATATCTGTTGGAGATTCTAATTGAAATCTGTGAGGCTTATACCACTACGTGTCAGTAGACCTTGTGGTCGACTATCTGTCGTTTCGGCAGTTCATCATCTCATATGAAGAAACGGCAGCATGTTTTGTGTCCGAAATCAAGAAATTAGCGGGTTTTGCAGTTTTCTTCCAAACTTACTTTTGACTATCAAAACTCAGTATTTTTCCCTGAAATTTCTACAGCAGGTGTCAAGCTATCCCAAGTTCAGTCACTTGTGGGCTTTAGGCTAGGGGTCAGGCCTTATAGGCCATGGGTCCTAGGGTTTGAGCCCTAAGGGCTCTGGGGTTATGCTAGGGTCACCTAAGGCTAGGGATTTTGATATGGTTTTTGTACTAGGATTCGACTAGGGTTAAACTAGGGTTTAGCTCTAGGGTTTACCTTGGGTTGAGTCCTAGGGTTAAACTAAGGTTTAGCTCGGGTTCATCTAGGATTTAGTCCTAAGGGTAGGGTTTGGTTCTAGGGTTTTCTAGGTTTGACTAGGGTTCACCTAGGCAGGGGATAACCATGGTCAAAACACTTTAACCATGGTTAGATGGGGTGTAAAAATTGGGTGCTTACATAAGTCACATGCCAAGGTTCCACATTCTCCTAGGTAGGATTTTGGGGCACAACACTACAGTGCTTATAGCATCCTCCTAAAATTATTTAGGCAACCTTGCATGGATCCTCATGCTCCTAGCACGTTCTATGAAGGTTCTGCTCATGTGTTCTGCTACATTGTTTTGCTATCGCGTTCTTGGAATCGTTTTCTATCCTCTGATTCCATTCACTGAGCAATACTTTTCAAACCAATATGGGTAGTATTATCCCACATTGTTTGATCTCAAACATTTTAGCTTTAGACCTGCTTCATTCTCTACCAAAGTTTTCTATTTCTTGAAAACATCAAATACTCCTGATTTATGCTTCAAAAAATATGCTCAACTTTCTAATAGCATCATCAATGAAAGTTACAAAGTAGACCGAACCCCCTAAAGACGGTACCTGGGCTGATTAATTCCCATACAATCGTAATTCGCAATATATCTCAACTCCCTTATTTGAGTTGAGTAAGAGAATTAGGAGAGGAAAGGGAGAGTTCTTTACTTGAATCATCCAACTAGTAAGATAATTTCTATCAAAAAATTTTATTTTAAGTTATGAGAGTTCAAAGTCCAAAATTCAGACCCAAAGAGGGATTTTTATAGGTATATATTTCAAGTGCCAAAAAGGAGAGGTTCTAAATCAGGTTTGAAGGTTTCGAATTTTGGAAACTTCTATTTGCGGTTGTTGGTAGATATTTTCCTACCAACTGCAAATATAGGGGACTGGGGATGCACCAACTGAAAATAGGGGAATATGCTCCCAGCGGTAAAGTGTTGATAAAGGGGTTTATTAGGCAAAAACAGACTGGCATTAGAATACCTACTGCCATAATTAAAATTGTTTTGATATTTTTTCTTTTTGAATCCAAACAACCCTTTCAAGACTTTAGTAATTATTTAAAACTGGTTTTGGCCGAATTAAAGAGATTTGTTGTTTAAAACTTTATCTAAACCTTTTGGCCAAAAACTCTAATTTTTAAGTTTAGCTACTAGACTGACACATTTGTCACTCTATGATTGGCCTAAAATCAATTCTCCATTTTTAAAAGCTTTTTTAGTCTAAAACAAACCAAATTTATCATAAAAAATATTTTTTTGTAAAGATATGATAAAATTAATATTTTGAATAGGATAGGGTTATTTTGATAAAATTCTAACTGTGGCATTTTGGTCACTTTGGCAAAAGTCAATAGCACTTTGATCACCATATCTGGATTTTCTGGTAGGTCTACATAAGTAAAAAATGAGGTGCTTATACATGGTATAAGGAGCCGTCATCTTCTAGGTCACAATCCAAACCATTATTCACACATAATTCTTTCAACTCACTAATAGGACTGCTAATCATCAAGGTAAGATAAAATCACTTTTTGAGCACTAATTAGACTTCTAATCATCAAAGACATAATCTCTTTCCAAAAGCACAACTTTTGTAAGAATCATCCGGTTCTAAAAACACATACAAACAGCATTTCCAATTTTCTATTCCCTCCCCGAGTAAAATGCCAAACAGCTCCATTGCCACCACCACCTCTACCCTCACTACCACCTTGACCTCAAGCCACCACTGCCACCACGCCCCCCATGCCCATACCTTCACATCCATTCCACGCCATCATCACTAGTCTACAATAATTCTGATTTTTTCTCATCCAAACACTATTATGTAATACTTGTTCTTTTTTTTTGATCAGTAAAGTAGATATATCATAGATAAAGAGAGTTTACAGAGTAGTAACCTAAGAGAAGGAACATAAAGAAACAAAAGTACAATCACACGCTAGATAGACAACAGTCTGTCCTCAAGGCAACAAGGCATCCCTCACTGCCTGACCAACCATGCTAGGCAAACTCCAGTCCACCAGATGTAATACTTGTTCTTCAAGATGGGTTCTCATCACAAAACCCATTCTGAGATTTAGGAAATTGAGAATTGATTCATTTCCAAAATTAGAAATCACTAAAATTGAGCCCTAATTGAACTGGTAATCATCAAGGCGTCTTTTGACACCATTTGGCCATAGATGCACAGCAACGTGGGTCTTATTGCGTCAACCCACAGAGGGTTCGGACAAAACACGCCATCAAAAACCAAGAAAAATCACTCAAATTGAGCCCTAATTTAACTGGTAATCATCAAGGTGTCTTTTGACACCATTTGGCCATAGATGCACAGCCACATGGGTCTCATCGCGTCAACCCACAGGGAGTTCGGTTAAAACGCGCCATCAAAAACCAAGAAAAATCACTTTCTTGTATATTCAGCTAACAGATAAAGAAGAAAAGGAGGACGGCCTGAAGTATATTAAGGATAATTAAAGGTTTTCTGAATATTACCTCACTAAAATCCACAGCTCAGAGCTCCCTTGTGAATTGTGATGGAAAGCTAACTGAGTAAGTTCCCGATTTGAATTCCTGCAATTCCAGAAGATATTCTCAAAAGAAAATCACCTTATGGAACTAAAATTCGTTGAAATTAAACTAAAATTAGGAGTGTAAATCCCTGCGTTTCTCTTCAAAATCACTAACGAAAAGAACTCAAACACGAAAATAAACGGCTGAGATTTCTGGCATTTTGGGAAGGAAACTAAAAAACAGAGGCTATGATTCATAGAAAACCATATGGGTAGGTTTCCAGTTCGGTTCCTTGAGTCTCCCATTCACAAAACCAAGACAAAACCACCAAATTCAACTGCTTTTCAGGATTATATAGCAACCCCATCAATACATTCTTCATAAGAAATACCAAACCCAAGTTCCCAACGACAGATTACAGAACATCCCCCCACCTCCAATGTAGGATCTTCAAAACATGAGTATTCTAAGCTACTCTTGGCTTTGTTTGATTTTCTTTTTTCCGTTCTATCCGAAATTTTAGTTTGAAGATCATTGCTTTTTAGGGGTTTCTGGTCCGTGCTTTGTACTCTGTAGTTTGACAAAACCAGCATCACTCTCCCCACAACCCACATCGCCAGAAGAAAAAAAGAAGACTGAAATTTCATATAAAAAAAAAAAGAAGAAAATAAAATCAAACAAAACCAAGCATAGCTTAGCAAACTCATTTTCGGCTTGACCATTAAAAAAAATTAAAATAAGGAAAGAATTTCATGAAATGGGAGAGATATACATACAGAAGCTAGAAAGAGATCATAAAGTATTGCAGAGATATTTGGAGCAAATTGAGAAGATATTTAAAGCAAACTGAGAAAGGAAGAGTTTCAAAGCTCAACTATTTATAACGAGCTCCAGTTCTGGAAGGTTCTGGAAGTAACATATCACTTTCTTTACCAGACACGACGGCCAAAATCCACGCGCTGTTGTCAGGTACAAATGGGGGTGGACACCTCACACTCTCCTGTTATGGTGTGTAAAATGTATAGGTGTGATGCTGATGTTCCCTGGATGTTTTATCAGGATCGACTTCGTGTGAATCCCGATGGCATCCAACGGTGTAGGGTTAAGGAGTACGTTCAAAGTCTTGTGTTGAAATATATAGTGACGAATTTTCTCTTCTAACTCTTCTATAAGAAGAAAGACATCTCTTTCCCCGAAGTTTCTTTTTGACACTGTCGCGCAAACGAAAGCAACAAGATGATTGAAGATGTAAATGGCATGACAGTTCTTGGCAAGGTTTTTAATTTGGAGAAAATACATTTACACCTGAGTCTCCTCAGGTGTGATGAAAATATAAAGACCCCTCAAGTTTCAGAAAATACATTAGGTACTCCTATTTTTCAAAATATTAACACTTACTCATTTTCATCAGTTGATCGTTACTTAACTGACAGAATAGTGATGTCATGTGATAAGTGATATGAAATGTCATCTACTAAAGTTGTCATTTTTCACTTTTCTTATATACGAAATTGCCCCATCATTTTTAAATAAAGCTAAAATCTCTAGGAATGGCCACATGTCCTTTTTGACATCCCTTGGCCACATGTTCTTTTTGACATCCCTTGAGGTGGTCACGTGTCATTTTTGACACCTCTTAAAGGGGTTAGATTCTCCCACCCCTAGGGTTCACCCGTCTATCCTTGATTTTTTTATTTTAAAAAAAAAAAACTATTTTAAAGGTTTTTTTAATATTAAAATATTTAAAAAAAATAATATTTAAAAAAAAAACCAAGGATGGGTGGATGAACCCTAGGGGTGGGTGAATCTAACCCCATTTAAGTGGTGTAAAAAAGAACACGTGGCTACCTCAAAGGGTGTCAAAAAGGACACGTGGCCACCTCAGGGGTTCCCCCGCCCATGATTGGCTTTTTTTTTTTTTTTGATATTTTAAGATTAAAAAAACCTTAAAAACAGTTTTTAAATTTTTTAAAAATAATTAATATTTTAAAAAAATAATTAATTAAAAAAAAAAGTGAGTGAATCCTAGGGGTGGGTGAATCTTAACCATAGTTATGGGGTGTCAAAAGGGACACATGGCTATTTCAAGGGGTGTCAAAAAGGACACGTGGCCACCCCTAGGGTTCACCAGCCCATCCTTGTTTTTTTTAAAAAAAATATTAATTCTTTTTTTAAATATTTTAATATTAAAAAAATCTTCATAACAATTTAAAAAAAAATTAATATTTAGAAAAAAAAACCAAGGATGGGCAGGTGAACCCTAGGGGTGGGTGAATCTACCCCATTTATAGGGTGTCAAAAAGAACACGTGGCCAACCCTAGAGGATTTGACTTTATTTAAAAATGAGGGAACAATTTCGTATATGAGAAAAGTGGAAAATGACAACTTTAGAGATGACATTTTTTATAGTTCAAACCATTTTATCACATGACATCATCATTCTGTCAATTGACTAACGGTCAACTGATGGAAGGGGTGTAAGTGTTAATATTTTGAAAAGTAGGAATACCTAATGTATTTTTTGAAACCTGAGGGGGTCGGGGGTCTATGTGTATTTTCCTCAAACCTTATGGAGTGTAAATGTATTTCTCCTTTTAATTTCGAAATTTGCGATGATTTCGGCCAGCCAACCAAAACCAAAATCTTGAAAAATTAAGGGATTTCGACGAAATTTCGAAATCTGAAATATTAATATTTGATTAATTATATATATTTTATTAATATATATATATTTTAAAAAATAATATTTTATTAAAATTTATATATTTATATAAATATTATTATTTTATTTTTAAAATTAATATATAAATTTTTGAAATTTCAGTAAAAATTTCGAAATATTTCAGAATTTTAATAAAAAACAATTAAAAAAAATTATTTAAAAATAAAAAATCAGATTTCGGCCGAAATTCCGAAATCTTCAAAACCCCAAAATTTTGACTGAAATCTGATTTTTAAAATAAACTCAGTTTCAATGTCGTTGGGGTTGGCCGAAACCGAAATTTCAAACATTGGTTCTCATTAGTTTTTTGTTTGGGAAGTGATTTCGAGTACCTACTATACTATAGCTGGACCGTTGGATTGAAAATTCAATTATGCAAATTGACAGGGTTGACATGTGTAGAGACCCGAAATTTAATTTCTTGGTATTCATATCAATTATTTTAATATTCTTGGTTGTCATGATTAATTTATTACATAAGTTTAAAATTGGAACAATTAAAGTAGCATGAGGGTGTTTTATAAATTAATAAAGTGAAAAATAGACGAAATCTCCTTTATCATAAGAGGGGCATTTTGGTCATTTTGTGCAATCCAAAATTTATGAAAATTTTAATGTAGATTCTATATGACCTAAAGTAGCTATGGTTCAAATTTCAGGTTAATCCGATAAGAATTGAGCTCTATAGAATTATTCAAAGTGCAGTGGCAAAACTGTAAATACGATAAACAGTAACCGCGTGAACAGTAACCGTGAATAGTGTTTTAGCAGTTCTTATCACTTTCTAACTCTGGTATTGCCTATATAAAGATCCTAACTCATGGATTTTAGGTATTTTATCATTCTAAAACTTATTAGAGAGAAAAATAGAAGAAAAACCTATGAGTTCTCATTAAAGAGAGTGAGAAAAAAGGGTTTTGGAGAGATCCAAGAGGAGAAATCAAAGGTGTTGCAAGGAAAAAGTACAAAAAGGCTTAGATCCATCCCATTCGCAAACGTTTGATCGTAGGGAAGCGATCGTGAGAGGTAAATACGACTTCCTTCCTCTCAATATAGGAATTATTGATACAAATATGATGAAGAAATAGATCTAAAGTAAGAACGACAATAGTAAATATGTTTTTATTGTTTTAAACTATGATGAAAATTATATATGAGGATTTTATGATGTTTATACTCAGATTTTCTCATGGGAAATTATATATGATGATTTTACGATGTTCATACCCAGATTTTTTTTATGGAAAATATATATGATGATTTTTGTAATGTTCTAAATCAGGATTTTCCCTTGAAAAATCTATAGACGATGTTAGAAAATTTTAGATCTTGGTTATCTGATGGATAATATATATATGATGAATAAAGAACATTTTAGATGGTGATTTCTTTGTGATAATTATTTGAAAAAGATGTTGTTTATGATTTTTTTATTCTATATCAACAAGGGGAATGTGATTGATTTTGTGGTGTATGAATGATGAGAATTGAGGAAGTGGATGATGTTCAGAATTGATGAAATTATTATAAGTTTGTTTGAGATCATTATGTGTTGTGAAAACTAAGGCCCTGTGAGACTTATTTGAATATAGATGCGTATTAAAAATTTAGACGCGGTAAATAAAATTATCCCTTATTTTATTTGACAAATTATGCTTTATATTGATCACTTAGGAAAACCCTTGCATGTTTAAATCTATGCATGATTTACAAGTATTTTATTTCATTCACACGGATTCACGAAATCTATACATGAACAAGCATGAGAATAAACAAGATGACAAGTAATATGCAAGTACACAAGGACACAAGCATTATGCATGATTGAGTTTTGCACTGACCAAGTACCCACAGGCCTATGATCAAGGCAAAACCAGCCGTATGCACCGGTGAATGTGTAGACAAGCCGTATACACCGGATAATGTGTAGACAAGCCGTATACACCGGATAATGTGTAGACAAGTCGTGTACACCGGATAATGTGTATATTGTGTGGTACCTCGGAAAGTAGAGTATATGTTAGTCTCTACCCGATATATGGGATAGAGTTATTTTAAGTTATTGCAATTGCATGTTATTGAATAAATTCATGAACAAAAATAGGCAAGATAAATAAGAGAAATAAGCATGAGTAATCAGGTGTAAGAATCAAATTTAATTATGCTTCCGCACTTTGAAATATTGTGAGTTCACTTGTGATGTTGAATCTTAAAATATATTGTTATCAAATCTCGTATATTGTTAGGCAGGATTTTGTATATACGCTGGGTAACTTGTTACTCAGCCGATGACTGTTGTTGTCGGCAGGTACTAGATTTGACATTTGTACCCCAGGACCTTGGGAAGAGGAAGAATACGAGGAAGAGCAGGAAGAGCCAGCAGGTGACTATCCTGATGGAGAATGGAACTTGGATTACTGGCCATACACAGGACACTAGATCACTAGTATATTTGGATTTTGAATTTTAGAATTGTAATAGACAAATTATGGATTTATAGTTAGTTTGAGTTTATGACTGGAGATTCATAGAGGTTGATTTTAAATTGATTATGAGGTCTTAGTATTTATTTCAGATATTGGACTTGATTGCATTTATTTAAAGAGAAAAAAAAAATAATAATAAATTTTTAGGTCCATGTTTTTAGAATTTCCTTAAATGCTTATGATAAGAAGTTATGGAATTAATGATTAAGTCACGTGCCAAAGTCTCACATTAAGTTAGGTGGGATTTTGGGGCGCGACAACGTGAGCTCTTACTACTCTTCACTCTGAGATTTAATCTCTCCGAGATATAATCTCGAGACTTCTTTTTTATTGAGAGTGGCCACATTCCACCATCAACACAAGAGGAGGGGTGTTTGTTTTGGGCTTATTAGGATACCTGATTTGTTACCTTATAATGAGCTACACCCGTATGTTTTGAAACTTAAAAATGCCCCCAAATTTGTTTACTGACACTACAATAATAAGAGATTAATTATGAACATGAGTAATCATACAGAATTGTGAAGAGATGTATATTGCGACATATCTCGTCCAAACTTCTTGATCATATTCAGTTGTCTTCAAAATTTTATTTCAGGCAAATGTAAGAATTTCGTAGGATCAACGAACCAAATCATCAAGAAGAGATGACCGTGAATGTAAACCAATGGCTCGTGATCGACCCCCTTGAACCAGATCTGGGTGATAGAATCATTAGAAAGAGTCACTTTTTACATGTTCTTGTCTCTATCTGTAACCAACGCCTTTATGGCTATCATTACACTACTGGTCAAGGGTTTCGGATCCCTTCTCGATGACTCAACTAAATGGCTATTACGACCAATAATTCTAATACTCCCACTTAATTTTAAGAGTCGTTTTGTATAACATTTACCCTAACCTCATTTAAGAAATATATAAATATGTCCAACATGCATTTTCTTTGTTAATGATTTAACAAACATCATTTCAGGCGATGAGATCTAGAAGAATATAAATTTTCTTTCTCAACCACATCTCTAACGTATTGTTATGCTTCTATTAGCATATTAATGCCGGCTCGATTATTGGAGTATAAATTCATGGATTCATCAGTCTTTACCAACTTCATTAATTTATCAATGAAGTGTTTTAACCAGATGACTTCTCAAACAATACCATATTGGTTACTCTGCTTTGACAGAGGTTTATTTCTTATTGTTCACCCTAATAACTTATAACCGGATATCAACTTTCATTTTGTCCAGGTCATCACCCTAATAAGCATCTTCATATATCGAGTAGGGTTATGCATGTCTAACAAGCTTTTTCTCTTGACTCGTATTTTAAATTCATATTTATGGTCTTACTCTACACGGGTTAACAATTAAGCAATTTGATTTTTTCATACTAACTTGCTGGTTTTCCTAACATTCTATTCATTTCTGACCATTTAAGCAATTTTGGTTTTTCCACGCCATCCTATAGGTTCTCTCAAAATTCTTTTTCAGACAACTAAGTCATTTGGTTCCACGCTAATCTGTGGGTGCTCCCAAAATCCAAAATGATTCTATGAGAATTAAGTCATTTAGTTTTTCCACATTCATCTGCGGGTTCTCCTATAATGTTTTTCTAAGTGTTAAGTCATTTGGTTTTTTCACGCCAATCTACGAGTTCTCCCAAAATGCTTCTTAGTTTATATCATCTTATTATTTTTGACATTTGCACTTATACGTATTGATCATCAATCTATGAGGTCTTTTCCACGCTTTACAACGGCTTTACCCATGATATATGTATCAATTATTAGCCATGAGATTTTCTGCAATACATATGATTTCCCATTACGCATCTATTATCAAGTCATGAGATTTTTCCTCGTTAAACTAATGGGTTCACTCTTCATGCTTGTATTCTGATCACTAAGCCATGAGTTAATTTCATACTATAATGCAGGTTTGTCCACCATGCTTACCTTCCAAACATATGACTAATATTCTTTTCATATTATAAGAGTCATCCTATATTTGTATAATTATTATCTATCAAAGTCTGAGGTTAATTTACACTATCATTTGTGTTCCTCTATCATTCATATATGTATTGATTATAATATCATTTACCCATAGATAATTTAATAGTCACACTAATATAATTCGGGAGTACTATAATCTAAAATTATGCTCCCATTATTTCATACATGTCTTAATTGACAGTAATGTGTCTGTCCTGGTGTGGATGGTCTGTTATTCAGGTCTGAGAATTCAATCAGCTCAGCTTAATCTAGCCAATCCAGCATTGCTCGATGTCGTCATGAACTCCAATTTACTTATTCTACTGGGGCATACATCTCCGAAGGGTCTTCATTCGGAACAAGATTGATGATATAATAAGAGAAGACATTAGATTCATCCCCCGAGTATATTGATTGAAGGCTGTCATAGTCATAGTTATAGTAAAAATATGGAGGGATAAAATCCATCAGAGTGATTGCCATCAAAGGCTTTTGTTCCAAAAGAGTGTCTTGGGCAGGGTCATTTTCTTGGCTTTCCTTATTTTTTCTCTCTTCTTCTTTTTCTCTCCCTTGGCTATCTACTTCCCTTCCTTTCTCTGAGCTTGAGTTTACCTTCTAACCTGAGCTTGCTTTCTAGATTCTGCATTTTAAGCCAATTGCTTCTTTTTCTTGGCACATTTGCTTTCAACAATGGTCAAATCTTCTTCATCTGACGGTTTGTCATTAGAAAGGCTGTCATTTGGAAGAGCTTCATCTTTATCAAGAAGTTCTGAAGCAACTACTATATTGGATGTAGCTGTCTATTAAAGATCTTGACCAATGACAATTTCTTTATTGTCCAAGAGTCGCTGAATGATGTCATTCAATATAAAAAAAATCCTTTATTTTATAACTGCTTATGCGATGATAAGGACAATATTTGGGATCATCATTCATTCTGATCTCTTGGGGTCCCTACTTTCTGGAATAGTGATCAATCCATTGGCCAAAAGGTCTTCGACAATATCCTCAAAGAAAGAATATGTTTTATTAATTCTTTCTTCAATGGTGGCTCTCTTTGGAGGGTCATGATTATCTTGTTGTTGTGGCCTTCTGGCTCCACCCTGAGCTGGTTTATTGCCGACTTGAACTTGTCCTTTCTCATTATTTGATCGACCAGCTGGTCTACCAGCAGCTGATGTTAGTTGTGCAGCCTTCTTGGTTTCAACTGCCGCGGTTGTTGAAGATTCGAGGCGGTTAGTATCTCAATCCCGCCTTCTCTTTCCTATGTGAATTTCCATGTCATGTGCTTTTGTGCACATATCTTCAAAACCTACAAAGGTTTGGGCCATGAGGGTTGTTGACAGATCTTGCCTGAAATTATTAAGAAACATTTGGATGAGTTCTGGCCGAGTGAACTTCTGAGGACATGAAAAGGTTAAGGCTCTCCATCGAGAAATGAACTCTGTTACAAATTCATTGTCCCTCTATTTGGTCTCAATCAATTCTGGAACACCTACTCTTCTTTGAGTGTTGTAGAATTATTTGCTGAATTCGAACACCATTGTATTCCTATATGGGATCGAAGCCTCAAGGAGATTGGCATACCATGTAAAAGTAACACCTTCTAGGGATTGCACAAAGAGTTGGAAGCAAAGAGCTCTAGTCTTGGATGTTAATCTGCATCTTGAGAGAAAATGGGATAGATGTTACCTTGGATCTCCGGTACCATCAAACATTTTGAATATTGGTTGAACGAAGCCTAGCGTGAAAGGAACTACATCCATGATAGTTAGATAAGGCTTCACAATCATCCAAATATCTTCTTTGTTTTTTTTTTTAATCTTTCACTTTGATTGTGAACGGTCTCTTTAATTGCAGCAAGAAGAAATGGTGAACTTCCTGTTGCCTAGTAAATGGACCCTAGAAGAGGGGATTAGGGTCAATGACACAATAAAAAATTACCTTGGTCTATTTTGCGCGATAAATAAAATTAAGATTATGCAACAAGCAGTAATTCAGAGAGGTAAAAAGTAAAGAGATATAGATATACAAACACTGAGATTTTGTTCACGAGGTTCAACAACTTGTCTACGTCCCCGCCTTTTAGCTTCCCGCTTCAAGGATTCACACGATTTATTACAAAATCGATTAGACTTTTTCTAGGCGAGTCCTAACCTTTACAATTCCCTTCATAGGCTGGGACACCACCTTTGATACAAGAGAACACCCTCTCTTGACTTCTTGAAGCTATCCGGCTTCTCGGACAAGAATACACATATTCTTGATTTTCTTCAAAGTATGAAGTTGGTTGGACTTGAATCCGAATACAAGGCTCCTTAATGAGGTAGATAAGATTGAAATCACTCTTCTAAAAATCACTCAAATGATTGGGAGTTAAAAGCTCAAATAGGAGGATTTAAGGATTTTGGGATTTTTACCCGTATGATTTGATGAGAGTTGAATGCTATAATCAATGTAAACTTAAAGTATGATCAATGGTTGTTCATAGTTCATAAATGAACTCAATTTGTAGGGTTTGGATGATTATAGTCGTTGGTGAAGCATTTAATGTGGTTTTAGTCGTTGAAAAACTAGCCGTTATAAGCTTCCCGCAGGTAGACGTCGACGTTTAGCTTTAAGACCTCGACGTCTACAACTCAAATTTTTTTATTTCATTTTGTTACTCACAAATATAGACGTCTCCTTCACAAACGTCAACATCTTCAAAATAGAAATTTTCCCGGGTTACTGTAAACGCCAAACGTCGACATTACCATCACATACGTCAATGTCTGCAGCTTATTTTCACCAAACACTCTGTTTTAAAAGACCTTTAACATGGGAATGAATTCATAGGCTTTTGGGCTTCCTTTATCATGTTTTTGATCACCTTTTAAGATATCCTATGGCCTTGGATTGTTCTTCAATTAAGTCACAGATTCCTAAGGTCAATCTAAGCTTTTGAATTTTCAACCAAAAGAAGACTTTTTACATAAGTCTTAAACTCTTAAAATAAAAAAATAAAACCTTCATGAGTCTTCACTTTCCTTGTCTTGATCTTGAATGATTTTTTTCTTTGAGACTTCATGATCCAACTTTGGACTTTTGGTGACTTCTTGAATCTTGTTTTGAGTTCAAATGCAATTTGGCTCTTGTAGCCTTTTGACTTGATTTCTTTTTCATTGAATGATCTTGGCTTTGATTTGAGATAGCTCTTAGACATGTTGAATATTTGTTCAATGATGGACTAATGTTCCTTATATCTGAAATTGACATAAACTTGGTAGGACAATTAGTACTAAAATGTTCATTGCTTTATTATGTCATAATCAAAATTATTAGGGGTACTTAGAGATGTAACCATTTGGGCTAACACTTCCTCCTACAAGTGAGGCTTGGTCCTGTATTGGCATAGTTTTGGTGTAGTTGGGTGATTTGGAGGTGCAGTAGTTGTGCCTTGATTACTGCTCTGTCCTTGGTAAGGGAAGTGCTTATCCTAGTGCCGATGGGGCAACTGACGTAGATTTTAGAGCTGTCAATAAAGCTGCCAATTCTTGCATTTAGGACATGATGGTTGTGATCTCATCATCTTTGTACTTGAGTTGAGCCTGTAAAGCAACTATTTGGTCGCCTGATGGTGGAGGTACCAACGTTGAAGGGTGATTTCCTAGATTTCCGTTCCCGTCTAAATTTGTCATCATGACCGCTACTGATCGATCATGTCTTGATCCTTGTGGAAGGAACAATAATGGAAACTCGTCCTCTAAAAATAAGGATTTAGGCATTCCATATAGAGGGTTAGGTGCACTATAAATTTCCTGAGGCAAGTCTGGCACCACTTCTGGGACTGTAGACTAAGGATTGGTCCTTAAAAGTCATAGCCTTCCATTTGAGGTGTTCTTCCCAACTCTCTTAGAGAGGTTAATGGGGTTAATGACCCATCTTGGCATTCCTTCATATCCAGATCCAGATCAGACTGTTGTTCTTGTGCATGATCGATTGGGGGCCTTTGCTTGTGATCTGACTTGGACTGAGTTAGATCTTGAACTTTCTCTTTGCCGTTGGCCTTATTTATGTGGCCCCTCTTCCCCCTTGGAATCCTTTGATTAGGAACCAGTGTTTCAACTACTCCAAAGGATTCTACCTCCTCCAAGGCAACTACAATAGCAGCAGCTGTGTTATGAGAATGTTGCCTTTCTGACAGGTCTTGCTCAGGCAGTGTCCCAGTTCTTTGGAATACCGAAGTTGTAAATTGTTCTAGATTTGGATGAAGTCTAGTGCCAACCACATTTGTAGAACCCCGAAAATTTTTGCATATGCCTTGGAAAATGTGTCAAGGCATGGTGGCATGTAATCTCAAATTTCATGAAATGAGAATTTGGAACTTTGAGAAAATTGTGTTAAGAATGCTATAATATAATAGATAAATTATTTACTAATGTCCATAAGCCTTACAAGGGTCCTAGTCATGTTTAGAAAAGGTCAAAAGGTAAATAGGATAAGTCCAAGTAGTGGGAATGGGTGAAAAATGGACTTAGTAAAACATTTGCAGAGCAACCGATCGCTCGGTCAGGATTAGCGATCGATCGGTCCAAAACCGATCAATCGATGGCTATCGACTAGTGTACTTTTTTGTATGGGAAAAAATTCCAGAGAGGGTGTTTTTGACCAATCGCTCGGTCAAGAACACCGATCGCTCGGTAGGCAACCGATCGCTCGGTCCTGACCACCGATTGATCGGGCTATCGTGTTTTGCAGAAATTTCATTAAGGGCTTTTTCGTCATTTGGGCGTTTCACCCTTGCCTTATAAGGCTTGCTAGAGCCTAAGGGTTTCATAAACCCTTAGGACAGCATTTTGAGAGAGGAAGAGGGGTTTTCTCCTAGGGTTGCATCTTGAGAGTGAATCAAGGGTTTAAACACCCAAGATCATCCCAAAAGGGCTTGGATTCATCAAATCCAACCTCAAGCTCATGTGGTATTTCCATTCCAAGCTAGGGCAGCGATCCTACCGCATTTTGTAAGGGCTTTCTTTCCCAAGTCAAGCATTCTTCAAGCAAGGGTTCTTTCCTACCATTTGGGGTTCTATTTCAAGGTTTCATCAAGGTCAAGCCTTGATTTCAAGGTTAGTACACCCTAACTACCTTGGTAATAATCTAGCTTCCTTGGGTATAATGTGTATTGAATCTCCCTTATTTTCCCCTCTCTTTGATTTAAATGCTTAACTTCTCTAAATTAAACAAGATAAAAGATGAGTTGGGGATGTATGAATGAATGGTGGATGTAGAGGCGATTGGATGCTATGTATTGTGATGTGTGGTGTGATGAAAAATGGTGGAAGGACACTTTACTCATAATGAACATACCCCATGTGTTTGATGAAATGCTTGAATGAGAAAATACAAGATAAATAAAGGTAAAAAGGTTGAATACCACATGTTTGAGAGAATGCATGAATGGATTGGGAATATAAGGTTAGGGAAATATATGTAAAGGGTTAAAACAATATTGCATGCAAGGTGTTTGATGTAATGCCTGTGTACAATGTGAAACTAAAGCCATGAGATATGAACTAAGGGCTTTTCCCCAAATTTTAGTAAAAATAATGATATGCTTTGTGAAATTTCTAATGTCTATCATGTGCCTAAAATTGATTAAATGTTTTATATGTTCCCCAATTTCTCATACAATCATGTTAGAAATTGAATTACTATATTATGTTTTATCGTCTCATGCCAACATGATATTACCAAGGGTCACACACCAAGCACGTACGCATAAATCGAGGTTTTTCCCTTTATGAGTAGATGAAACAACAAGAATAAGAAAATGAAACATCAAGGAGGTTGGTAGCCCAGGGATGTTCGGGTGCTAGCCTCTAGCTCACAAGTTAAACAGATATGAATGTCAAGGGTAGGGCATATCCTTAGGATATGTCATACCTAGCTCACAAGAAAACATGACAAGGAAGAATCACGAAGTATGGAAGGATGTTAGTGTACTAAGACCAGATACAGGCACTAACATCTGTTCCCCAACAAGTATGAGAGGATGCTGGTATACTAAGACCAGGCACGGGTACTAGCATCTGTCTCCAAGTAACATGACAAACATGAAAGTATGCTAGTGTACTAAGACCAGGTATGGGCACTAGTATATGTTTCCAAGACAAGAATGAAAGGGTGTTAATGTACTAAGACTAGGTACGGGCATTAACACCTGTTTTCAACAAGTATGAGATGATACTAGTATACTAAGATCAGGTACGGGTACTAGTATCTGTCTCCAAGCAAGAACCAAGAAATAATGGAAGGGTGATAATGTACTAAGACCAAGTACGGGCATTATCATCTGTTCCCAGGCAAACAAGAAAATTCACAAGCAAGTCGACAAGAAAATACACATGATACTCACGAGACAAGAACCAGATAAGAACCTAGTATGTTTGTCCATTTCATAGTTCAGGTACTAGCCAATAAGAATAATCTCATACGACATGTGAGGAAACCACAAGAAGCATAAAATGTAAAGTGTAAATTACAAGAATCACAAGGAAGGTGAAATGTGTGTTAGTTAAAGCATGAACCTAAAGTATGAGTTAAATATGATATTCAAGATAATACTTGTTATTTGTTATTGCTTCCGCACTCTGATTTTAGAAAGGTGATGATGAACTGTATTATGTATGTTATTTTATCGTTATTATTATTGTTAGTTAGTAGCTTGTACTCGCTGAGTATTCCATGTTCAGCCGTACTTTTATGTCGGCAGGTACATTATGCGATATGTGGACTTTTGTCCCTTGAATCGAGGTAGTTCAGGGAGAGCAGGAGACCGCTCGGGTGGTCACCCAGATATTTGGAGTCTTGGCATGTGGCCAAAGGTTGGGATGAGTAAGAGAGGGACATGTATTTTGGGATTTTCTTTTAGGGATTTTTCGTGTGAGCTTGAGTGGGTAACTCAAGCATTTGCACCCTTGGGATTATTGTATTTTATCCGGTCATTGTTTATGTTGACACTTGGAATCACATTTTTGTTAAAGAAAATCTCTAGTTCACTATTTTGCATGCCTTGTATACTCTTGCAGGTTGCCTTAAGGTTAAGTAACGTCGCCAAAGTATCCTAACACCTAGGGGGTATTTTGGGGCGCGACAACATTAACAGATACCCTTTCATAATGGAGGTGCGACGTCATGGTTATTGGTTCTTCCCGAACAAGATGAGTAAAAGCTAGGATTTTTGTCCTCAATTCCCTACGACAGAGCGAGCTTCTATCGGAACATCAGATGACCTTCTTGGCCTTTGCTTCCGAGGCCTTCTTGGTGTTGACCGGTAGTTGTGTACCCTTCTGGGCGGCGTTGAAGGGTATTTCTGATTTCTAAGCTCAAAGATCTACTCAGGAGTTTTCTTCCTTGACATTTCAAAAAGAGAAGAGCTTTACGCAACACTTTGACCCGAGGGTCATAGAGTACTGTATTCCTTCTTTTCGGTTATGTGTTTGTTCGGCCCTAGAATGGACTGACATCTCTAGGCGGAGGTCGTTGATGGCGAACAACTTTCATCATTGCTGTGAAGGTTATTGAATTAAAGCCTCATAAGGCATTCGGACCTAACCAGAACAACATGTTCTTGTATGCTTATGAGGAGTCCATGTTAGTTCTTGCATTAATAGCCGGGTGACTTTGATCGCGGTTGTTAATGGCCCTTACGTTGTTTGAAGAAACCCGTAAGTCCGCCCTTTCTTTCCTTGATTTGATGATGTCAATACTGATGTAATTGGGTGATGAATTCTGCCCCAAGGGAGCCCTTCTCTTGTTGGCTTTATATTGCCAACTTATTTTCTTCTTAGAGAGGGAATTATCCATGGAGGACAAAGTACTTGTCTGTGAATCTCTCTCCCTTTTGAGGGAATTCTGTCTGTGGACCTTGTCCATAGATCTGCTTGGGCTAGTGTCCATGAGGAGGTCATGCCTCCAACCCGTGGACTGGCTTGGGCCTCTGTCCTTGAGAGTTGAATCTTTTGTCTGTGGGCTTGGGTTGGGACTACCCACAGATGGTTTTGGAGTTCTGTCTATGGGCAGCATTGAATGTCTGCCCGTAGATGGTCTCGAATACCCATCCATGGGCAGAGTTGAATATCTGTCTGTGGACGGTCTCTGTCTCCCATTCGTGGGATGGTTTGGACTGTTGTCCGTGGACGCTTCTTGTTCATGGATGAATGCCTTGGGGCATCTTTCTCATTTTCTTTGTATTTCTCAAGAAGATTATTTGAGGGATTGTTCATTAAGTCCTTAAGGCACTTAGCCATTTCCTTTTGTCTTGATGAAAATTGGGCAGCATCTCCCCCACTTGAAGAATTTTTTAAAGGGGAGTTCTCGCAGCCAGCTTGAACTAAAGGGGCTTACAACTAGCAGCAGGTCCTAATGTCAGCCTTTGAGGCACCCCAATGCAGAATGTTGCGAATTGTGACCGCCTATTTGACTAGGCCTAGAGGTTGACATAGGTCTCCCTATTGGCCTAACCTGTCGCAGAGTGGTTGAACCACCATGCAATGTGTTTACCAAGTTGGGTACACTCTCCACGGTGCAATCTGAGTGGGGTGCACTTTGTCAGGGATGCATCCTGCTAGGAACATCTTGTCTGTGGTGCATCCTGCTGGGAACATCTTGTTTGTGGTGCATCTTGTCGGATGCACCTTCTCCGTGACTGTAGAATCCCGGATCTTGATGGCCTAGTATGATGAAAGATATCACGTATTAAAGATTTTAAGAATATATTTTAGTATATGGGTGTTTGGAATGAAGAAAGTATGAGTATAGAATACTCTTAAGTATTAACAAGGGTTATGCCTTAGTATACCCTCCACTTTGAATAGATCTAGTTCTCTCACCGCTGATCAGAATCGAGTGATTCTTAAATTTTTGGAAAGGTATTGGAACCCTCTTCAAGGTTCATGTTGATCACTTTTCTAGATTTTGAGTCGGGGTTACGTCAAACATCCGATTTCCAAAATCGGATCTGCTGCAAATATAGGTTGCTAAAACCCATTTTCGGACCAGTCAGCTTTAGAGCTTAATTAGGTAATTAAAAACTCAAAATTAAGATTTTTATAAAAAATCAAAGTTGTTTCTCTTTATATGAAGAGTCCAACGCAAGTTAAATCGTCAAAATCCGATGAGTGAGTCAAAAGTTATGGTTGAAATACCAAACAACAAATATTCGGACAGCTCACTGAGGTTTGGACGATCAATTATCCCCAAACTGATGATCGATCGCCCGGAACCCAGAATCTGGGTAGCTCACTGAAACTTGGACGATCGATCATCCCCAAGCTGACGATCGATTGCCCCCAAGCCAACGATCAATTGTCATTGCGGAATTTTTTATTTAAAGTCGCGAAATCAAGGGTTTTAACCCTTGGGCCTATAAATAGGAAGCCATTTGGGGGTTTTGGTTAACCTAAAAGCTAAGAGAGAGATAGGAGAAGAGAAAGATGGAAAGATTTAGGGATTTTTCAAGAGGGTTTAGATTGAAGAGATTGGAGATCAAGATCAAGGTTGGATCTCCCCCATTAAAGCTTGGATCATCTTTTTGGGATCTTACTCCACCAAGTTGGGATTTAAATCAAGGGGGTTTTTCTTCAAGATTAAGAGTTTATACTCAAGGTTAGTACTTTGTTATAGTTATCCTACTATTACCCTATATTTTGAGTTCTTTTCATGAAGTTAATCACATAACCTAAAAGAATAAGATTAAAGGAAATGTAATGGATGTGGGGTGAATGTATGGAGGTTAAGGCGAATGGATGCCAAGTAGGATGTGATGATGTTGTGTGATGGAAAAGATGGATGGGCATTGTACCAATAACGAATACACCTATGATGTTTGATGAAATGTGAATATGAAACCATATGTTAATAGACCTAAGAAAGTGTTGAACACCACGTGTATGATGAAATGCATGAATGAGGACTAAGTTAAGAAAATGAAAAAATGATTTAGGGAGTTTTTCCTCAATTGACAAATGTTAAGTGAAATACTTTATATGTTTACTTTAAAGCTTGCCTAGTTCAAGAAATGTTTGAAATACGATACCATGTTCTTTTAATTGTTATATATCATTATGATTGCCACTAATTGTCAAGCAAGAACACGCATACTTGCATGAATCGAAATTTTATCATAAGCATGTATTTCAAGAATCATAAGGAAGATTTTCAAGGCAATTCATAAGAAAAAAACATAAGCATTGACAAAGCCAAACTTTGGGTTGGTATTCTAAGATCGGTTAACTCATGCTCACAAGGATCAAGTCTAAGATCTTGCATAAACTCCACGGATCATAAATCTCTCAAGGCTTTTCAAGAATTCGTAAGAATCTCACAAGTCTAAGATCTTGTATATGTCTCTACGGATCATAAGCTCACAAGCTCACAAGAAAGCTCATAAGCTCACAAGAAAGGTTATAAGAACTCATAAGCTCACAAGAACTCATAAGAAACCACGAGGCTCACAACCATTCATAAAAACTCATAAGCATGCATAAGATGGTTTGTTTTCCATAAAAAGAATAAGTTTTATGAAAGGTTTTCTATGACGGGTTTTAAGCATGCATTTTGTGAATTGTGTTCTTGTATGATGGGTATGTGGTATTATGTTTGTTATAATATTGTTAGCTATTAGCTTGTACTAGTTTAATATTCCAAGCTCAGCCGTACATTTCATGTCGGTAGGTTCGTTCGACACCCACAACCTGGTGCCATGGGTTGAAGAGGAATATGTAAAAGAAAGGGATCCGCCTATCTCGTTGTAGCCACAAGAGGAGTGAGACCTAGACATGTGGCCATATCTAGAATATTGCTGAGTGGAGTGATAGTGAGAGGTCATTTTGTAATTTTGAGAGGTGGGCATGTCCACCTTTATTTTTAGTTATGTATGTTCAAACTTGGAATACAGTTGATATACATAGAAAGAAATTTTTGGGTTACGTTTCCGCACTATGATTTAAGCTTCCGCATTATTTAAGATTCTATTATGTCATGCCTTAAGTATTATTACAAGATGGTTTGGTATCAGTTATGACACATCTCGAGCCAAAGTATCTCTAACTCCCAGGGGGTATTTTGGGTTACGACAGTGACGCATCCTTTTAGGTACACCCTGTCACTACAAAAATAATGGCTTGTAGCGGCGAACTGTTATCCCCTCTCCATGCTCAGGTAATCCCTCGAAACCGACATGCAAGCCATTTTTTAAATTTTATCTTTCTCTCTCCCACCTCCGACAGCTCCACGGACAGTCGACGGTAGCTCCACGAACAGTCGATGGTAGCTCCACCCCTCCACCTCCGGCCACACTCTGGTTATAAAAAATCTGAATTTTTTTTTATTTCTTGCTATATTTTTCATGTGAGAGCTTTTGATAGCACCGGTAATCCCTTTTTTTTTCCCTTATACTGTTGATGCTCCAGGCACCGATCTATTCTCGTTGCTTAAACACACCAGCAGTAGTCCCTACTCGCACAGGTAAGTCTCTTGATGCTGTTTTTTTTTTTTTGATTCATAGAATAACTCATGATTATGGGAGATGGAAATAGGTGCTGCTCGTTTGTTGATTTTCTTGCCAAGACATTAAATTGAACAGATTTTGGGATTGGATGAGTGAGAAATGTGTTAACCTTTAACCTTGAGGCGTTTACTGTTTTCTTTGGGTTTTTATATCAGTATATGGATTCTTGTTTGTTGGAATTCTTGTTTGGTTTGTATATCAGTATATTTTACTTACATGACAAAACATGAATCTTATTTTTAATTGTCTCTTTTTGTTTGTTATATTACTTGAATTTTTGATGGTTTGAATTCGTTTTGTTGCTTTAGTTGGATATATATAGGGCATACTAATCTATGATTTTCTGGGAAAGGATGTGCTGCCAATCTGATTATTGAAAATTTTTCTTATTGAGATTTCTCCACACTTTGCTACATATACTAACCCCTAACCCTAGATTGTGAAAAAAAATACTTAAATAATTTAGTATAAGAAATTATGAGTCCCGATCCTATCCAATTGTGATTGAATTCAGACAGTAACACTCACATAACCTCGTTTTCATTCTAGTTAAGAACTTTAAACCATTAGGGTTAATTTTTTTTTTCTCTAAAAACAAAGGTTAGATTGTTGAACCTGTGGGTGTAATTGAACTCGGGGAAAGTTCAATCGTGATTGAATATGATCTCAACTCAAAAAAAAAAATTCAAAGTTTTGCGGCACCTACTCTCATTCCTAATCCTAGAGATTGAATGACAGCCAATTGTGATTGGATTTGGGGAGAGTTCAAAAGAACTTATCGGCCAACACGTGTCCCTTTTAACCCAAATCAATCATGTATGTTCATATATTTTAAGATATGTGTGTTTGTATGCATGTGCAAGATAAGGAAGGAAAATCATCACAACTAATGAGATATGAAACGAAAAATACATTAACCGGAGAATCATGAACTCTATATGTATCTAATGTAATCTTCCAACCAATTGTGAAAATGGGAAAAAATTAGAAATAATGGGGAGAGAAAATGGGAAGTTAAGAAATGGTATTTATGGCTCTCACTATGTGATGATATGGCATCACAAATCTTAAAATGGAGATCAAAGAGGATGCTACCTAGGCATCATATTTCTATAGTATATAGTATAGATGTCCATAAGGTGGTGTTTGGTAACTCTAAATAATAAGAGCTTATTTGGGTTTTAGAATGTTTGATAATAGGCTTATTAGACCTCTAGAAAATGTAAAAGTAAAGGAAAAACCTCTAAACAAATAAGTAGCACGGGAGTAACTTATTTTTCGGGTATAAAACTTTAGAGTTTATTTTTAAGAGCTTATTATATTTGAGTAGAGTTTTCAAACAACTATAAGTTCTTGGGCTTGTTTTCTTTGCCCCACAGGTATGGCATATTAAATAATAGAGTATAATTTTTTTAGGGTACAATTGTCCCCTTGTCTCGTGATTATGCCAATTAAATACGTAAACAATTACACACCATGGGAATAGCCCAATGGTAGTGTGTCTCATTACGAGGGAGGTTCCGAGTTCGAATCTCGTGAAGGTGGGCGTTGTCATCCATCTAACCTTGGTTTTAGAAAAAAAAACTTAGTCTAATTATGCTTAACCACAATTAAAAGGCTCTACAAGCTGACACGTGTTCCCTTTTAACACCCACGAACAATGGTTAAGAGTGACTTAACACTAAGATTTATCCATCTAACCTTGCCCAAGTAATGAGATTTCTTAATCTCTTGTTTTATATATGGTATATATGCCCAGTAAGATTTGCAGCTCAATTACATGTATCTTGTGCTTACTTAATTGTTAACAGTCTTGTTTTGCTACACTTTGTACAGTACATGACTGAACTCCGTGGTCTATATTAAATGTTTGGGTGGTTCTATGATATTTCCTTCTGATCTCTATGCTATATGTCAATGTTGGAGTAGATAATGTACATATTATCCTATTTAAGACATTATCAGTGACTAAATGGAAATTTAAGTTCATAGGTTCATACTCATCCATGCATTGAAGCTTAGATTTCCCGTTCAACAATCATTGTGTGACAAGTGCATTTCTTGTATCACATATTAGGACGAATTAATTGTAAACTATGTCATTCAGTTATCTTGTGGGGCTAAATGCATGTTAACAACTTTTCAGTCTTGTTTATGATACAGTGTATTTGTCTGTATATGATTCTTGAATTATCTGGTTGGGCAGTTTGGGAATGCATAATCTCCAATATATTTAGTTGCTCATTGTTTGTCTAGATTGATGAAAATTTTGACAGTTGTTTCTCTTGTTCTCTGGGTAAATATTTAGACCATGTGGCATGCTTGCACCTAGTCTAAGTCGTGTGCTTGGAGAACCATAGGGAAATACTGCCGCAATTTCCTTAAAATGGAACAAAGTACTTAAGCAACTGAATATTGGAGATTATGCATTCCTGAATGGGATAGGAACACCCCACATGTTAGAAGAGAAGCTGATAACAATAAGAAGCATGCATGCATACATATTGTGTAGATGGTGAAGTTATTTGACAACTGTTTTATTGCAATTGACTGATATGATCAACGTTTGCTATTTCTTAGAATAACTAACGAAGAAGGACTTAGCTATCTAATCTCATCCCTAATGAATTGAAGTTGGATTAGAATGTCAAAGTACTATTTTTCATAAGTTTTGACAAAACTCGAAATGATAAAATTTCCTGTATCTATGCATGTATATGATTTGTTTTGGGTTGCATAGGACGTCAAGGGAATACATAGAAGGGGTGAAGGGGTTTATAGAGTTTGCATTAGCTCGTGGAGCGACTGATAACAATGGCGGTATAAAATGTCCATGTCCGAAATGCAACAATGTGGTTTATCAAGAGAGAGGTACATCGTATGACCATAAGATCTGTTATGGATTCGACCTTATTTATAAAATCTGGTTTTATCACAGGGAAGACATATTACAACACACATCGGTTGGCCAAGTGTCTCAAAATTCAGACGTGCACGACAGATAGAATAAGATAAAAGATCTGGTGCACGATTTGTTTGGGGTACCAAATCGAGATGAAACCGGCATCAGTAGTCAAGATCCCACTCCTGAGGAGGATAAATTTTTCCAATTGGTAAGGGATGCGAGACAGGCTTTGTATCCAGGATGTTTGAATCACACGAAGTTGTCTTTCATCGTAAGATTTTATCACATTAAGTGTCTTAGTGGATGGAGTAAATCATCATTCACCCTGTTGCTTGAGTTGTTGAGGGAGGTACTCCCCGAGGGATCAACACTACCAGATACGTACTTTCAGACAAAAAAAGTGATGTCTGACTTGGAGCTTAAATATGAAAAAATCGATACTTGCCCCAATGATTGCATGCTTTACTGGAAAGACACTGTCGAAATCCGATCCCCGGTTTGGATTTGGTGGAAGGTGGTAGGTTTAGGCCAAAGCAAACTTGAGAAACATGGATTTTAGCCTTCTCGGTGACCAAATCGGGCACACGGCCTCAGAATCGCTCGAAATTGACTCCAACACTTAGGATATATTCAAATACATGCGCTAGAAGAAACGGGATCGAAATCCGACCCCCGGTTTGGATTTGATGGAAGATGGTAGGTTTAAGCCAAAGCATACTTGAGAAACATGGATTTCGGCCTTCTTGGTGCCCAAATCGGGCACACGACCTCTAAATTGCTCAAAACTGACTCCAACACTTAGGATATATTCAAATACACGTGTTAGAAGAAACAAAATCGAAATTCAACCCCCGGTTTGGATTTGGTGGAAGGTAGTAGGTTTAGGCCAAAGCATACTTGAGAAACATGGATTTCGGCCTTCTCGGTACCTAAATCGGGCACACGACCTCGTAATCGCTCGAAACCAACTCCAACACATAGGATATATTAAAATACACATGCTAGAAGAAACGGGATCGAAATTCGATCCCCGGTTTAGATTTGGTGGAAGGTGATTGGTTTAGGCAAAGCATACTTGAGAAACATGGATTTCGGCCTTCTAGTTGCCCAAATCGGGCACACGGCCTCAGAATCGCTCGAAACCAACTCCAACACTTAGGATATATTAAAATACATGCATTAGAAGAAATGACATCAAAATTCGACCCTCGGTTTGGATTTTGGGCGTTTGTTGGTTTAGGCCGAAGTATACTTGAGAAATATGCCTGAATTTCGGCCTTTTCGGTGCCTAAATCGGGCAAACGGCCTCGGATTCCCTCAACACAAACTCTAACACTTAGGATATATTAAAATAGATACGTTAGAAGAAACATGATCAAAATCCGACCTCCAGTTTGGATTTGGTGGAAGGTGGTAGGTTTAGGCCAAAGCATACTTCAAAAACATGGATTTCGGCTTTCTCGTTGCCTAAATCGAGCACACGGTCTCGGAATCACTCGAAACCGACTCCAAATCTTAGGATATATTTAAATACACGTGTTAAAAAAAATGGGATCGAAATCCAACCCCCGGTTTGAATTTGGTGGAAAGTGCTAGGTTTAGGCCAAAGCATACTTGAGAAAGATGGATTTCGGCCTTCTCGGTGCCCAAATCGGGCACACAACCTCGGAATCAATCGAAACTGACTCCAACACTTAGGATATATTAAAATACACGCACTAGAAGAAATGGGTTCAAAATCCGACCCCTCGGTTTGGATTTGGTGGAAGGTAGTAGGTTTAGGCCAAAGCATACTTGAGAAACATGGATTTCAGCCTTCTCGGTGCCCAAATCGGGCACACAGTCTCGGAATCGCTCGAAACTGACTCCAACACTTAGAATATATTGAAATACATGCGTTAAAAGAAACAGGAATGAAAATCGACCCCCAATTTGGATTTGGTGGAAGGTGGTAGGTTTAAGCCAAAGCATATTTGAGAAACATGGATTTCGACCTTCTCGGTACCCAAATCGGGCTTACGGTCTTGGAATCACTCGAAACTGACTCCAACACTTAGGATATATTAAAATACCAGCGTTAGAGGAAACAACATTGAAATCCGACCCCTGGTTTGGATTTGATGGGCGTTTGTTGGTTTAGGCCGAAGTATACTTGAGGTTTATGTATGGATTTCGGCATTCTTGGTATCCAAATCGGGCAAACTACCTCAGATTCCCTCGACACCAACTCTAACACTTAAGATATACTGAAATACACGTGCTAGAAGAAACGGGATCGAAATCCGACTCCCGATTTGGATTTGGTTGAAGGTGGTATGTTTAAGCCAAAGCATACTTGAGAAACATGGATTTCGGCCTTCTCGGGGCTCAAATCAGGCACACGGCCTCAGAGTCGCTCGAAACCGACTCCAGCACTTAGGATATATTCAAATACTCACGATAGAAGAAACGTGATCGAAATCCGACCCCTGATTTGGATTTAGTGGAAGGTGATAGGTTTAGGCCAAAGCATACTTGAGAAAGATGGATTTTGGCATTCTCGGTGCCCAAATCGGGCACATGGCCTCGGAATCGCTTGAAACCGACTTCAACACTTAGGATATATTGAAATACACACGTTAGAAGAAATTAGATCAAAATTTGACTCCCAGTTTAGATTTGGTGGAAGGTGGTAGGTTTAGGCCAAAGCATACTTGAAAAACATGGATTTTAACCTTCTCTGTGCCCATATCGGGCATACGGCATCGGAATCGCTCGAAATTGACTCCAACACTTAGGATATATTAAAATACACACGTTAGAAGAAATAACATCGAAATCCGACCCCCATTTTGGATTTGGTGGGCGTTTGTTGGTTTAGGCTGAAGTATACTTGAGAAACATGCATGGATTTCGGCCTTCTCGATGCCCAAATCGGGCAAACGGTCTCGGATTCCCTCGATACCAACTCTAACACTTAGGATATATTGAAATACACGCGCTAGAAGAAACGAGATCGAAATCCGACCCCCAGTTTGGATTTGATGGAAGGTGGTAGGTTTAGGCCAAAGCATACTTGAGAAACATGGATTTCGGCCTTCTCGGTGCCCAAATCGGGCACACGGCCTCGGAATCGCTCGAAACCGACTCCAACACTTAGGATATATTCAAATACTCACGCTAGAATAAACAGGATCGAAATCCGACCCTCAGTTTGGATTTAGTAGAAGGTGGTAGGTTTAGGCCAAAGCATACTTGAGAAACATGGATTTCGGCCTTCTCGATGCCCAAATCGGGCACATGGCCTCGGAATCGCTTGAAACCGACTCCAACACTTAGGATATATTCAAATTCTCGCACTAAAAGAAATGAGATCAGAATCCAACCCCCGGTTTGAATTTGGTGGAAGGTGGTAGGTTTAGGCCAAAGCTTACTTGAGAAACATGGATTTCAGCCTTCTCGGTGCTCAAATCGGGCACACAGCCTCGGAATTGCTTGAAACCAACTCCAATACTTAAGATATATTGAAATACACGCGTTAGAAGAAACGGGATCGAAATCCGACCCCCAATTTGGATTTGGTGAAAGGTGATAGGTTTTGGCCAAAGCATACTTGAGAAACATGGATTTCGGCCTTCTCGGTGCCCAAATCAGGCACACGGCCTCGGAATTGCTTGAAACTGACTCCAACACTTAGGATATATTAAAATACACGCGTTAGAAGAAACGACATCGAAATCCGACCCTCGGTTTGGATTTGGTTGGCGTTTATTGGTTTAGGCTGAAGTATACTTGAGAAACATGGATTTCGGTCTTCTCGGTGCCCAAATCGGGCAAACGGCCTCGGGTTCCCTCGAAACCAACTTCAACACTTAGGATATATTGAAATACATGCGCTAGAAGAAATGGGATCGAATTCCAACCTCTGGTTTAGATTTGGTGGAAGATGGTAAGTTTAGGCCAAAGTATACTTGAGAAATTTATTAATATTTTGAGATGAGTTTGGTTGTTTGCATATTTATTAATTATTACAATCTAAAATTTTTTATTTCTAAAAAATTATTAGTAAATTGTATATTATTTTTTTTTGTAGGAGGGAGCCGGCAGCATACACCTATCGGGTTTCCGACCATCGCCAGGAGGGAGCTAGGCGACTACTTTCTGATTTTATTTCCTTTGGGACTGTGTGCTTTTTATGATACTTCTTATGAGCATGTATATATAATTTTAATATTAAATGTTTGAGGCATTTTTTTATTGATTGATATGAATTTTTTTATTTTTAATTGGAATTATCTATTGTTTACAGGTACAATATGTGTTTATTGATTTTTATATTGTTCACAGGTACAAATAATATAGGGACAAAAATGAATTTTTTTTTAAAATAAATTCTTTTTTTAATTATTTTTTACAATTAGCGGCGGTTATACCTGCCGTTATATTGAATATTAATTCAATTTATTATAACTTTGTGATTGCGGTTCATAACCGGCGTAATATATTTGGGCAGTTTAAACTGTCGTCCCATTGTTATACATAACGGTGGTAGTAGACGCCGCCATCTAATTTATGTAGGACAGCGGTCGTAGATGCCGTCAAATAAATTCTAAAGAATGGCGGGTCTAACCGTTGTCATATTAGTTATATGTAACGGCGGTCAATATACGACGCAATAGGCCATTTTAATAACCATATTTAAAACAGAACTGCGGCGGTTCATAACCGCAGCCATTTGTTGATATAAGACGGCGGGTCATTGAAATCGCCGTTGATATCCGCCGCAACATGATACCCGACAAGATAATCATCGACGGGTATTTGTAATGTAACGGTAGGTTTTAACCGCCGTTATAAATGAAGAATTTTGTAGTGTGTTTGTGGTGCATCCTTGGGGAAACACCATGTCAGTAGTGCATCCCTGGGGTTGCACCCTCCGGGATGAGATATCATTCTCTTCATCCCTGAGTTGATGAGATGGAGGTTGCTCCATGAGGGGACAGTAGTGTCCTCATTGAGGGTTTGACCAGTAGACCGAGACCTCATGATTGTGGCCACTGCCACCTCAACCCAAGGGAGGGGTTAAGTTGTTGGAATCGGAATTGGAGGAACGTATACCCTCTTGTTGATAGTCAAGACGTAGGCCCGATGTTCGTAGAGGATCTCAATTATCCTACACAAAATGGAAAAAGAAAAGGGAGGAAAAGATCACTCACCTTTCTTATTTTTGTTATTCATTTTTTTATTCTTCTTCAAAGATGAGAGGAGAAAAATGTCTCACCAGGCGTGACAGAAATTTGTACACGTAAATTTCAAGCATCTTTTGATGATTGACATCTTGAACCTTGCTGTCAGATTACCTCAATTGTTGTATGAAGTTTATTATTTTATGTGGGGGACTATCCTTCCAATCCGAGTAACCCGGATTATTAATTACCTTCACAATTTAGGAAAGAACCTCTGATTAAGAAGCAGAAATAAAAGAAGAACAAACATTTAAATAAAATATATTATTTATTCAAATGGATTACCTAGATCCCATGTAGGCGTTACAGATGCCTCTTTGAGGTCTTGAAATTTAGAAAGGAAGAGAGAAGAGGGGTGGTCATTTTAAGAGGCTCACCTGATATTCTCCATGTCGAGAGAGTCTTCTTCTTTGGTTAGCTTGCTCTTTATTGGCTGTGTTTTCAAGGAGAAATGACCTTTCTTTTTCTCTTCTTAGGGTTTTCTTCTGTTTTTCTTCATCTAAATTTCTTGTGAAAAACTCTATATTTATAGGTTTTAGAGAGTCCTTTTTGGGTCTCTGTCTTTGACTCCCTTATTTTGGGGAAGTCAAACTTTGACTCTCCTCTTCGAGGAGGTCAGCTCACGGTCTCCCTTATCTGGGAGTCTCCTAGAGGAAATAGAGTCATCTTTTTTTTAGAATACTCTTGTACCAGGTTTTCTCTTTTGGGGGAATCCTGATACCTCTCAAAAAGGGAGGGGAGATCATATCTTCTCCCCAAAGAATGGATGTCAGATTGCATCCTTTCATAGAATCAATGACAAAGTCCTTATCCTTTTACCATTTTGGGGTGTTATGTGGCACCCCATCATGAGATTCAAAAGAGAGGATCTTTATCTCGGGATCCCCAAAATCAGGAAGATCTCATTTGGGGATCTTCTTGTGGATGACAGTCAGTTATTGACAGTTATGACCCAGTCAACAGTAGGGTTTATGGCTAGTCCTATGGAAACGTGTTAGTCTCTCAAAGGTTAACACTAAGTGAGGTTTTCTCCTCATGGTCCAGACACGTGTCAGCCTCTCAGAGGTTGACACCAAGGTTCATCCGTGAGGTTTTAGTCCTCATGGATTAGGCATGTATCAGCCTCTCGGAGGCTGGCACTAAGGTTCATCTGTGAGATTTTGGTCTCACAGATTATACATGTATCAGCCTCTCTTAAGATGGCACTAGGGATTTGATCGTCATGCAATTTTAAATTATTCCTTATAGTAATAATTCCATAGAATAGTACTAGTAAGGGTATCGTTCCTCTGAGGACTTCACTGGTTTCGTTGTCTTTTATCAAGATTAATTCTAAACTAATGAGATGGAAAATTGATTTTTGCTTGATTAAACTAAAACAATTAATTAAACTAAGGGAGATTTTTAAATTAATTATCAACTACTAATTTTAAATCATTTGGAAGAGAAAATCTAGGTTTTCAAATCCACCACTAACCTAATAACTAATCCCTATTTTGAATTTATTATAACCTCTTAAATTACAAGCATTCCAGTTAGAGTGATAGCACGTCCCCTCTCAACTGATCAGGAAAAGTTCAAGGGATTATATTCTAAGCATATCGTATCTTCGGTTAGCACGAATGATAGACACAAATCTACGGTTGTATAATTACTCATCTTCTCTTAGCATAAAATATCTTCGAATTTAATCTCTTGATATATTAAAACCATTGCATAATACTTATGCTTAAATTCTAACGAAAATTAACACAATTGAATTCAATTTCAATTTCATAATACCTAAGACAAGGGTTAAGAATTCCATTGAAATCAAATATAATTCAAATAAATCTTGGTTGTTGAAACAACCCTCTCATTATGTAATCAATGTTTTAGAACTAAGAAATCAAAATAAAACAAAATAGAACGACACAGTTACTTGGTTAGGGTTTCATCGAAACCCTAGAATGGAAATTAGTTCATCGCGAGGGGGGAATGCATCATCTTTATACACAAAGCTGCTGCATTTTTCTTCATGGCTTCCTTGATCTCTAGAGCTTCTCCTTTTTCTGATTCAAAATTTCTACAAAGAATCTCTCCTTTATTATGGCTAGGGATTCTCCATTTTTATAGAGAAAGAGAGAAAGATAGAGTCCTTATACAATAAGGACTTCTAATTTGACTACAACTTTTATTTTCTCTTTTCCCTACGAAACTTGGGCCTTTAAGAATAATCAAATTGGGCCCAAAATATAAATTTCTCGCAGCTTTAAAATCTCCACACACAGGGAGGGCGATAGATCGCCTACCCTGGGCAATCGATAGCCTAGAGTAAAATGTCTCTGTTGCTTCTGATTTTTGCTCCCTTCTTTGGATTTTTTCTTCTTGAGATCCTTATGAGTCTTCAAAGCTTTTAAACCTTCCATTTTAAACTCTTTTTCTCGCATGAACATGAAACAAATATAAACAACTAAGTAGCATAAAAAGATTTACAAGATTACTCTAAAGAGTTAACAATTTAAGTTTGAGGTGCATATATGTGTAACATCTAGCACCGATCACAACCTCAAACTAAGACATTGCTAGTCCTCGAGCAATGAAAGATAAAATAAAACTAAACTAAACTATATCTATATCCCCTTTTGTGGGATCGCGCATTGCATTTTGCATATGCAATAAGCCTTTTGAACCCCTAGGTGGCCCTAGAGGACAAGTGAAGTCTCGTGAAGGTTTATAGTGATGACACCTACAAACATCTGTACTACCCTGTCATTGTACAATATATTCAAGTACAACATGCAATTTTCAACAGTAATTGAATCATATTCTAATTTTTCCAAAATCACAATGCATACAAAATAATCCACAAATTATTAATAAGATTGACTTTTTAACTCTCCACATTCTCAATTTCACACCATTCTTAACCATTTCTAAAAAATTTAGCTTCTAAAATATTTGTCAGAATTTTCTTTGATATGTAATATGACTAACAATCGAATGTGTGCTATCAACCTTACTTTTCAATAGTTTTTCTATTTTCTCACTTGTTATTGAATTTTCTTTCAATTTAAACTCCCAACCCCAAGGCTTTTCACTCAATATATTTCTTTTCTTTTATAAGTCTGACTGTGCAAAATTTAAGTCCATTAAACAATCTAGACAACCCAGGTAGTGAGTGTTAGGCCGGTGACTCCCAAACCAGATGACTTTAGGGCACCAAGTGTCAAGACACCTCTAAGGGCTTATTAACTGGAGTTAAATAGGCTACGAACTTAAATTGGTCACACTACGTTATTTTATTCATTCCAAAAATCACATGGTTTGACGCGAACACTCTATGCTTAGTGAGGCCAGATGCCCGGTTACTAAGTGTAAAACATGGTTTGGTAACCCATTCTTCTATCACTTTTCTTAAAAAAAATTTACCGAGGTTGAAGTTCAATTTCTAGGTCATCCAATTTCCTATGAGTTAACAAAAACACTAATCAATTAGTTCGGTTCTAAACTCCACTAGACAATATGTTAGAGTGCTCGTGCATATATCAAAGTATATTCATGACTTTTTAAAAAAAATTTAAGTTTCTATAGTTCAATCAAGGGTTAAAAACAGTGTGTATTTGGGATTATGTGTTCTCAAATTTAACCTTATTAATAAGATTTGGATTACCCTATATGCATCACAATCTTTCAAATTTCATAATATAACAATCAATAAAAATTTTCAGTGTTTGCATGTTCTACCCTATGTCATGGTTGCACAATCATCAAAAATAGTAAATAAAATAATAATCTGACCTATTATTTCCCAACCCCAACCCCAAACTTAAAGTTTATATTGTCCTCAATGTAAAAATAGAAATTAAGCACAGAAGGGATTAGAACAATAATACTTAACTGGTGAAAGGCAAACCATGATGAAAGATAAGAAGTGGGTGTGATCATGAATCACCTCAAACTTGGTCCACACAGTACCTAACAGGGTTAGTACAAGACAAGAAATATCCACACAAAAAAATAGATGCTAAATCAATATATCTCCATTAAAGAAAGCATCATGCAAGAATAAAATAGGGATATTTTAAAAAAAATTTAATTTTTTTTAATTTTTTTTTAAGAATTTGGGGGATCGATCTCCCCTAGGGGCGATCGATCGCCAAAAACGCCGATTTTTTTTTTTACGTACGAGTTTGGGCGATCAATCTCCCCTAGGGGCAATCGATCGCCAAAAGGTCGAAATTATACGATTTTTTTTTAACTCCAAACCTAGACTCTTTTATAAACTTCTAACCTAAACTCTTAAAGAATTGGATGGATGTGAAATTCACCCCAAACTTGAATTAACAAAACGAAACAAATAAAGAAAGATCTTATAATAAACCTAAGAGATTGGGTTGCCTCCCAACAAGCGCTAAGTTTATCGTCTTTAGCCAGATGACCTTAAAATCATTCAACCGTCTAGGTAGATGGGATCATGTAAGGCTGGAGGTATTTCCTATGCCTTTGCAAGGTTGCATTTTTATGTTTGGCCCTTACTTTATGTTTTTCCAATGATGAGTGAGATTAAGCAAAGAATGTCCATTCCCTATGGATTTTTCTATGATGGGGTCCGGGGGTTTAAGATGAGTAAGAGATGCCTCCAAAGGATTATCAATTAAAGCATATGGAGGGGCATCCTCATCTATTGTATCAAGCATATCAACCAGGAAGCAATCTTCCCCTTTCGATTGTTGTTCGGGGGTAGTGAAGACGTTCAACCCAATTTTCATGTTACCAAATGACACCTTCATCACCCCAGTCCTACAATTTATGCAAGCATTGGCAGTAACCAGGAAGGGACGACCGAGTATGATTGGAATTTGACTTTTTAAATTGTGTGAAAAAACACAATTCGGTGAACCTCAAATCAAGGTTTGAGTTGAGAATCTCACAAAGTCAAGGGGATGGTTATGGCTCCCTATAGGTCTATATACCATGTTTGATGTTTTAACAATTAAGTTATAAATTAAGGGATGATGTACTTTAAGTGCGGAAAATAGAAAACCAAGCAAAACACAACACAAGGATTTTTACGTGGCAACCCTTCCGGGAAAAACCATGGGACCTAGTCCAGCTAAGAAAATCCACTAAGACAAAGTAAACAAGAACTTACAAGACTCGAACTTGAATCCTTCGGACTCGACACCATGATCCTTCAGTTCTTAGTCCTCCACGCCTCGAAAATTCATCATGTACTCTCAAGTCCTATGATCAACCGCAGCCGCCCATACTTCTCTTTGTGTCTCGAAAACAGTTCACGATCTTCCGATCGATCTCCGTCAATGACGGATTCGGAATCCACCGACCAAATCACATTACCACGATCCTTCTCGGATCGATCTCCTTTGCAAAGGCTCCGGAAGACTATGGCCAAGGTGTTCTATTCAGAACGGGATGATGATTTGATATAAATCAATACCTAGATGGACTCCTTCAAAGGACAAGTCCAAACAAGCTAAATTAGAACTTTGGGCTTGCAAACTCTAGGTTTAATGTACTAACAAAAGGGGTTGAGAAAAATAGATTCCATAGGTTTTATGACCTCTGGAGAAACTTTAAAATACTCTCCACACCCTCCCTAAGTTGTTCTCCACGAAGTGGAAGGGTTCCCCACTTATAGGGAATCAAAAACAACCTTTAGAAGTTGCTAAAGTTGATCAAAAACCAAAGTGGCACTAAAAGAATGATTTAGGCATGTTTCCCAATTCAGGGTCGACCCAAATGTACACTTGGGTCGACCCAAGGATCCTCCAGGGTCGACCCCCACATTTGCAACGTTTTTCCAAAAATCCCCATAGTGAATTTTGCCACTTCAGGGTTGACCCTCAACGCCCAGGGTCGACCCTGAGGTGAAAAACCAAAATTACAACTTTGTGTTTAGCTCTTGATCCCTTCACAAAAGTTGTAGCTCTTTTCAACGCGGTCAATTTGACATATTATGAAGCAAAATCTGAGCTACCGTTTGAGAGATATGCCCAAAACAAGTAACCTTGGTTTTTTGAAAAATTTCAGAATTTTAAACCAATTTTGCACTACTTATCTCATCACCTAGGGTCCGTATGATTAGTCTAGGACACTTACCACTTAAGGCATTATGTTAGGATTATTCTAGGTCAAATCCCACCTATGTTCACATGGTATCTAGGTCACTTACCATCCTATGAAGAAAATGATCAAATCGAGTCTTCAACGGTCTTCAACTTCACTTGTTTGCGAATGTTTGACGGTAACGACACAAGATACACACTTAGACACTTAGATTCATTTGTTTTGACACCGAAATATGCCAACACATAAAACATGGACTTTACATTGTGCACGGGTTTCATGTCAAGGACAAGAAGGAAAGAAAAATTTATCGACTTTAATCCAAACATCTTCAACTACCCCATGAGGCTTTTTCGTGGATCTATCCGCCAATTGTAATACAACGGATGTGGGGCGAAGCTCTCCTAAGCCAAGTTTCTCATATACCAAGAAGGGTAATATATTAACACTAGCTCCTAAATCAAGAAGTGTCCGGTCAATGGAGTGGTCTCCAATGATACATGAAATAGTAGGAGCACCGGAGTCCTTAAATTTTGGAGGAATGTTGTGTTGGATAATGGAGCTCACTTGCTCGGTGAGAAGGACTTTCTTGGACACATGAGTCTTAGATTTGCGCTTTTGAGTGCATATATCCTTGAGAAATTTGGCATACGCCGGGATTTGCTTGATAGCATCTATGAGCGGAAGGTTGATTTAGACTTGTTTAAATAACTCCATCATCTCATCCATTTTAGTTTTCTTTTTTCGAAAAGGAGAGAAATATTTTAAACACTGAGAATAAGGAGCCTTGGGCATATAGGATTCCGGGGGAGTAAGATTAGATAAAGATGAAGGACTTTGGTCCTTCTTAGAGACACTCACCTATTCTCCTTGGAGATTTGTTTGGCCTACATTGAGCTCTTTTTTCTCACTCTTCTTCTCTCTAACCTCATTTTCAATTACCTTCCCACTCCTTAAGGTGGTAATGGAAAAAACATGCTCAAGATGAATTTCATTGTTTTGAGCATTGTCAACCATAGTTGCACCCTTAGGGTTGCTCACCGGTTGGCTTGAGAGTTTTCCTTCTTCTCTCTTGTATACGACACTAACTAACTGTCTCAATTGAAACTCAATCCTCTGAATAGATTGAGAATGAGAGTGTAACAGTTGAGTGTTGGCCTCTAGCCTTTGAGAGCTTGTAACACTTTCTCCTTGAAAGATGAGTTCCTTTGAAGAGGAGAGTGTTGGAATTCCTGTTGTTGGGGAGGATGATAGTTGGGCTGATTTTGAAAAGGCCGATTGAATGGCCTTTGAGGTTGGAGAAAATTATTCCCCTGAGTTTGTGGCTACCAAGAAAAATTAGGATGATTTCTCCAACCCATATTATAAGTATTTGAGTAAGGATCATTACCCGGGCAGATATAGGCAGCATTAGCATACTCTTGGACAAGATCTGAGAATTGGGCAGCAGATGGACACTCACGCATATAATGTGCAGGGCTAGAACAGATAAGACACACCTCCCTCTGAGTAGAAGTTGGTTGAGGGGGTGTGTAAGAAGATGACCCTGTAGCCATGAGTTGGTATAATTTTTGAAACAACTCATCCACTTTAGATAAGACATCTATAGAAGTGCCTACTTCATAAATGCCTATCTTGGGATTCGAGGTAGATGATTGTCTCTTAGAACGGCTATTCAAGGCATGATGGAGAAAGTTTTCACTCAAATTTTCAAATAACTCTCATGCCTGAGCCTCATTTTTCATCATAAATGTCCCACCACAGGAGACATCAACCAGCTGACGGTATAATGAGGCAGCCCATCATAGAAAGATTGGACTAATTGCCACTTTGAAATTTGGTGGGGGGGCATTTACGAAGAAGATCCTTGAATCTTTCTCAAGTCTCATGAAATAGCTCCCCATCAATTAGAGCAAAGCTCGTGATGGTTCGTCTAATCAAGTTAGTTTTTCCAATGGGAAAAAATTTCCTTAGAAATTCTTGCTGTAGTTGAGCCCATGTCTCAATAGAATTGACATCTAAAGAATTAAGCCAATACTTGGCTTTATCTTTTAGGGAGAAGGGGAAGAGGCGTAATCTAAGGGCGTCATTCGAAAATCCTTGCAACTTGAATGTGGTATAGATCTTATGAAATTCGTCAAGATGCTTATAGGGATCTTCATTGTTAAGTCCATGGTAGAATGATATCATCTGAATGATACTGGATTTAATCTCATAGTGGGCTGCCGATGTTTCTGGCAGTCGTATGTAGGAGGGGGATTGGTATTTAGAAGGAGTAAAATACTCCTTTAAAGATTTGATCGGGTCCTGTTCTTCTGCCATGTTCGGGAAAGAAATAGCTTCTAGGTTTGCTCTAGGGATGGTAGAAGCCTTAGCTTATGAATTTAATTGGAATAAGGCCGAAGCCTTGAGGAACCTAGCAGTAAGCTCTAACACTGAATCAAGGGAAAATAAATCTAGATTACAAGACCTCCTACCGTGCATACACCCTATGGAAAAACTCTATGTTTGACAGACACCAAATTGAAATAAAATATCTACTTAAGAAAGTAAATACTTACAAAGCTCTCATGCTTTCTATGATGTTAAGCAAGCTTTTTCAATCTTTGCAGTTTGAGCGATTTGGTACCTGAAAACACAAATAATTCCAATTAAATAAAAGAAAAAATATTTTTGGATTTTTATTATAATTAATTTAAAGTTAATCTTTCAAATTAACAACTAGACCGTTTCAGCAGTCCCTGGCAACGACGCCAAAAAATGATCGTCACGCAATTTTAAATTATTCCTTATAGTAATAATTTCGTAGAATAGTACTAGTAAGGGTATCGTTCCTCTGAGGACTGCATTGGTTTCGTTACCTTTTATCAAGATTAATTCTAAACTAATGAGATGGACAATTGATTTTTGCTTGATTAAACTAAAACAATTAATTAAACTAAGAGAGATTTCTAACTTAATTATCAACTACTGATTTTAAATCATTTGGAAGAGAAAATCTAGGGTTTTCAAATCCACCACTAACTTAATAACTAATCCCTATTTTGAATTTATTCTAACTTCTTAAATTTCAAACATTCCAGTTAGAGTGACAGCATGTCACCTCTTAACTGATCAAGAAAAGTTTAAGAGATTATATTTTAAACATATCGTATCTTCGGTTAGCACGAATAATATACACAAATCTACGGTTGTATAATTACTCGTCTTCCCTTAGCATAAAATATTTTCAAATTTAATCTCTTGATATATTAAAACCATTGCATAAAACTTATGTTTAAATCCTAATGAAAATGAACACAAGTGAATTCAATTTCAATTTCATAATACCTAAGACAAGGTTAAGAATTCCATTGAAATCAAATAATATTCAAATAAATTTTGGTTGTTGAAACAACCCTCTCATTATGCAATCAATTTTTTACAACTAAGAAATCAAAATGAAACAAAATAGAACGACACAGTTACTTGGCTAGGGTTTCATCGAAACCCTAGAATGAAAATTAGTTCATCGCGAGGGAGGAATGCATCATCTTTATAGACAAAGCTGCTGCATTCTTCTTCATGGCTTCCTTGATCTCCAGAGCTTCTCCTTTTTCTGATTCAAAGTCTCTACAAAGAATATCTCCTTTATTATGGCTAGAGATTCTCCCTTTTATAGAGAAAGAGAGAAAGATAAAGTCCTTACACAATAAGGACTTCTAATTTGACTACAACTCATATTTTCTTTTTTCCCTACGAAATTTGGGCCTTTAAGAATAATCAAATTGGACCAAAAATATAAATTTCTCGCAGCTTTAAAATCTCCACACGTAGGGAGGGCGATTGATCGCCCACCCTGGGCGATCGATCGCCCAGAGTAAAATGTCTCTATTGCTTCTGATTTTTGCTCCATTCTTTAGTCTTTTTCTTCTTGAGATCCTTATGAGTCTTCAAAGCTTTTAAACCTTCCATTTTAAACTCTTTTTCTCGCATGAACCTGAAACAAATATAAATAATTAAGTAGCATAAAAAGATTTAAAAGATTACTCTAAAGGGTTAACAATTTAAGTTTAAGGTGCATATATGTGTAACATCTAGCACCGATCAGGATTCATCCATGAGATTTTTGTCTCACGAATTATACGCGTGTTAGCCTCTCGGAGGCTGACACAGAAATATCATCTGTGAGATTTTGGTCTCACGGATTATACATGTGTTAGCATCTTGAATGCTGGCACTAGAGATTCATCCATGAGATTTTGGTCTCTTGGATTGTACGCGTGTCAGTCTCTCAGAGGCTGGTACAGAAAGATCATCCGTAAGATTTTTGTCTCACAGATTATACACATGTCAGCCACTCGGAGGCTGGCACTAGGGATTCTTCTATGAGATTTTGGTCTCACGGATTATACACGTGTCAACCTCTCAAAGGTTGGCACTAAGGTTTATCCGTGAGATTTTGATCTCACGGATTAGATACGTGTCAGCTTCAGCGGTTGATACTCAGAGTTGCATCCGTGAGGTTTTATCCCTATAGATTGGCTTCTATCATGTTTTAATGGCATGATGTGTCGCGACCCAAAATACTCCCTAGGAGTTAGGGATACTTTAGTTCATGACCGCCGTATCATACCCTCCTGTATAATACATAAGGCATACTTAACATCCTGTCAGAGTACACAAGTTATACACATAACGGAAACAATTTATAATCAAACACTCCTATCGTCAGGTTCAAGTTTGAACCAACAGAACATGTCCAAAATATGAAGTATCGAGTGGACAAGTCCCACTCTCAACATACACAAAATATCAGTATCATCCCTCTCATTCTCTCAACAGAAATCAAAATCGGGCCGCCTATCCAACGATCCATCATCCTGGTCCATAAAGGGCTCCGAATTGCAGTATTCTTCTTCTATCCAAGGCTCCATACCATAGACATCGAAAGGAACACGTGCACCTGCCGAAGTCAATAATTGGCTGAGCACAGAATACTCAGTCACATACAAACTACCAGCTAATAGTGAATAATATCATGAACATACAAAAACTTAGAGTATAGCATACATGAAAGTAGTTTCCCAAAAACCTTTTCTTAACAGTATTCGTGTGAAATCAAAACCAAGTAAATCTTGTGAGGTCATGTGATAATCATGTTCTTGTGAGTTCTTGTGAATTCTTGCGAGAGTTGGGATTCCTTGTGAGCATACGAGATCTGAGTATGCATGATTTCTTGTGAACTTGTGAGTTTGTGAGACATGACTTCTTGTGAGTCCATGTATAGTGGGATTCCTTGTGAGCTTTGAAACAATCTTAGAACGCTAACCCAAAGTTTGGCCTTGTCACTTACCAACCCATAGTTTAGCCTTATCAACATTTGTGAACTTGTGAGATTTATTTTATAAAAACCTTGCTTATGAACTTTGGAAAAACCCTTTCTTGTGAGAAATCATCGAATCATGCAAAACTTGTGAATATAGAGTGCATAGAGTACTTGTGAACATCATGATAAACTTAGAAAGCTTATAAACATGGAATCATATTCATATAATTTCAATAGTAATGATAGTTTACATCCTATGTAAAAATCATCATTCAAGTCATCCAAGAAATATACTGTGCATCATGGTTTTCTTAAAAATATAGCACATGGTAGGTAGTAGAGTGTATCTACCTCAAAAGGAAGTTCTTACACTTCTGTGGAACAAGAATCAAGCTTGAGGAAACGTGGTTGAAGCTTTGAGAAGCCTGAACCTTAATTGGAAAATAAACCAAAAACCCCTCTTTTGATTTCAGAATTTGAGAATCACCTTGGGTAGAAGCAAGGATTGAGCTTCACTTTGGTCTGAAAAGAACACTTTGAGAAATCAAAGTGTTCTTCCTCTTCTTCTCTTCTTCGATTTCTCAAAAATCCAAGCTTAGGGTTTGAGTAGATCAATCCCACAAATTCAGATTTTATTTATAGTTCTAGGGTTGCCAAAACCCCTAAAAGTCATTGAAAATATCTCAAAATATCTCCCGAGGTCGGTGCCAAGGTCGATGGAAGAGTTCTGGGTCGTTCTGGGCCTGAAATCGTCGACGAGTGGTCTCCAGTCGTCGAAAAATGGGTTCCATTCTTCGACGAGTGGTCAAAAATCGTCACCGAATAGGAAAATTTCGCACTCTGTTTGGTTCACTCGTCGACGAGTCCAAGGCACTCGGCGACGAGTGGAAACAGTAACTCGCTTGAGTTTTTCCTGCTTTGGTATTTCGATCGTAACTTTTGACTTGCTTATCAGATTTTGATGATTCAATTGCGTTGGATTCATATTTGAAAGGGGAACAAATTTTATGTTTTGCAAAATTTCTAATTCTTCTTTATTCATAGACCAAATTGCCCTTAAAGCTGACTGGTCTGAAATGGATTTCAGCAGCCCAGATTTTCAGCAGACTTGTTTTCAGAAATCTGTTGTTTGACCCATCCTCGACTCAAAATCTGAAAATATGATAAACATAAACCTCGAAGAGGGTTTCGATATCTTTCCAAATATTTAAGAATCACTCAATTCTGATCAGCAGTAAGAAATCTAGAGCTCGTCAAAGTTGAGGGTATGTTTAGGCATTCCTTTCATTGACACTTAGAATATGCCATACTCTCATTTTTCATTTATCCCTAACCCCCACAAACACTTTCCATACATATTTTTATTCATTCAAAACCTCCTTTCATTTTAAAACATGAACCCACAATTTCATTAAGGCTTTAGGCCTTGAAGGCACCATTCACAACACTATTCACAACACTATTCACAACAATAATAAACTTGATTCCGGGGTTCTACATGATGGCCAACCGTCAGCATTAAATGCTAACAGGCTAAGGGACCGCGAGTGCCATAGGCATGCACGAATTTGAATCATCTCTCTGAGAGATGATGATCTGGTGTGTGCAATTGCACATACACCTGTGCAATGGACGATGAGATTTCACTGCTCATACCATTCGAATGGGCATCCAGTTGTTCGAATGGGCATCGCAAAAAGTGTTTAAAAACACTCTTTTTCCCTAATTTTCACTTACGTGTTCGAACGAGTTAAGAACAGAGACTAGGGCTCCAAAATTTTCTGATCTCCTTGAGGTAATCTCTCCCTGATCTTGAAATTCCTTTCCTTGGATTCAAATTTCTCATTGCTCATCATGTTTTCCATTATTCCCCTATGAATTCTCGCTTTTCTCATGCCCTATTCTTATCGAAAAAAATCTGCTCGAAAATCCCCAAGCATTGAGGATTCTCAATCATCCTCATCTGATTCTGAGGGTGAGAGCGACTCCTATTCTGGGCCTCCTCATGGTCAAGGACTGGGAATTGTTCTTGAGGAAATTCGTGCCTCAGAACCCTCTAAGGCTAAAGCCAAGGATGCCTCTGGTAAAGGAATAGCCCCGAATGTCTCTAAGGCTAAGCCCACTCCTAAAAAGTCTGCAAAAAGAGCCAAAGTTAGTTAAGCCTATCCTTCTTCAGATGACCCTAGGTTCAGGAACCCCACTACTGCATATCAGTTTGAGCACTACTTTGAAAACTGGTCAGTTATCATTGGAAGGATTGTTCATCTTCGTGATTTCAATTACACTGACCTTCTTCACATTATCCAATCTCAGGGCAGGGTGTTCTTGCCTTGATAGGGCAATGCCCTCTTGTTTTGTTCTGGGAATTTGACTCTAATGTATATGGAGAGGACCTTGTAAACATGACCTTTGAAATTCAAGTTCGTGGTATTCTGATGACCATTCACCTGGACTTCAAAGCTAGGCTCCTACATATTCCTCATGTTCCAGATGCTTATTTCCCATTCCATTATAGGATAGATCACCAAGGCCATGATATGGATGAGATTGCCGCCAAGATTTGTGGCTCCCAGACTAGATGACCTTCTACTCACCTTCTGCCAAATAGGTTGACTCCTTTTGCCTGGATTCTTCATTTGCTCATGTGCTCCAACCTCCACCTAGAGGTCATAGCACTTACATCAGTCCATATCTTGCTCGATTCCTCCATTCTCTTCTCACGGATGAGCTGATTGATCTTGCTTCCCACATCATTGAGTTGATGATCCATGCATCCTACATTACTTTTGGTAGTATTGGTTTGCCATTCGACATCTTGGTCAAACTAATTTTGGCCACATTCGGCTGATGATGGGGTTGGTACCTTTAAAGGGCCCCTCAAAACGATGGCCTACACCAATAGCATTGCTCATACGGCCGACCCCATTGCAACTACACCTGATACTGGACCCTCTTCATCTTCAGCTCACCCTCCACTTCTACCTACTCCTCCTATGACTATGGATTTATTGGCCGCTCAGATGACTTGATGAGTCTCGCTCAACCCAAGCTGCTTTTCATAACATGATGTAGACACAATTTTCCAATCGAGACTCGTGGTCACTTTCAGCATCTCAGCACTTCAGTAATGGATCTGACGTCTGGTTTTGAGCATCTTAGAGTGGAGTGCTCGCGTCGTCCAGCTGATGGTGATGGTGATTCGAGTGATGATGACCAGGCTGCTGATGCCTAGATTTTCTATCCTCTTGCTATTTTTTGTCGATGTATATTGGCACATGGACCATTTTTATTCTGCTTCTGGACCCTATTATCACTTTATGGATGATATTATGTTTATGATGATGTACTCTGACCTATGAACCAAGTCTATTTCTTTGCCTGATATATCTAGTTGTGGTTCATATGATGTTTTTGATTACATATTCTGGTTGGATATTTGGATAGCTATGTGTGGATGATTATTGCTATACATCATATTTTTATGGATGATTATCTTGATACTATCATTGATTGGACATATGGATTTATTCTTGATAGCTTGTTTTGATAGAGTGTTTTGATTTGGATGTAATCTAGAACTCATATTTGAGCTCTATGGTTACTTCTCCTCGAATTGTGTTTTGAATTTAATGCTTTCGCATTCGTGCCAAAAGGGGGAGAAGATGTTGAAGTACATACATACCATATTTGTACTACCTAGTTTATCACTTTGTTTTTCTCATGCTTCACTTGGTTCTGTATTTTAGCATGCTTCACATGGTTCTGTATTTTAGCATGTCTAGTTGACATGAAAGGTTGAAGATATTAGGGTTGACAACTGTTAGATCCTTGGTGTGGCTCCTCTCAGCCCTTGGATCTTATGATGAGTAGGGTTCTAAGGGAGAATTGGAAGTCCATCTTTTCTCTTAAGTTATTTTGAAGCCCCATTGAATAAGACCTAAGGAAAAAATAGAAGATTTTCTGATTTGCAGTACAAAAAGCCTTGCATCGCACAGAGAAGGGAATATGGATATCCTAGTGAGTTAGTATGTGATTACTTTTTTCAACCATAATCTCTCTTAATTATGTATTCTAGAAAATCTAATTGCATGGTTTAGATCGGATTTAAATAATATTGTTTAGGTTAACCATATTATTATTTTAATCCCAACAAAGCTCTCAAGCTTTTTTATCTATAAGTAGAAGAAAAGTCGTAGTCAAAGTGAGAAAAGACAAAATTTAAAAAAAGAATGTTCTATTCAAAATTTTTTTTTGGGGTAGGCAGCTAGATCATCTATCTATCTATGTCAGGGGTTAAGGGGTTAGAACTCAAGGTGTGCGCTCAACGGCCACACAGGGACTCGAACACGAGTCACTCCTCCCTAAAGGGAGATACACTACCACTGGGACAAACCCAGGCGTGTTTCTATTCAAATTAAGACCCCGACAATTTCTCATTGTTCGATTTTATGCCAGCTGGTATGTCCGGTAAGAACATCTCCAAAACAAAATCTTCATCGTCCCCTGCATCGTCTAGGACACTCCAAAGCCTGAAAATGATCACAGGGAGGAGTAAAGTGATAATAGGCAAAGGATTTAGTAAGTCAAATGTAAAGTAAAGTTTTCACGTACAATGAGAAAATGTAATTTTTTTAAAAAATAAATGTGTAACTCAAAATAGATAAGCTAACGTGGCTCCAAAATTATCTAATCAGACTTTTAAGGGACAGTTTATGGACCTTAAAAAAAAATTCCTGCACTACAAAATCGTAGCACGATCTTTCCTGTCCTCCATTATTATTTCGACACAAGAAAAATAAAATAGTAATAAATTCTTGATTCTTCTTTTGAAGATTGGGAAGATATCAAATCTCTCATTGAATCATGTGTTCCTTCCATTTAATCTTTTCTATTCTCCTTCTACTTAGGTTTATTATCCAATAAAATAAATAATAGAAGCAAAATTACAAAAACTCCCTAAGGTCAATAAAAAATGTCTATCTAGACATTCAAATTGGGCTCAACTCTAGGAAATGAGCTTTGAGAGAAAAATAAAAATTCAAGGGTATATTGATCTTCTAACTTGCGTGATCCATTTTTTCTTTGTTGGCCGTGTCCAAGAAACATCGAGGAAAGTGAGAACTTTTAGAAAAGAAAAATTCGAGAGTTGTTGAGTGACCGTTAAAATATATATCACAAAACCAAGGTTTCGAAGGCCTCGAGTTTGCTATGGTGGATGCCCGAGCCGAGCCGAGCCAAGTGGTCAGGCATCCACAAATGATGAGACATGTGGGGAGAGATATCAAGTAGGGAGAAGTCAAAATCATGGGGAGAAAATGAAATGACTTCTCCCCCCAATTATCGCAAGGTGCCCCATCATTTGTGGATGTCGAGCGCTTAGCTAGGGCGTCCACCAAAGCCAAACTTTTGCCGGTTTTGAAAGTATATCTTAACTAATCCTAGGGAGTGTAGCCTAATGGTGGAAGGACGAACTATAAATCCGGAGGTCTCGGGATCGAATTTGAGCTCAATGGGTTGGGAGTTCACCTACACAAGATTGAATCACAGTCAATTGCGATTGAACTCAAGGAGAGTTCAATCGCACCCACAAGTCAACATGTTTCCTTTTTAACTCTTATTAATATCCATGGTCAAGGTCCCTTAACCTTTACAATTCATTGGAAAGAGACATTTTAAATAAATTAACTTTAGGGTAAAGATATTTTAACCCCAAGGTTAAATGCTTTTAAAAAAGAATTTTTAAAAACTAAGGGTAGATTATTGAACCCTAACCCTATGTTTGGTTGCCGAGAAAATAAATGAAAACATAGAAAAAAAAAGAAAATGGTACAAAACACAACTAAAAATTGTATTAAAAATCTAAAATTTTCTTTTCTTTTCTATGTTTGCCTCTATTTTCTCAGCAACTAAACATAGCATAAAGGTTAAGAAATCCTATCCATGGTTAGTAAAGGTTAAAAAGGACGGGTGTTGATTTGTGGGTTGGGTATGATTGAACTCTCCCCGAGTTCAATCACGATTGGCTGTGATTTAATCTTCACCAACACAACACGTTGGACTAGTCTGAGTCGCCGGGGGATACTCACGTTTATCCAAAAAAAAAAAAAAAAGAAAAAACACAAAAAGTCACACACAATACTTGTACACACTATATCACCCACACACAACACAAACACACACTCTTTACCGTTGGATGGCCATGGGATTCACATCAGCTCGATCCTAATGAAACATTAAGAGGACATCAGCATCGTACTTAAATCACAAACACCATAACAGGAAAAAAAGTGTAATATGTCCACCCGTCATTAGCTGTAGACTTAGTTTCGTACAGTTTCCATAAAAACCGCGTATGACTGTCACTGTAGTTCGTTTCACTTTCACCTCTTTGGATAGTTAAAAGAGTCTTGAAGTTGTCACTCTTCTGAGTTCTGAGTTTGCTCACAATAGAGATCGATTCTCCTGCAACTGTATGGCCTCTCTCTAGCTCTCGTATGTATATCTCTCCCATTTCATGAAATTCTTTCCTTATTTCATTTTTATTTTTATGGTCCAGCAGAAATTGAGTTTCCTAAGCTATACTAGGGTTTTTTTTTTTTTTTTTGTGGAGAGGGAATTAGAATGGTGGAGTCTTTACTCTAAAGTTGGGTTTGGTATTTGTTGTGAAGAATTCGTTGATGGTGGTGCTATAAAATCCTGAAAAGCAGTTGAATTTGGTGTGTTTGTGATGGTTTTGTGAGTGGGAGACTAAAGGGACTGAACTGGAAACTTACTCTAATGGTTTTATCTCCCTATAAAGTTACATGAACCATAGCGCCTCTGATTTCTAGTTTCTTACACTTTGAAAACCTTTCCAAAATGGCTGAAATCTCTTCAGCAATTTATTTTTGTGTTTGAGGTCTTTTCATTATATTGTAATTTAATTTTCTATTTACACTCCTAATTTTAATTTAATTTCTATGAATTTTAGTTCCATAAGGTGAATTTCTGTTGAGAATATCTTCTGGATTTGCCGGGATTCGGTTGGTTTGCAATCACAGGGAGCTCTGCACAGTCAATTTCGGTCAGTAACATTTAGAAACCTGTAATATTTCTTAATCTACTTCAGGCCGGCCCTGTCTTTTTTCTGTGTTAGCTCAGAATACAGGGAAGTGATTTTCTTGGTTGTTGATGGCGGGTTTTGACCCGATCCTATGTGGCTTGACTCGATTAAATACACGTGTCCATGCATCAATGGCCAAAAATACGGCCGTATCCAGGGACGCTGTAATAGATTCCCCAACTAAAGGGACCTATGGAAGAAGGTGCCTGAATGATTATAAGTTAAGGCCTCTCTGGCATCAATTCTAGTGATTATCTACTTTTGGAAGGAGAGTGATTTACAACTCGAGATAGTACCTACTATCGAGAGCTGCGCCGCCTGATTAACAATTGAATGGCTTCAAGGCGCATATGATAAAATGGTGGACGCGCAGCTCTCGATAGTAGGTACCATCGAGAGTTTTAAATCAAAATTTTTTTTTTTGGAGTTTTAAATCACTGCCCATATTGGAAACAAATCAATTCTCAAATTCCTAAATCTTAGAATAATGTTTGATGAGAAGGGTGGTGCTAGGCATAGCCACAAAGTCGGGGTTCGGGAATAATTCGGCAAGGGTCAAGTATGAAAAAATCCAAAAAATTTGGGAAAAAAAAAGGTGAAAAAATTAATAATTATAAAAATTAAAAACAATGCTAAGTAATATATCTAATAATTTGGTAAGATAATATACAAAAATAATAACTATAATCAACAATAATAAGTTCATAACATCATTTTAACATCCAATTCATTCCATCAAAACATCAAAATTAATTAAAACATCAACTATCAAGATTAAAAATAATATTATAATATGTTAACTAATAAAATCACTAATTCATATTCATCAATCGCTCAAAAGCGACATTATCATCAAAGTCATCAATATTTGCATAATTTTCATTTCCTAAAGATTTACTGGAAGAGGGTGCTTCATTTTCAAGGTCATGATTCCATTCAACTTCAAATATATTTGGGAATGCCAAAATTTTTCCAAGATTATCATTTTTTTTTCTTCGTATTATTCGTTTTAAACGTGTTTTAAACTATAATACGTTTTTTTTTTTTTCCAAAAAAAGGGTTTTAAACTATATTTTCTACAACAGGGTATTAATGTGCATTTTAAACGAGTTTTTTTTAAAAAATGTAGCTTTTTTGTGACTATGGTGTTAGGGGCATCCCAATATTTGATGATTGTACCATATTATTAAAAATTATTGACTACACATTATAAATTCATAAAATTACTCGCACGCACTAAAAAGTGAAAATCATCTATCAATTTTATAACTACACCAATTATAATGGAAGCAAGAGATGACCTGAGAGGTTGAACATCTTTCTCCTTTTTTGTAAGTGCATGACCAAGTAATGGGGTGGTAGTAATATCATACTTAAGACTACAAGAGAAAAGTAACATAAAGAAAAATGAAAGTTGTTATTTGGGTTGAACATAGAAGAATTGTTAAAATTCTTTTACACATTCTTGACCGTCTTAAATGGATATCATCATCTTTGTAACTCCTATCACCTCTCTCTTTATTTCTAGTGAAAGGAAAGTTAAAAAATTAAAATCAATCCTTTGAAGCATAGATAGGGTGTTGTACAGGTGCCCTCCCTTTGGAATATTTGGGTATCCCTCCTTTAAAAAGGGTTAAATCTAAAGTGGTTTGGAACAAGGTGATAGATTCTCCACCATATTAGAAAGATGAAAAATCATCACCTGACCTTAATCAAAAGCAAACTGAGTAGTCTTTCCACCTCCTCATATCTTTGCTACCTTTTCGTATTCGATTGCGAGTGGGCTAGAGAGGATGCGGAGAGAGTTTTTATTGAATGCGAGAGTGGATAGGAAGAAATACAATTTGGTTCCTTAGAAGCAAATGTGCCTTCTGTAGAAGGAGCCCCTATTGGTGGCGAATAGGGAACTTCTTGTGAAATGATTATGGAGATTTGGGGTTGGAAGGGATACTCTTTAGAGGAAAGTGAGTGGCTAAGTACGGTTTAAAATCTTGCTGGGTGTCAAGAGAGTTGAGAGGTCCAAATGGGGTTGGTTTATGAAAAGGTATTATGAGTTGGACTTCGGTGTTTTCAGAATGTGAGAGCGGGATTTTTACCACCTTTTCTTCTAGGCAGGGCCCTGCGAAGGAACGACGCTAAAACGCCCTTTTAGGGTCTTACGCAAGGTTTAAAAAAATGGTTTCGGACACCGTAACGGACACGGCCGAAACCTTTACGTAACGGTTTCGGCTTTTACTTATTTTTTTTTCTTTTTTGCTTAAAAAATCCAAAAAATTTCAATAAATAGAAAAAAAATAAAAAAACATATAATAAATGAGCAACAAGATACTTTTAAAGCCAATATGAAGCTCAAAATTTAAAAATATGGAAATTAGATGGGTCGAGGATTGAAACATACCCGAAATAAAGAACTTGTCTTGAATTCCTTCAAATCTATGAATTAAACCTCAAATCAAGTTGTTAATCAACAAAATTCAAAAGGATTTTTGGAAAAAAAAAGGGTACTAAGAATAGGTAGAGAAGAAGAGATGAAGCAAATATGAGGTTTTAGAATGAGTTCAGGGATTTTCGAAACCCAGTCCTACGACCGAAACCTTTACGTATCGAGCGTAACGCCTGTTACGTAACGGTTTCGGGATAAACGGGTAAAGGTACGGTATCGGGTATCGGAGGCCACCGAAACATTTACGTAACAGGCATTACGTAACAGTTTCATCGATTTTTTAAACCATGGTCTTACGGGTGGACTAAGAGTCGCTGCCTGTTTTATTTGGGAGAAATAGGACCTGGGTGGTTAGATAAGACCTATGGTCTTGATTAAATTCTAGGAAAGTGGTTCGATTAAGTCCCGGGGAAGGCGTTACGCATCCCGGGACACCCATTTAAGATGGTTACCTACTTCCTACGTATAAACCAAATAAATTAAAGTTAACAAAAAATATTTTAGTATTTAGAATAATGCTAACCCAAGAAGGAGAAAATCCTACATTAGGGTCGAACCTGGGTTAGGTTGCCTACATATCCGCCGGGGTGTTGCGCCCCAAAATCCCACCTAGGTTAAAAAGAGGCCTTGGCATGTGACTTAACCATCATAACATCATGTCATAAAACATTTAAGGCAATTTAAGATATAAACCTGAAATTTTATTTTCAATTAACCACGACTAAATCTAAATATCTCAATTTAAAACTAAAACATAATAAATCATTTAAATCATCCATCATGATTCTCAATTATCAATTTAACCTAACCATAAATTCCAAAATTAAGTCTATTACAATGTCTTGAACTCTAATTTAAATACTGATAATTCAATTTCCAGAAAATGGCCAAGGATCCAGATTTCATTTACCCTCGGGATAATCACCTGTTGGATCTTCTTCTTCCTCTTTGTACTCTTCCTCTTTCTAAGGTCCAGTTGCACAAATATCGAACCTAGAATCTGCCGAAAATTAACAGTTCGGTTGAGTATTGAAAACACTCCGCGTATATGAACTCCTTACTAATAATATAACAACATTAATATATAGCATAAATCATGATTTCATAATACATGTATACACATAACAATTCAGAGTGCGAAAACATCTTTTTTATTCAATCCTTATACGTGCTCACTTGTACTTATCTTGTCTTTCTTGTTCATAAGTGTATCAAACAACATGCACTTATGCAATAACTTAAAATAACTCTACCCCATATATTGTTTAGAGACTAACATATATGATATACCCTACTTACCGAGGTACCACATGATTTACACATTATCTGGTGCATACGGCTTGTCTGTACATTATTCGGTGCATACGACTTGTCTACACATTGTCCGGTGCATACGGCTTGTCTTGCCTTGATCTTAGGCTTGTTGGTACTCGAGCCGTGCAAAACTCAAAATGCATTCATGCTTGTGTACTTGTATACTTATATGAATTTCTTATATTTTTGCTTCTCTTCATGCTTGTGTATATTCGATTCATGAGTGAGTGTGAGTGAGCAATGATAACCCTTAGTTAAATTGAACCCTAAATTATAGATTAAGGGCTCTCGAAGATTCATCATAACGACTAAAGCTGTCATGATAATACCCCTAAGCCACACAACCCTAATTCATGTTTGTTTTAACAAGCATATATCATTCATGCAATTTGTATATCATACATCAATTTAAAACATATCAAAATTCTTATAATTAATAAATCTAAAACATTATCTATAAGGTTTTCAACAATAAAATAATGAAACAATTAATTAATCACGCATCAATTTCAGACATATAATTTTTATAAAATTAATCTAACAAAAGCCCTAATTTCATAACACATCACAATTTCTAAATCAAAATCATAATCATTCCATCAAGTCCAAAAATCATCCTTTCCTCCATTCTCCATCATACATACACCACAAAAATATTCAATTTCCCCTTGTTGATATACATAATAAGAATCATAAAGAAAACATCTCCAAAAATCATAAACACATTTTATAAATGATTTATATAACATAACATGCTTGATCTTGTTTTCTTACTTTAAATCTAACAATTTCTTCTTGTTTATATTAATAATCATCCTATTGGTAGAAAGGAATCCATATTTACCTCTCCTGATCGCTTCCCTACGATCAAGCGCTTGCGAATGGGCTCGATCTAAATCTTCACGCTCTTCTCCTTGCAAAACCTTTGATTTCCTCTCTTAGATCTCTCAAAATAACCTTCTCTCTCTCTCTCTCTCTCTCTTTTAGGTTTAGAATGATTTAGAAACCCTCAACCCACGAATATAAGGGTTATATATAGGGTTGGGAACCCCAAGGAGTCCAATAAATCAAAAAATCACAAAACCCGAGAAAAATCGGCGTTTCGAGCGATCGATCGCCGCCGGAGGGCGGTCAATCATTGCCGATGATTGATCGATCAGCCAGTGCGCCAATCAACAACTTTTTTTTTTAGTCTTTTGCTACTTTTGACTAGCTTTCTTTTCATGCAATTTATTCCTTGGAACGAGTTAGAATTAACGAAATAAATAGTTTTTCTTATTCGAGATATTAAACATTAATTTTTTATAAGAATCATGCATTTAAATTTGACACATTTATCTAGAAATTCAAAACAATTGCACGAATAACAAGAAAATAATTTCGGGTCTCTACACGGGGTGAGATCAGACCGAGTGTAGTTCGGGTGGTACCTTAGACCCATACTGAGGTTAAGAGGTGTGTGTGTGCACCAGAGTGGCTTAGAGGTTAGCCCGAGAGGCTAGGGTTGCATCGAAGTGGCTAGGGTTTCATCGGAATGGCTAAGGGGAGTTAACCATGGTTAAGACTATTAACCATGGTTAGGGAGTGCACCGGAGTATCTTTAAGTCAGATTTTTTGTATTTTTGGATTTTGTATTATTTTTGGTCTTTTGAACATTTTCTATTCTTTTGTATAGTAGTTTGAGCTCCTTGCGGAGCATATGAAGGATTTTGGCAAACTTAACTAAAGTCAAATTTAACTCAAGAGAAGGTTAAGGAGCGATTAGGCTAAAAGATCATATTTAGGACATAAAGAGGGGTGTTTGCATTATGGATAGTAGATGGTCTATTGTTAACACCTATTTTGTTGGATTTGTGTTGACGATAAATCAAATACAATTGTCTTGGTATGAGGCATTTTGGACAACATCCTCTTTTAAATCCTTAAACCTCATTTACCCATTCAAAATATAACATTAAGGAATAAAAGTAGAGAAATTAAAAACTCATCATCTCCCTTTTAATGTGGTTCATTTATACCATTATAAATGATGTAATGTGACCGATGTAATGGGCCCTATGAAGGTTAAAAAGAGGGGATGAACTTTCACAAAGAATTCTAGAAGGAGGACTAGAATCCCAATAAAGAAACAAAATGAAAAGAGATGTATAACTTTAGCTTCTACTCTCTATGGGCCTACCCATATCCACACTTTTGAGAACATAAAAAAAAATATGTACATGAAAAGGAAAAAAAGAAAAGACCTCTCATTGCTTTTGAGATGGGGTCCCTCTACACCATCAGATTGGTGTAGAGGGACCCAACTATACTTGAGAAGGGGGATTCTCTAAATGGCTCTAGAAAAGGACTAGAAACCAAGAAAAAGAAAATAAATAAATATGAGACAAAGAAGTAAAGAAAATGATAAAAAGAAGAGTGCTTACTCTTCCAAGATTTCTTCTCCAATGCTCAAAGAGGTGAGGGTTTTTTAGAGTCCACAAAGGAAGCGAGTTAGTAATGAACTCTAGGCTTTTAGTTTTAGAATTCTCTACACACTCTAAACCTTAGCTTCTTCTCATTTTCTTAAGACTAAAAAGAAAGATAAAGGGGTAAGAGTCTTCTAAGGGATCATGGGGCCTAGGGGCATATTGGTTTTTGGACTTGGGGGATTCTTTAGAAGGGTTTTTTGATAGAGAGGATGAAGAGCTAGGGTTTCCACTTGAGATTTTGGAGATGATGCAAATGGCTTATGAGGGTCTTGTATTTATAGATTTTCAAGGGGTTGTGGTAATTTGGTAATTACTAGAGGGGTTTGTAAGGAGAAGGTAGGTGATTGGTTGGTCAAAACGGGTATTGTTGGTGATTGGGTAGTCAAAAGGTGTGTACTTGGTGAAAGGCGATTGGGTGGCCAAAAATGGTGTAAGAGAATTAATTGTTATGTAAGAGGTGTATGAATAAGTTGTAAGAGGTTAAGAGAGTAAGGGAGGTGATTGGTTAGTCAAAAGGGGTGTAGTTGGTGATCGGGTAGTAAAAAAAGTTTGTACTTGGTGACCTGTGATTGGGTGATCAAAAAGGTGTGTAGACACAAAAATTGGGCTATTTGGGGTTTGAAGATAAAATAAAGTCTTTTGTAGGCAAGTGGAAAGTGGGCTTAGGTTTGTGGGTTTTGGATGTGCGTTGAATGGATGTGGGTATGTGGACTAGATCTTATGGATCATGAGTTATTAGTGGATGGGTCATGGGTTATGGTTATTGGACTTTGACTATGACAGTTGGGCTTGGGCTATGGTAATTAGGCTTTGGCTAGAGCAATTGATCTTTGGCTAAGGCAATTGGGTCATTGGGCTTGACTATTTGGGCTTGGGTAATGGAATTAGGTAATTGGGCTTGATTGAGTTGTTTGGGTATAAGTTTGGCTAAATGGGCTTGGGCCTTGGCCTTGGGATAGAGTTTAGACATGGACTTGATTCAAGGGCTTGACTTTAGGGACATGGGCTTGATTTTGGGGTTATAGACATGGGCTTGATTTTGGACTTAGGGTTTGGTTTAGGGTTTAGACATGGGCTTGAGTAATGGAACTGGTTTTAGGCTTAGTGTTTGTGTTGTGTTGAGCTAGGGTTAGGCGTAGAGTAGGTCATGGTTAGGGTTAAGGTCAGGGTTAGGCCTAGGCTCGGGCTGAGTAAGGGCCAGGTCAGGGTTAGGTTAATGTTATACCATGCATAGGTCAGGGTTAGGGCTTGGGCTTGGAGCTTGAGAAAGAGGGTAGGGGTGTAAAAATGGGGTGCTTACACAGAATATATTACCTTAGTAGGAAGAGGGAGGAGGTTAGGTTATGGGAGGACCTTTGGTGGTGGCAATCGCGTTTGAAAGATGATTTCAAGAATCTCTTCTTGTTAGCAATGGACCGTTTGGCTAAAGTGGTGGACTATATGGATAGAGTGGCAGACGTGAGAGGTGTGGTGTCCAAAGTTTAGGCGAAGGCTGAATGATTGGGAGGTAAAGGATATGCTTACATTATTGGGTCGACTAGTCTTGCTTCTAAGCAATCAGAGTAAGAATTATGGGGTCTAGACTCTAGACTAGGGCCAAGAGTGGTGAATTTTCAATGAGATCTTTCGTTCTTTCAAATCGTTCAGTTCCTGCTATTCCTTTTTCTCATTGATCTATTTGGAATCAGGGAGTTCCATCCAAGATATCCTTCTTCATTTGGACTTCAACTTTAGATAAGATTCTCACTATCGACCATATGAAAAGTAGAGGGTGGAGGATGGCTAATCGCTATTTTTTATGTCTTTAGGCAGAGAAATCGGTAGACCATTTGTTGCATTTGCCCTTTTGCATTTGGAATTTGGGAGTTCTTCCTATCTCACCTAGGGTTTATTGGGTTTTTTCTCCTTTTATGGATTTCTTATCCTGTAGGTCTTCAATGAGATTAAACATTTCGAGTGAGGTGATTTGGTCATTGTTATTGAGAGCCATAGCTTGGGGGTATTTGGAAGGAGAGAAAATGAAGAGTTTTTTTTACGAAATCTCATCTTCCCATATTCGTCATCTTATCTTGTTTTGGTGCTCATCTCATACATTTGTAGAGGATCTTCCTTTTCAGGGAGACTCCCAGTTAGGATGTCTATGACATGTTTTTACTTTCCGCAATACGAACTTTGTCTCTCCTAGAATAAAGATGATATGATGAAAAGATAGAGGACATACCAGTCATGTGATCGGATGCTCCAGAATCAATGATCCAAGAGTGATGAGCAAAAGGTACTGAGACATTGAAAGCAGTGGCGGATGTACCTCAAGCAGGAGTCTCTAAGTGGGACATGACCCTATGAATCTCATCAAGGTCGTGGAGAAGAGACTCCAGATCATCTCTGGGTACTAACTGAGATGTTGGTGCTGTAGTAAAGCCCGAATTCGCAGTGGCTGTAGCAGTATGGGCAGAAGGATCTCCGACCCCTTCTAGACGAAGAGAATCACCTCCATATCCACCTGAGCGACCCCCCCTCTGCGTAGACTGGCCATGTAGTTGCCAACATTGATCACGAGTGTGTCGGGTCCTCCCACCGTAATCGTATTTCAGCTTGTCTTTGTCATCAAAATGAGCACCACGACCTCTAAAGGATCCTCTATCACCTCCTCTTCCATCATGCTGGAAAGTGGAAGAGATGGCACACCTCTCTAGTGCAGTCACCATCTTGGTGGTCATCACATCACGCCTACTTGCTTCATTCTGGATATGAGCATAGGCCAGACTAAGTTTCTCAGGAGGAGGATCCCGACCTAGGAGCTGGGAGCGAGCATTTTCATATTCCTGATTCAGACTAGCAAGGAACTCAAAAATCCGCATTCATTCAACCCACTTCTTGAAGGCAACAATATCAGCAGTGCAACTGGGCTTAAAGTTTGAGTAGTGATCAATTTCCTCTCATTTTTCCTTCAACTTGGCATAGTACATTTTCAAGGGCATCTCCCCCTGACAAGTTTGGGAGATATCCCTTTGGATTTTATAAAGTTGGGCGAAATTTCCTACATTTGAGTAAGTCTGAGAGAGGGTGTCCCAAATGGCTTTAGCAGTCTTCAAGAACACCAAATCCCTACTAATGTGGGGTAATACAGAATTGGTGAGCCAAGACATCACAATCAAATTTTCTTGAGTCCACTTCGCATGTGTAGGGTCCGACTTAGCAGGTTCCTCTATCTCTCCAAGTAGATAACCCATTTTACCCTTTGCTCCAATGTACATTTCAACAGCTTTAGCCCAATAAACGTAGTTTTCACCATCAAGCTTCTCCGAAGTGATTTGCAAGTGAGGGTTGTCATTACTAGACCCCTCATGTTCTAATACAACCCTTAGAGGTATCACACCCGAGGATGGTGAATCGTCCGACATAGCCTTTTTGTCAAACACCCACAAGGCAACCCAAGAGTTCAAAATGGAGTCACACCTCCAACTTGCGAAAAAATGGAGTCACGCCTCCAATTTCAACCCCTCACTCTAACTTCAATGCATCCAAAGGAACAACTACTCCTTCAAACTTGCTTGAGATCATTCAAAAATATCCATTGACATTAAAAACACCAAAGAAAATCATCCAAGTGGCTGTCTTATGAAACCGTGGACAGCAAGGGCAAAAAATAGTAAAAAAAAGCCACTTCAAGGGGTTGAAAACAGTTCACAACTCCTTCAAATCGCCACAAAACACATCAAGACCTATTTCAAAACGTTCCTTGCAAAAAAAACGTTCCTACCTACTAAAACACAATATGATCTGAAACACTTTAGTTATTTTTCTGGAAATTTTCTGTATATTCCTTTAAGTCATCACAACTTCTTCAATATAGACCCAAATCAAATGAGATAGGGTTCAAAAAATCCCTAAAATCAAGTTCTCTAAGAACATACCTTCAAAACACCCCTATGGGTTCCCTAAGCCATATGGCTGATTTCAGCCGTATAACAATAACGTCACCAAGCTCCCTTTGTCTTCCTTCTTTGAGTTGTTTGATTTAATCAAGCTTCCTTTCCCCTTTTTATGCTCTGATACCAAGTAGATTTGTAGCTAGATTAAAGAAGAGATGAGGAGAAGAGAACGAAGAGAGATGGGAAAGAGAGAGAGAGGAAGTTAGGTTTCTTCTTCTCTCTTGTGACTATAAACTTGGCTTATACATAAGATGGGCCCAAGGCCCATATAAGAGAAACAGAAATAAAAAAACATAACTAGTGGGCCACTACAGCATAAGAGGGGCCCATAACTATAATAAACTCACAATTATACCAACAAAAAAGGGTGGTGGACGAATGAGATCAGTGGGGTCAGCTTCTGGGTTCGTTTTCCATTTCCCTTTAGGAAATGCAAGCAATTTTGGGCAGCGCCAACCAATGAATCTGTGTTACAAATAACGAGTTCATTTCTTATCTATGCTATGTTGCCCTAATATTTCTAGTTCCCTTTCAAGTTGGTGTTCCTTCAACACAGGAGTCTCTTTGAATACTACTTTCTTCTTGTGCTATGCACTACTTGACTTTTTTTGTAAGGAGACAAGAAAGATGTTTTGGGACTAATTCATAAACAAGGTTGTATTACATGTAATGAATTATTTTGTATGTACTTTCCTGCTTCATTTAAGTCTGGATCACTGTTTGTTTTTATATTGGATCTTTTGTAAGGCCGATTTGGATTTTCATGAATTAAGGATGGTTTCTATTTTAAGGAATTTTACTATTAATACATATGCTACTATAGAAGGTCATTCACAGTACCGATGACAATTGCACAATAGGGGGTTCTTTAAATTCTTTTTGTTTTTCTCTAATAGGATTTCTTGCTATCTCTGCCATCTTTGAACCAATTTTGATGTTGAATTTAGTTGCTTTACTTGTTCTTTAGGGAAAGTATTGGACTTGGGGTAGTTTTCATGGGTTTCAATGAGTTCACTTTTGTATCCTTTCTTTTTACCCTTGGTTTTGTTGGTGGGATTGGTATATTGAAGATCTTTTAATGAGCGTCAATTGTGATTTTTAGAATTCACAAATATGGTTGGATTTGGGGCTTCAAGTTGTACATGACCATTTAGATCACCAATGAAGGGTTTTTTTATTAGATGTTCTATCATCAAATTTCTAGATCGTTAGTTCGTCTTTATATAGTTTTATTATTAAGGATTACTCTATGTCCTGGTTGGGGTGGGGTGATTCATTTGAGAAGCTTGTTACAGATTGGAAATGAAGTCAGATTGTATGGGGTTTTCAGTGGCTACTACTAAATTTTGTTTACTACAGTAATTTGATTGCTTAGGGTAGTCAAGGTTTGGCTAATTTTATTTTAATTGATTTACTTGTTCCTCAAAGGGGAAAGTATGGCATTTTGGGATTGATTATGGGCGAGGTTGTGCTATATAGTCTGGATCTCTTTTCTCCTTTATCTTTTTAAGTTTGTCCAACTCCAGATTTTAGATTGGACTATTGGATCTTTTGTGACACTAGTATGGATTTTAGGATTTTAGGAGATGATTAAGGTGCCATTCTATTATTAGCATAGATGTTTTTTAGAAAAGGAGGTTTCATTTGCAATACAGATGACCATTGAACAATAGTGAGCTCTTTTTTGAAATTCAATTTTATTTCGTTATGGTTAGGATTTACATATTGAATCTTTATTTCAGGTGGGTATGCTGTTGTTTAGTGTCTCAGTGACAGATTGCACCTGGTGTTGCATTATTGGAAGTTCATTGCATGTAGCTCCTTTTTTTGTCAATTATTTTTTCAGATAGTAATTCTAACTACATGTCTTCCAAAAGGTTCTATTCATTCCCTAGAAATCCATTAATTTAATTTGTTATATTTATTCTTTTGGGAACACAAGTGAATATGATAAGATGGCAAATCACTTGCCTTATTTAAGCTTTGTGGAATTCTGATATTTTGTCTAAGGTATCTTTCTTTATTTGGATGACAGATTTGAATAAAAGCTTCATGTGTGACCATTTGATGATTACAGGAGGTTGTGTATAACAAATCACTATGTTGCCTTCATGTGGATTAATAGGTGGATCACCTGCTTTTGCACTATCCCATAACTTATGGTTTTTGGAGTAATTAGTGTTCATTGGGTTGTGTTGGGTGTTCCCTTCATCCTTTCGGGACTGATAGTCCTATTTTATTTCTTTTTGAATAAGTACACGTGCAATCATTGAGTTGATTTTATTGTTCTTGGGTGAATGCAATATGGAAATATCTATACGGGCAGATATGTGTTACTTGGGTTCTATTGTATATAGTTTTGTTAATGAGTTCCTTGTATTGTCCATGTTTGTTACTCATCCCTTCTTTTTCTTGTTTGTAGTATTAGCTGAGTCAAATGATGTGGTTGAGATTCATTCTTCTGTCTAAGGTTCATGGTTTCGTTGTGGTTGTCTTTGATCTTTGACACTGTAGTTCTAATTTTCTATTGGTTTGTATTGTGTGTAGATCTGAACAAAATACATCCATATGGTTTGGATGTTTGATGTATTTTAGAAATGGAGTTTGCTTTAGATTTAATTTGATTTTTTCCTGATATATTGAGATTCATCTCTATTCCAGCGATTTTCGACCCAATATTGATTCCTCCAATTTTTCCTTGTTTTTCAAGCAAGGCAAAGGACTTTAGGCACATATTACTGAGCTCGCAACTGGTCTTTGAGGTGCTTATATGGGGTTATGGTAGAACTGACATTGATTTGATGAGGTTTACATTCTCACATTGTTTATTTATTTCTCATTCCATGTTTCTCATGTTGTGTATCTCTAATTATGTTATGCTTTGAATTTCTTGCTTTTGTTTTCCTAGGTATATGGATGTGGGATACAATTCGGTGGAAGGAATGTCCTTATTTGATGCTCTTGTTAGTTTGATATTTGCAATTTGTACAACACTTGTTTCTTTCTAGAGTTTTGGTGCATAGCTCATTATTCTATTTGTCTGATTTGATGACTGAAGTGTTTTAAGTTGTTTTGTTATGAATGTAGCTTGGGAGTCTTTTTGAGACTTGTTATTGAATACTCTTTATCTTCTTGTTTCATTACTAGATTCTACTACTTGGACTTGTTATGTGGTTTTGGTGTTTGAAATGTATTTTATGCAGATCAGTGTATAAATGCAATATATGGTTTTGGTGTTTGTTAAATTCAAGAAAGGCTGTTTCTTTTTGTTGTGAGTTGATTTTCTTCTTCTAATGAAGTATAGTTAAATGCGCAGTCGTTGACAAAGTGGAAAGATCTAATCTATGTTTCCTTGGTTCTCCTATGTATGGTTTTGTTAGGGAGTTTTGACTGTATTTATTATGTCGATTTCTTTTCCCCTCTTAAGAATTGTGCTAGTGTCCTTTTCTCTTTCCCTCTCCTTTCCATGTAAATATACGTTCTGCTTTTTGATATGTGATTTGACTTTTATTGTCTGTAGATTTGAAAAAAAATTCAGATTATGATTTGATGTATATTAAGATTTCTCTCGATTTTTGCAAGATTTGTTTAATGGACTTTGGGAATGTATGTTCCAATGAATAAGTTTTCCTTTCTGCCTCTTACCAATAGTTCTTTTATGGCGTTGGTTCATGAGAGGAATTTTTGAGTCTCAGTTGTGATTTTCAGGACTCACAGGTTTAGTTCGTTCTAGGCTTTCGATTTGGGCACGGAAATACGGATGTCTACTGTATAGGTGGGTTTTCTCGTGATGTTTTATTCTTGTTTTCCTAGATCGTTAAGTTTTGACCTATGTATAATTTTATTGAAGGTAATTCTTAGTGTCCATGTGGGTGTTGTGATTTAGTTGATGCTTGTTATGGACTGCAAATGAAAGTTGATCTCAGGGCTTTCAGTACTTGAGTCGCTTTTGGTTAGTCAATTTAGCTAATTTATATGAAATTGACATACACAATCACACAAGAGTCTGTACTCCCAGTTGTTCTCGGGTGGAAAGGTATTGGGCTCGTTCCTCCTGGAGGGGGGTTTTCAATTATCGAGTTGGTTATGGTTGCATCTGAAGTGGATTTGATGGGGTTTCTATTGTTATATTGTTTATGTTTTCTCTGTTCGTTGAAGTTGCTCTTGTTTGAATTGTCTTCTCTTTGGGTGACTTTGTTGATGAATCCCCGACTGTATTTGGCTCATCACGTTTTTTTTCCCAGGCATATAGATGTAAGATACAACTCAATGAGAATGGTATTAGGCTTTGAACTTCATATTTATTTTTTCCAGGTATATAAATGTGTGATACAACTCAGTGTAAGAAGCATCATTCCATTGTGTTGTATCTCAAATTGTTTGATGCGCTGGGTAGTTTCAAACTATACAACACTTGTTTCTTTGTGTGTTTTTTTTTATAGTTCACTATTCTTTGTAAGTGTGATATGTGGTTTTGTTATGGATTTAGGAAGAGTCTCTTTGGGACTTTTCTTTGATGCAACTTGGGACTGATTCATGAGCAAGGCTGCGTTACATGATTGGGGTTTCTTCAATCGTTTTTTCCTTTTTTCCTTTTTGCCCCATCTCAAATCTAGAGCAAGACTGTGTTATTTGGATTATTTTTTTCCTTATTTGTTTCTTCCCTCGAGTTGATCCATGTTTACTTCCCTAGTTTTGTATCTTCGATCTTTAATAGATCTGATTTATTGCCAAAAATTGACTGAATTATTTTGATGTTTAGGAGAATTTGTTGCTTTAGCACAAGTGATTATTGCACAATGGATTCATTTACGTTACAGATGACAACGGCACAAGGGGGGGGGGGGGGTGTTACGTAATTTAGTTGGATCTTGTATTTTAGATGGTTAGGATTTTGTTGGAGGACCTATATGCATATGGTCGTGTTTTTTTCAGGTGAATGTGCAGTTAGTTAGCCTATGTAAAGATTTGCACCTGGAGCTGAATTCTAGGGAGTTTATTTTCGTGTGGATTTACTTTTTTGGCCATTATTATCTGATAGTGGGATATTTTTCCACTTGTCCTTTCCAGTTTTTCTACTTTATTATTTCAGAAATGCATGCAATTTTGGGTAGCATCAACCAATGAATCTGTGTTACAAATATGTGTTACGTTCTGCTGTATGCCATCGCCATGATACCCTAATTGAGTAATTTCCATTCAAGTTAGTGTTCTACATCATTTTGTGGTCATTTTTTTTAAGGATTGAAGAAGTTGGTTGGTCAGAGGATCTTTTGGGTTTCCAGATGGTGGTGATCAGGTTGCTGAGCTGGGGGTGGACTACACTTGATATGAGCTGTTTTGCTGTCTTAGAAGACGTAATGTTCATTTCCTTCATTCCTGTGCATTGTTCTGGTCTAGATATTATAGATAGATAGATTGAAGTGGGGAATTAGTCGTGTTCTGGTTTATGATCCATTGAAATGTTTTTTGTTGGCTGTATTATATTATTATATTCGTCATGCATTTTACTCTTTCCTGCTGGTTTCTTATGTTGATTATCATGGAGGTTATTTTGTCACTTTTTGTTTCTTTTCTCACTTTATTGCTCCTAAATACCCCTATTTGTCCTTGTCAATTTGTTCTTAACCTGTCTTCTAGTCAACATGTCATGATTGCTACAATAATTACCACTATTATTGATTTTATTATTCTGGTGTATTATGCAATTTGTTTTGAGTTAAAACTAAGGGTCTCATATCATAAGAAATTTAAGGGCCTTTGATGCATAAGTAACAATGCTGTATAGATGTAAGAATGCTGGGAAGCTAATTAGTTTTCTGATTGATAGTTGTGTTCAATGCCATAGTCATTCTGTCAGCTCATAGTTAGAAGACAATACCTTTGTTTTATCTCAAGAGTTTGTTTGGTTTCACTCATTGTGATATTTTTTGTCTCTATTAAGAAATTATTTCTATTCAGGGTTTTGCTTATTGGATATTTTGTAAGGATGATTTGGATTTTCAGAAATGAAGGGATGATTGTGATCTTAAGCAATTTTACGATTAGTAATTTAGTAAAGATGAGTACTATAGAAGGTCATTTGCAGGATTGATGAGAATTTACACAATAGGGGATTCTTAATGAAATTCATTTGTTTTTTTTTTTTTTTTCTAATCTATTGGGATTTCTTGCTGTTTCTGCCATCTTTGAACCCTCACCAGCTGAACAAAATTTCTAAAACCATAACGTTTTCTTTATCCTTGGTTGTTAAAAGCTAGGTAGGCTACAACCTTATTTCTTGGACTACTCTGTGAGGCCACCAGAATCGGTTTTTAGTCTTCTCTGACGTGTCGTGTGAGACCCCTAGTATCGACCATTATTTTTAGAGTGTTGAGTCACGTGACAATTTTTAACATTTGTCTTTCTCTTAGTGTACCTTGTGAGGCTTCTGGCGTCGATCATTAGTCTCCTTGAGTACCATGTGAGGTTTCTGTTTAGTCTTCTTTGATGTGTTAAGTGACACTCCTAATATTGACCATTGTCCTTGGATTGATCTTTATGCCATAACATCACATGCAATTGGTTGATATTTAATGTATGGATATGTTACATTGTATGACTTTTGTATGTATTTTCTGCTTCTTTTAAGTTTGGTTCCCAGTTTTTTATATTGGATAATTTGTAAGGTTGATTTTGATTTTCAGGAATTAAGGGGATGATTTCGATTTTAAGGAATTTTACTTCAAGTACAAATGAGTGTTATAGATGGTCATTTGAAGGACATATGAGAACTGAACAATAGGGGTTCTTAATAAAATTCATTTGATTTTTTCTCTAATATGTTAGGATTTCTTTTTTCTATCATCTTTAACCATTGTTAATATTGAATCCGTTATTTGGTTTGCTTGTTCTTTAGGGAAAGCAATGGACTTGTGGTAATTTTCATGGGCATTAATGAGTTGCTTTTATTTTCTTTCTTTATGCACTTGGTTTTGTTGGTGGCGTTGGGTATGTCAGAGATCTTTTAGTGAGTGTGAATTGTGATTTTCAGGATTCACAAATATGGTTGGAATTGGGGCCCGACTTGGGCAATACTATATAGATAAGTAATGATTGGTTTTTTTTAATATGATGCTTGTCACTTGTTTTCTAGATTGCCAATTGCTCTATATGTGGGTTTATTATTGATGTGGATTACTCTGTCCCGGTGGGTTGGTTATTCATTTCCAAATGACTTATGAAGTAGTCCACTTCTCATTTTCTTATTTTCTCATGATTGGGTAGTTTGTTGTGAGAATGCTTTTCTCATTATAGGTAGTGGGGAGGTGTTGTTTTAATATCTTATTTTACTATATTAAAATGGTTCTATTTGTGCTAGGAATTAGTTTGCATAAGCGCTTAAAATCCTTGAACCCAGGAGGAGATGTAGGACGAATGCTTACATCCCTATTTAGTTATTTGATGTATGTACAAGTGCTTTTTATGCTATAATTTTGTGCAATGCTCCTCAAAGCTTTTTTATACTTGAAGTGGTATTGCAGGGCAGTAGAACTGGCAAACATAGTTGATTAATTCGTTATATTTGTTGTGCATGGTTTTGGACATTTTAAACTGTTTTTTTTTTCGTGGGCAATAAAAGTGAGTACTTTGATTTACGATTGCCTATGATTGTCTTGTGGATCGATTTGTGACATGTTTTTGGTTTCAGTGTTTCTGTTGGATTAAAGTTTTTTTTTTTTGTAAATTGAATTCCTTCTTTTGAAGAAGTATAGTTACCAATCATTGAGTTGTTTCTTGTTTTTTGGGGAAAAAAAAATGGAAATTTCTACATGGGCAGATCTGCGTTACCTGAGATCTACTGCATATGACTTTGTTAGGGAGTTCGCTATATTGTTCATGTCCATTTCTCTTCCATTCTTTTTTTTGTTTTCATTTTAGCTGATTTAAATGTTGCGGTTAAGATTCACTGATCTGTCTGAGGTTCATGATTTAGTTTTTGGAGGTAAAAATCTTTGACACCGTAATTCTAATTTGTGATTGATTTGTATTTTGTGCAGATCTTAAGAAAATATGACATTGTGCTTTGGGTGTTTGATGTATCTAAGAGTTGGGGTTTGCTTTGTATTCAATTTAGATTTTTCTCTAGTAGATCGAGATTATCTTTGTTTTAGTGATCTTTGACTTAGTTTTGAATCCTTCAAATTTTTTTCTTGTTCTTCAGGGAAGGGAACATATGGTCGAAACAATGAGTTCCCTTTTTTCTTCTCTCTATAGTTTTTTTGATGACGATAGGTTCTGTGAATTATTTGTGTTTTTATTGTGATTTCTGTATTCGTAGATTTAGTTTGATCTGGATTTCTACGATGAGAGCAAAAATATGGATTGGCATTGTATAGAGATTTTTTACATGGGATGTCATCGGTAGGCTGACCTATATATAATTTTATTAAAGGTATCTCCTTGTGTCTAGGACTCCAGGGGGTGGTTTGAGTCAGTTGATGAGTTGCTTATGCACTGCAAATGAAGGTTGATCTTAGGGGGTTTTCAGTGCTAAAGTTGCTTTTGGTTGATTATTAATGTTTATAAATCCAACTTAAGAAAATTGCACGAGATTCCGTTCTTCTGGTTGCTAAATGAACATATCAGGTATCACAATTGGGTGGTATTTCAGTGCTGAATTGGATAATGGTTGATGTTTAATGTCGGGTTTGTTCTCAGTTCTGGAGTAGCTTGCTGTGATTTTTTTGGGGTATGTCACTCGTAGGAATTAGTCTTTGTTTTAGTCCTATTTTATCTCTATTTAATTAGGCATATGGAAAAAATAATGTATTTACATTTCTCGTTTGATATTCTGTCCGATTCTTCTTACTTTAGATGAGATTTCTTGAATTAGTTAATGCGAGTTCTGAGAAGTGGGGGATCATTATTGTTGGTTTTGACTTCTCTCGTTTTAGGATCCTCGAGCTTCTTCATTTTTGAGTCTGGCAATTGGTTTTCAAGGCAAGGGATTTTGGGCATAGCGTAAGTAGACATCATCTATTTAAATAGAGAGGGTTGCTCTCTCGACCTCATCTCTGTCTCTCTCTTCATCCCTCCCCCCACCACAAATTTCCCCTTCAATTTTGTCTTGATTTCCTAGTTGTTTCCTATTTCATATCTGTATTTCTTCTGCTATTCCATGTCAGTCTTGTCTATTTTTTAAAACTATTTTTCGAACAAATCCTATTCAGAACTAAGATTACATTGGACATGCTAGTCTTGGTGACATGCTGATCTTGGAGTTTTCTCTCTACACAGATTGGAATTATTGGATAATCCTTAGGGTGTGGTTCCTCCTTTGGTTGACTGTGGACCAGGAGGAGAATCTTGTATTTCATAGGGATGCTTATTTTCTTTCTGGTTGTAATTTGTTACAGAGAGCAATAGGGCCAAAGCATTATTCCGGAGATAAAGCAAACACTTCAATCCAATTTTTGGACCATATAAGCTGTTTGAAAGATTTTTTATTATTTACATTCATGAATCATGAAAAATCAAAACATGTGCACACTAAACACTTGAATGGAAAGATTGTTTCAAAGAGCAAACTAAATTTTAGTCACTTGGATTTGATAATGGCATGATTCAAGGAAAATGCAGGGTACGAATCTATTGCATTATCTACGGGTGATGATATTTGTTGTGGACATAGCGAGAATAGATTCTTAACCCTATTTTGGGTCATCCTCGTTTATCAAGTGGCCTCTGTTTATGGTATGTATTAACTTCATTGAAACTCTCCACATATCAGGTGTAATGTACTCTAGTTTGTTGCCATGTATTCGTTTGCCTTCTTGGCGGCACAAGTGAGAACTTTGCCATTTGTTTCTGGATGTTTTGCATATTAGAATCAAGATATTTTAGTCTGGGTTTTGGTGTTGCTGGTTCCAGGACTTTATAAACTGAGAGAGAGCATGTAAGAAATCATTCACCCTAAAGTCAACTATTAAATGGGAGATCTGGATGTTGGGTTCAGATACATCTATATGCTTTCATAATTTGTTCTAACCTATGTACCCATGTCATTTTGGCACTAATTAATGCTGCCTGACAAATTGTATGAAGATTATTTATGCTTATTATTGTTATATATTTCCTTGGCAATGTTTCAAAGCATCTTAACTACTGTCTTTGTGAAGGGTTGCCAAGGACCTGATGTATGACCTCCTGCCATCTGATATGTGCTTGGAAATATAAAAGAAAGGGTAAACACATGAGATCTCCTGCCTTGAATGTTACGGCAAACATCTGTTAGACTGACAGAGTTTGAAATAATGATTATGCAATTGGGGGGCAGAATATGGGTTCTATGCAACCCAAAAGAAGGTCTTGATTAAAACGTTGTCCAACCTGACCAAAAAACAGCTCCGACCCGCCTGACTATTACACCAGGTACTGATTTCTCTTTCAAGCCAAGGCTGGTCGAGTAAGGGTGATACACAACTCTGTTAATAGTCTAAAAGCCTTTGAGAAATTCAGTGAGATTCTTTAAGCATGCAATGAGCTATTTAACAATTGCGCTGCTGCCCCATGACCTGATGTATATACCTGGTCTGGGTCTGAATATCCTTATAGTAGACCCGGACCTGCCTGTTATACTTCTGTGTATTTCATTCTAGTGTAAGCAAGCAGGCTGAGTCTGAATATCCTTATAGTAGACCCGGACCTGCCTGTTTACTTCTGTTTATTTTTTTTGGTTTTAACCCAGGTGTCCCCACTCCATTGGAGTGATACTTCTGTTTATTTCATTCTAGTGTAAACAAGCAGGCTGAATTATCAAACAAAAAATGATGCCCAGTTCACTTGTCTTACTGGAAACAATATGTATTATAAATCAAAAAATGATACCCAGTTCATTTTTCATAAGTTGCTAGAAAAAATATGTATTTCTGAGCTCCATCTATCTTGGCTAAGTGTTTGTTCGAGTGATCTGGGCATTTTATTGGTACAAATATTTACAATTGAGCCATAGCGGGTGACACAGCACCACCAATGAAAGTTTCAAAAGCTGAGGAGCTCTCCTACTTTTGCATGTTTAGCATATGATTCTTGCTTTTGGTGCAAGAGCTCATAAGCATTGTTGGCTAAACTCTGGTAAAAAATTCACTTAAGACTTGGACCCTAAAACCTAAAACCTTGCTGTTAAAACTTAGTCTTTAGTTTTTCTAAGAAAAGGGCTATATTTTTCTTCTTTTAATCTCCTATCTATATTGATTTTTGCTACTAGGTCTAAGAGCTTTATGCTTGTGCAGGTATCTAAAAAGATTTTTATTAAAAATGTTATATTCTGTTTAATAGATATTTCTGTCTTTCAGTGAAATGTGTTTGATTATTCTAATTGAATGACTTGTTCTTCAGGGTGTAAAGACAGATTATACGATTTATTCAGGTGCGAGGCTGTGTTACATGATCAAGATTACGTCTCCTATTTCTTCTCAAGTTTGTCAAGTCTGTTTGCTAGTTTTGTATATGGTTCTTTTTTTTGTAACTCTGGATTTCAAGTAGCTGGGTTTGATGTTAAGTTGCCATTCTGTTGTTCTTATAAATGTCTTATGCTCAAGGAGTGTTTGTTATGCACTTCAAATGACAATTGCACAGGGTTTCTTTTGTGAAATTCAGTTGGATCTTGTTACTGTTTGGATTTTGTATACTCAAGTTTAATCTATAGAAACTATATACATGGTCTTTTTTTTTCAGGTGGAGTATGCGGTTATTTACTGCTCCAGCCAGTGATGGGTTGCACTTAGTGTTTTGATTCTAGCCTTCTAGGGAGTTACTGATGCAAGACCAAGGGGAAACAAAAGCATACAGCTCTAGAACATTTGATTCTAGGGAGTTATTGATGCAAGACCAAGCGAAAGCAAAAGCAAACAGCTCTAGAACATTTAGTGTGTAAATTGTGGTTTTCAGGATTCACAGATTTAGTTTGATCTGGGTTTCTGAGCAGAAATATGCATCTCTATTGTATAAGGGTTTGTTTCATGTGACGTACTAGTTATTTTAGATCGTTAGGTTGACCTATATATAATTTTATTAGTGGTAAGTTGGTAACTCCTTGTGTCTAGGTGGGTGGTGTGATTCAATTGATGAGTTGTCTATATATAGACTGCAAATGAAGGTTGGTCCCTGGGGGGTTTCAGTTTAGTGCTAAAGTTACTTTTGATTGGTATTTAATGTAGCTAGTTTCTATGAGGTCGACTTAAGATAATCTCACAAGAATCTTTCCTTCTATGTTTCTCAGGCAGTTAAGGCTTTGTACTAAGCTCACAACTACTGGTCTTTTTGTTATTGATATGTGGTTATGGTAGCAACTGACGTTGATTTGAACGGGTTTACATTCTCAAATTATTATTTTTTCTCTCATCCATGTTGTGAATCTCTTATTATATTAAACTTTGAACTCCTCGATTTTGTTTTTCCAGGTACATGGATGTGAGATACACAACTCAGTGGAAGGGATGTCCTTGTTTGTTGCCCTTGTCAAATTGCAATCTGTACTACACTTGTTTCTTTTTAGAGTTTTGGTGCATAGCCCCCTCTTCTATATGTGTCATTTGATGACTAAAGTTGTTTTGCTATGAATGCTGCACGGGAGCCCCTTTGAATACTCTTTATATTCTTGTGTTATATACTAGATTCTACTTGACTTGTTTTGGTGGTTTTGGTGCATATGTAGTTTATGCATATCAGTGTATAAAATGCAATTTATGATTTTGGTGCTTGTTGAATTCAAGGAAGGGTGCTTTTTATTGTGAGTTGATTTCCTTCTTCTAATGAAGTATAGGTTCAATTAGCACTTGTTGAGTTGATTTACTTGTTTGGGGTAGGCAAGGTGGAAAGATCTAATTTGTGTTACCTTTTTTTTGGAAGGTGTACCTTGGTTCTCCTATATGTGGTTTTGTTAGGTATTTATTATGTCCATTTCCTTTACCTTCTTAAGAATCGTACAACTTGTGTCCATTTCTCTTTCCCTCTGCTTTCTCTATAAATATATGTTATGCGTTTTGATTTGTGATTGGTTTCTATCGTGTGCAAATGTGAAAATAAAATTTAGTCTTTATGATTTGGTATATAATGAGATTTGTCTCTATTTCAGCAATCTTTGACCAATGTTGAATCCTTCGATTGATTTATTTAATGGACTTATGGACTTTGGGCAGGTATGCTTGAATGAATAAGTTTTCCTTTACGCCTCTTACAATTAGTTTTTATTTTTACTTTTTATTTATTTTTATATGGCGTTGGTGCATGGGAGGTATTTTTGATTCTCAATTTGTGATATTCATCACTCACAAATTTAGTTCGATCTGGGTTTCCAATTTAGGGGCGGGAATACGGATGTCTATTGTATAGGTGGGTTTTCTCGTGATGTTCTATTCTTGTTTTCTTAGATCGTGAAGTTGACCTATATAATTTTTATTGAAGGTAATTCTTAGTGCCCGTGTGGTTGGTGTGATTACTGATATGTTGCTTATGGACTGCAAATGAAAGTTGGTCTTAGAAGTTTCAGTGCTCGAGTCGGTTTTGGTTATTTAATTTAGCTAATTTCTTGGAAATTGACATTCATATCCACACGATTTCTGAAAAAGGTAGCCTGTTGGAGGGGGGTTTTCAATTACCGAGTTGGTTATGGTTGCATCTGAAGTGGATTTGATGGGGTTTCCATTGTTTTATCGTTTATGTTTTTTTTTCATCTTTCCATGGTACTCTTTTTTGAATTTTCTTCTCTTTAGGTGACTTTGTTCATTTGTTGGTGAAGCCCTGATTGTGTTAGGCTTTAACATTACGTTTTTTTTCAGGTATAAATATGTGGGAGACAACTCAGTGAGAATGGTATTAGGCTTTGAACTTATTTTTTTTGTCAAAGTATATGTGAGATACTACTCAGAGAAAGAAACATCATTCCATTATATTCTATCTCGAATTGTATGATGCGCTTGTCAGTTGAATAGTTTCAAATTATACAACACTTATTTGTTTGTGGTGTTTTTTTTTTCTATAGTTCATTATTCTCTGTAAGTGTGATTTGTGGTTTTGTTGTGAATTCAGGGAGTCTCTTTGGGACTTTTGTTTGGTGAGATTTGGGACTGATTCATGAGCAAGGCTATCTTACATGATTCAGATTTCTTCTTCTTCTTCTTTAGGAGGAATTTTTAGGAGTTGAGTTGATATTTTTGTTTAAAGTGTCGTTTTACTGTTAGTACAGGCAACTAATGCCCACAAGGTTCATCTGCAGTACCAATAACAGTGCAATAGGAGGTTCTTTGTGAAATTCAGTTTGATTTTTTCGCTCTTTTTTGCCAAATTTGAACCATTCTTGAATCCTTTAATTGGCTAATTGTGCATTTTTCCAACTCTTATCCCAAGGGGTTTTGGTTTGTTTTTCCACTTTTTTTGCTCCTATTTACCCTTGTTCATCTTTCCAATTTGTTCTTAACCTATCTTCTAGTAAACATGTCATGATTGCTACAGTAACTATTACAATTATTGATTTTATTAGTCTCACTGTACTATGTAATCTGATTTAATTTAAAACTATGGGTCTTATATCATTGTTGAAACTTGAGGGCCTTATATAATGTATAAGTAACAAAAAGCTGTATAGATGTAAGAATGCTGGGAAACTAATTAGATCCTTGTTGATTGTTGTGTTCAATGCTAGTCATTCAACCAACTCTTAGTTGGAAGACAATACCTTTGTTTTATCTCAACAGTTTGTTTGGCTCCACTCAGTTTGATATTCTTGGTCTCTATTAAAATATTATTTCTATTTACGGTTATGCTTTCTTTAAGTCTGGTTCCCATTTTTTGATATTGGATATTTTATAAAGCTGATTTGGGTTTTCTAGAATTACGGGGATTGTTTCGAGGTTGAAGAATTTTACTATTAGTACTGATGAGTACTAGAGAAGTTCGTTTGCAGGACCGATGAGAACTGCACAACAGGGGGATAATGAAATTCATTTGGTTTTTCCCTGATATATTGAGAGATTTCTTGTTGTTTCGGTCATCTTTGAACCACCACATGTTGAACAATTTCTTTTCTTTATCCTTGGTTGTTAAAAGCTAGGAGGCTATAACCTTATTCCCTAGACTACTATGTGAGGCTCCTAAAATCGGTCGTCAGTTTTCTTTGGTGTGTTGTATGAGACCCTTGACATTGGTCTTTAGTCCTCTTTGATGTGTCGTGTGACACTTCTGGCATAGACCATTATCCTTGGAATGTTGTTTGAGTACTATGACAGACTTCAACTTTCGTCCCATTCTTTTGGCATCGATCTTCATCAGTTGGTTCATATTTAGAGGTGTCGAATTAGGCTTCATGCATCGACATTCTCAAATTGCATTATCATATATCTCGAGGTGTTGAATTAGACTTCATGCAATGACGTTCTCATATGATGTGTTTTATCAGCTTCATGCGTAAACATTCTCATTTATCTTGATACATCGAATCAAACTTCATGCATCGATGTTCTTATCATGATTCTTGGGAGTTACATGAGAATCGTTGGATCGATCTTCATTGATCCCACCTTTCAAGTGTCGTATCAAGCTTCATGCGTCGACATTTCTAATATCATGATGTGCTGTATCAGACTTTATGCATTAGCATTCTTATATTTTTTGAGATAGATTCAGACTAAATGAATAGACATTCTCAAATTCCAGTATCATATGTTTTGAGACGTCGAATCAGGCTTCATGCATTGGCGTTCTCATCTGAGGTGCTTTATTAAGCTCCATGCATAAGCATTCTCATAAGTTATACATCTCGAGACATTGAATAAGACTTCAAGCATTGATGTTATTATCAGAATTCTAGGAGTTATGCGAGACCCATTGGACTAAATTTTCATTGATATCACGTTTTCAAGTGTCGTATCAGACTTTATGCTTCGACGTTTCTCATATCCCGATGTGTTGTATAAGGCTTCATTCTTCTACAGTTTAATTTTTCCCGAGGTACTGTATCAGGCTTCATGCATCGACATTCTCATATATTTCGAGTCATCGAATTTGACTTCATGCATCAATATTCTCATCCGTGTTCTGGAGAGTTGTGTAAGTCCTATAGGCATCACTATTCATCGATCCAACCTTTTTGGGTGTATTATTATGGTTCATGCATCCACATCTTGAGGTGTCGTGTCAGGCTTCATGCAATGACATTCTCATCTTACATCTATGCTTTTAGGTGTCAAATCATACTTCATGTATCGACATTTTCGTATCAATTTTTATCTTGAGATGTCCTATTAGGTATTATGCATCGATATTCTCATTTGCGCTTGGGCACGTTTGGTCAAATCAATGAGTTTGTTTTTTCCCTTCTTTCTTTAGTTTTGTCAATGGCAGTAGTTTCTGAGAAATAGTGTTTCAATTGTGATTTTTAGGATTTCACATATTTAATTTATCTGGGTTTCTGCGTTGGGAGCTATGATATGGATCTATATTGCTAGAGGTTTTTTCATGTGATGTCCTAGTTTTTCTAGATCATCAACCTATATATATGGATCTATATTGTTTTCTAGATCGCCAATTACTCTTTATATGGTTTAATTATTAATATGGATTACTCTATGTCCAGGTGGGTTAGTGATTCATTTTCAAATGATGTATCAGGTAGGACCGATTTTAATTTTATTTTGCAAAGACCTTATTGCTGGTACATTTCAAAATTCAAACTGCTTTGGGGCTGTTTAGTATACTCTAATTTATGTTCCTGTGGTTTCTATGCTATTATTTTTGTGCAATGCTCATACCAGGATTTTTCCACGGGAAGTGGTATTGCATTTATGTAGGACTGTCAGGCATGGTTGATCAATTCGTTATCTTTGTTGTGCTTGGTTTAGAGCCTTTTTAACTGTTTTTTTCTCTTTTGTTTTACTTGGGCAAAAAAAGAGAGTACTCTAATTTATGGTTGCCTACGATTGTTTCTGTTGTTCAATTAGTGAAATGCAGTTTATGGCTTTGGTTTTTTTTCCGATGAATGAAGGTTTTATTGCACAATGGGTTGATCTTTAGTTGGATCTTTTTATTTTAAATAGATATGATTTTTTGTTGGAAGAGACCTACACATGGTCTGGTTTTTTCAGGTGGGAGGCTTAGGTTGTACATGGATCTGAATCCTGGGGAGTTTCTTTTTGCATGGATTTCCTTTTTAGGCGCTTATTATCAGATAGTAGCATATTTATTAACTCTTGACCTTACCAATCTTTCTACTATTGTTTAGGAAATGCAAGCGATTCTGGGCAGCGCCAACCAATGAATCTGTGTTTCAAATAATGAGTTCCTTTTTGATCTATGCTATGTTGTCCTTGATATTTCTAGTTCCTTTTCAAGTTGTTGTTCTGGATCTTTTTGGGGACTTTTAAATTTTTTTTCCAGCATGAAGAAGTTGGGTTGATCAGAGGATCTTTTGGTTTTCAAGATGGTGTTGATTACGTTACTGAGTTGAGGGTGGACTGCATCTGATATGGGCTGTTTTGTTGCCTCTAAGAGGCATAATATTCTTTGCCTTCATTCCTGTGTAGTGTTCTGGTCTAGATATCACAAGGAGATGGAAGTGGCGAATTGGTTGGGTGCCTGGTATATTATCTGTTATTATTGTTTTTAATTGACTCTATCCTACTGGTTTCTTATGTTCATTATCAAGGATATTTTGATACTTTGGGTTTTTTGTTCCAGTTTCCTATTTTCCCCTGTTTGAGGGCCAGTGATTCCCAAGTAACAAAGCTGTACATGTCATTACTGGTAATTACAAAGGCTTCATTCCCGTGCAGTGTTTTGGTACTTTGGTTTCGAAGAGACGTTTTACTGGTAATACATGTCATTACTGCACAAGTGGTTCATCTACAGTACCGATGACAATTGTACATGAGGAGGTTATATGTGAATTCAGTTTGATTTACTCTCTGTTTCAGTTTTGTATATGTGATCTTTAAAAGGCTTAATGTTCTTTGTCTTTATTCCTGTGTAGTGTTCTTGTCTAGATATTGCAAGAAGATGGAAGTGGGGAATTGGTTGGGTGCATGTTATATGATCTGTTTTGGCTGTATTTATATTCATAATGTAATTGACTCTATCCCCTTGGTTTCTTATGCTTTTTTTTTAATCTTTAAATCAGCAGGACATGTATAAATATAGGGAAAAAGTACAAGTAATGACGAAAAATCCAAAGGGGTAACAAGAATATGAACCTAGCGACCCCAGGTAAAAAAAATATGGAAGAAAAAGAAATAAAAGGCAAGGCAAAAGGCCAAACCAGGCCAATCAGATCAGACCCCAAGAATAAGACTATCCGTCAGTTCTTGATTATCAAGGAGGTTATTTAGCACTTATTTTGGTTTCTTGTTCCACTTTTTTGCTCCAATTTTCTCTTGTTTGAGGGTCTTTGATTCCTAATTAACAAAGCTGTACAACTGTAAGAATGCTGGGATGCTAATTAGAGCCCGGTTGATAGTTGGGTTCAATGCAATTTCTCATTCAGTCAGCTCTTAGTTGGAAGACAATGCCTCCTGTTTTATCTCAGCTTGTTTGGTCCCCCACTGTTTGATAAATCTCCTTGTTTGATGCCTTATCAGTTGGATTTTTTTAATCGGTACAAGTACAACACTTGTTTTTTTTGTTTTTAGAGTTTCGGTGCATAGCTCATTATTCTATTTGTGTGATTTGATTACTGAAGTGTGATCAATTGTTTTCTTATAAATTCAACACAAGAGTCTCTTTTGAATACTCTTTTCTTCTTGTGCTATGTACTACTTGACTTTTTCTATAGGGAGACAAGAAAGATATTTTGGGGCTAATTCATGAACAAGGTTGTATTACATGTTATGAATTATTTTATATGTACTTTCTACTTCATTTAAGTCTGTTCCTGTTTGTTTTTATATTGGATCTTTTGTAAGGCCGATTTGGATTTTCAAGAATTAAGGATGGTTTCACTTTTAAGGAATTTTACTATTAATACTTATGACTTCTACTATAGACATGGTTTAAAAAATCGTCGAAACCGTTACGTAATGGTTTTGGTGGCCTCCGAAACCCGATACCGTACATTTACCTGTTTATCCCGAAACAAAACCATAACGCCTGATACCGTTACGTAATGAGCATAGGACTCACCCGCGATTTGAGTTTTTTTTTTTTTAAAAACCCAAAAAAGTTAACCCATGAAGAACAAGCCGAATCTCTCTTGCAGACCTATCAGTCCGACACCCAGCTACAAGCCTACAACATATAGTGTACAGATACTACAGAATACTCGTGATTGAGGCATGAACTCTATTGGATTCTGTGTATGTTTTCAAGTTTCAACCCTCGACAGTCGACACTCGACCCATCTAATTTCATTATTTCTACATTTTGAACTTCATATTGGCTTTAAAAGTATCTTGTTACTCATTTATTGCATGTTTTTTTTCTTTTATTTATTGGGATTTTTTAGATTTTTTTTAAGCAAAAAAAAAAAAAAGTAACGGCCGAAACCGTTACGTAACGGTTTCGATCGTGTCCGTTACGATGTCCAAAACCGTTTTTTTAAACCCTGACTATAGAAGGTCATTTGCAGTATGATTGACAATTGCACAATAGGGGGGGTTCTTTAAATTCATTTTTTTTTTGTCTAATATGATTTCTTGTTGTTTCTGCCATCTTGGATTCAATTTTGATGTTGAATTTATTGATTTACTTGTTCTTCAAGGAAAGTATTGGACTTGGGGCAGTTTTCATGGGTTTCAATGAGTTAGATTTTGTATCCTTTCTTTTTACCCTTGGTTTAGTTGGTGGGGTTGGTATATTGAAGATCTTTTAGCGAGTGTCAATTAAGATTTTCAGGATTCACAAATATGGTTGGATTTGGGGCTCCAAGTTGTGCAAAACCATACAAATCACCAATGAAGGGTTTTTTATTGGATGTTCTATCATCAAATTTCTAGATCGCTAGTTCCTCTTTATATAGTTTTATCATTAAGGATTACTCTATGTCCTGGTGGGTGGGTGATTCATTTGAGGGGCTGAGTACGGATTGGAAATGAAGTCGGATCATATAGGTTTTCAGTGGCTACTGGCTACCACTAATTTTCGTTAACTATGGTAATTTGACTACGTTTATTTTAATTGATTTACTTGTTCCTCAAAGGGAAAAGTATGAGATTTTGGGATGAATTATGGGCAAAGTTGTGCTACATAGTCCGGATCCGTTTTCTCCTTTATTTTTTTAAGTTTGTCCAACTCCTGCTTTCGGATTGGAATATTGGATCTTTTTGGGACACTAGTATGGATTTTAGGATTTGAGGAGATGATTAAGGTGCCATTCTATTGTTAGCATAGATGTTTTCTACACAAGGTGGTTTGATTTGCAATACAAATGACCATTGAACAATAGTGGGCTCTTTTTTGAAATTCGATTTTATCTCGTTATGGTTACGATGTACATATTGAATTTTTATTTTTGGTGGGGTATGTTGTTGGTTAGTGCCTCAGTGATGGATTGCACCTGGTGTTGCATTATTGGAAGTTCATTGCATGTAGTTCGTTTATTTTGTCAATTATTTTTTCAGATAGTAATTCTATTTACACGTCTTCGGAAAGGTTCTATTCATCCACTGTAAAACCTTTAATTTAATTTGTTATAGTTATTCTTCAGGGAACACAAGTGAAAATGATAAGATGGCAAGTCACTTGCCCTACTTGTACTTCATTTCGTCATTAATCTTTGTGGAATCCTGGTATTTTGTCTAAGGTATCTTTCTTTATTTGGACGACAGATTTAAATAAAATCTTCATGTCCGACCATTTGATGATTACAGGAGGTTTGAGTATAACAAATCACTGTTTTTTATGCCGTCATGTGGATGAATAGGTGGATCACCTGCTTTTGCACTATCCTATAGCTTATGGTTTTTTGAGTATTTTTTATTCATTGGGTTATGTTGGGTTACCTTCCTTTTGGGACTTCTAGTCTTGTTTGATTTCCTTTTGAATGAGTACACGTGCAATCATTGAGTTGATTTTATTGTTCTTGTGTGAATGCAATATGGAAATATCTACACAGGCAGATATGTGTTACTTGGATTCTATTGTATGTTGTTTTGTTAGGGAGTTCATTGTATTGTCCATGTCTGTTACTCATCCATTCTTTTTCTTGTTTGTAGTATTAGCTGAGTTAAATGATGTGATTGAGATTCATTATTTTGTCTATGGTTCGTGGTTTAGTTGCGGTGGTCTTTGATTTTTGACATTGTAGTTCTAATTTTCGAATGGTTTGTATTGTGTGTAGATCTGAACAAAATACGTCCATATGGTTTTGATGTTTGATGTATTTAAGGAATGGGGTTTGCTTTAGATTTAATTTAATTTTTCTCTGGTATATTGAGATTCATCTCTATTCAAGCGATTTTCGATCCAATATTGATTCCTTCAAATTTTTTCCTTGTTCTTCAGGTAAGGCAATGGACTTCTAGCACATATTATCGAATGAATGAGTTCCTCTTTTCCTTTCTTTAGTTTTGTTGATGGTGGTAGTTTCTGGGAGGTATTTAGAGTCTAAAATGTGATCTTTCAGGATTCACTAGTTTAGTTTGATTTGGGTTTCTGTGTTGGGTGTAGAGATATGGATCTCTATTGTATAAAGGTGTTTTTATGTCATGGCCTAGTTCTTCTTGATCGTTAAGTTGACCAAAATATACTTTTATTTAAGGTAACTCCTTTTGTCCAGGTGGGTGGTTTGATTCAATTGATTTTGTTTATTGAATGCAAATGAAGGTTGATATAGGGAGGTTTCAGTGTTAAAATTATTTTTTGGTTGGTATTTAATGTAGCTAAGATTCTATGAAGTCAACTTGAGATAAAATATTTCCTTCTATATTCCTCAGGCAGTTAAAGGCTTTGTACTGGGCTGGCAACCGGTCTTTGAGGTATTGATATGTGGTTATGGTAGAACTGACATTGATTTTGATGGGGTTTACATTCTCACATTGTTTATTTATTTTTCATTCCATGTTTCTCATGTTGTGAATCTCTGATTATGTTAAGTTTTGAAATTCTCGCTTTTGTTTTCCCAGTTATATGGATGTGGGATACAACTCAGTGGAAGGAATGTCCTTGTTAGTTGGATATTTGCAAATTGTACAACACTTGTTTCTGTCATTGAATACTCTTTATCTTCTTATTTTATTTACAAGATTCTACTACTTGGATTTTTATCGTGTGCAGATGTGAAAAAAAATTCAGACTATGATTTGATGTAAATTAAGATTTCTCCCTATATCTGCAATCATTGTAATGGGTTGAATCCTTCAATTGATTTGTTCAATGGACTTTGGGAACGTATGTTCCAATGAATAGGTTTTCTTTTTTGCCTCTTACCGTTAGTTTTTTTATGACGTTGGTGCATGAGAGGTATTTTTGAGTTTCAGTTGTGATTTTCAGGACTCATAGGTTTAGTTTGATTTGGGCTTCCGAGTTGGGCGTGGAAATATTTATGTCTACTCTATAGGTGGGTTTTCCCGCGATGTTTTATTCTTGTTTTCCTAGATCGCTAAATTTATTGAAGGTAATTTGTAGTGTCCATGTGGGTGGTGCGATTCAGTTGATGTTTGTTATCAAGGTTTAAAAAAATGGTTTCGGACACCGTAACGGACACGGCTGAAACTTTTACGTAACGCCGTTACGTAACGGTTTCGGCCTTTATTTATTTTTGTTTCTTTTTTGCTTAAAAAAATCTAAAAACTTCTAATAAATAGAAAAAAAAACAAAAAAAAACATATAATAAATGATTAACAAGATACTTTTAAAGCCAATATAAAGCTCAAAATTTAGAAATAAGAAAAATAGATGGGTCGAGGGTTGAAACATACCCGAAATAAAGAACCTGCTTTGGATTCCCGCAAATCTATGAATTAAATCCCAAATCAAATTGTTAATCAACAAAAAACAGAAGGATTTTAGGAAAAAAATGGCACTAAGAATAGGTAGAGAAGGAGAGGAAGCAAATATGAGGTTTTAGAATGAGTTTAGGGATTTTTGGAACCCAGTCCTATGACCGAAACCTTTATGTATTGGGCGTAACGCCCATTACGTAACGGTTTCGAGATAAACGAGTAAAGGTACAGTATCGGGTATTGGAGGCTACCGAAACCTTTACGTAACGGGCTTTACGTAACGGTTTCGGCAATTTTTTAAACCAAGTTTGTTATCGACTGCAAATGAAAGTTGATCTTAGGGGTTCAATGCTTGAGTCGCTTTTGGTTAGTAAATTTAGCTAGTTTATATGAAGTCGACATACACAATTACACAAGAGTCTGTACTCCCATGTTTCTCATATGGAAAGGTATTGGGCTCGTTCCTCTTGGAAGAGGGTTTTCAATTACCGAGTTGGTTATAGTTGCATCTGAAGTGAACTTGATGGGGTTTCCATTGTTATATTGTTTATGTTTTCTCTGTTCATTGAAGTTACTCTTGTTTGAATTGTGTTCTCTTTGGTGACTTCATTGATGAATCCCCGATTGTATTTGGCTTTACTATCACGTATTTTTCCCATGTATGTGAGATATAACTCCGTGAGAATGATAACTTCATATTTATTTTTTCTAGGTATATAGATGTGAGATACAACTCAATGGAAGAAGCGTCATTCCATTGTATCTTAAATTGTTTGATGCGCATGTCAGTTGAGTAGTTTCAAAATATACAACACTTGTTTTTTGTGCTTCTTTTTATAGTTCATTATTCATTGTATGTGTGATCTGTGGTTTTGTTATGGATTTAGGGAGTCTCTTTGGGACTTTTCTTTGATGCAATTTGGGACTGATTCATGAGCAAGGCCGCGTTACATGATTGAGGTTTCTTCTTTCGTTTTTTTCTCTCTTCCCTTTTGCCCCATCTCAAATCCAGATTGAGATTGTGTTAATTGGATTTTTTTTTCCTTATTTGTTTCTTCCCTCGAGTTGATCCATGTTTATTTCCATAGTTTTGTATCTTCGGTCTTTAATAGATCTGATTTATTGCCAGAAATTGACTGAATTATTTTGATGTTTAGGAGATTTTGTTGCTTTAGCACAAATGATTATTGCACAATGGATTCATCTAAATTACAGATGACAACTGCACAATGGGGGTTTGCGTAATTCAATTGGATCTTATATTTTAGATGGTTAGGATTTTGTTGGAGGACCTATATGCATATGGTTGTGTTTTTTTCAGGTGGATGTGCAGTTAGTTAGCCTCTGTAAAGATTGCACCTAGAGCTGAATTCTGGGGAGTTTTTTTTTGTATGGATTTATTTTTTCCATCATTATTATCTGATAATGGGATATTTTTCCACTTGTCCTTTCTAGTTTTTCTACAAATGCATGCAATTTTGGGCAGTGTCAAGCTATCAACCAATGAATCTGTGTTACGTTTTGATATATGCCATGTTACCATAATTCCTATTCAAGTTAGTGTTCTGCATCTCATATTTTTTCAGGAATGAATAAGTTAGTTGGTTAGAGGATCTTTTGGGTTTCCAGACTGTGGTGTGATGAGGTTGCTGAATTGGGGGTGGACTACACCTGATATGAGCTGTTTTGCTGTCTTAGAGTAATGTTCCTTTCCTTCATTCTTGATATGAGTTGTTTTGCTGTCTTAGAAAGAGTAATGTTCCTTTCCTTCATTCCTGTACAGTGTTCTGGTCTGGATATTATAAATAGATTGAAGTGGGGAATTGGTCGTGCTTTGGTTTATGATCCATTGAAATGTTTTTTGTTGGTTGTATTATATTCGCCATGTATTTGACTATTTCCTGCTGGTTTCTTATGTTGATCATCAAGGTTGTTATTTTGGCACTTTTGGTTTCTTTTCCATTTTTTTGCTCCTTGAGTACCATGTGAGGTGTTTGGTCTTCTTTGATGTGTTGTGTGACACTCCTAACATAGACCATTGTCCTTGAAATGTTTTTTGAGTCCCGTGACACTACTAGACGTTCAAGAATGATATTGGGTTCGGATTGATCTTTATGTGACATTCAAGAATGATAATGGGATCTTTAAGTCATAACATCGAGGGGATGATTTTGATTTTATGGAATTTTACTTGAAGTACAAATGAGTGCTATAAAAGGTCATTTATGGACATATGAGAACTGTACAATAGGGGATTTTAAATAAAATTCATTTGATTTTTTCTCTGATATTGTAACGCCCCAAAATCCCCACATTGGTTAAATAAGGATTTGGACCGTTACCTGCTTATCTAACTCATCATAACAACATATAAGGCACATAAAAATACGAGTCTCAAAATTTCTTCAATCATTAAACAGAATTCAATTTATAATCCCTATATATTCATCATCCAATACAAATGAGCAATCATAATCATAATTAAATCCGATCATCTCATGTGATCACAAAATTTAAAACTAAATTCAACCTAAGCAACATCATTAAAATTGTCTAAGTACAACTCTTTCCAAATTAAAATAACTACTGATTCATCAGTATGGCCATCTATCTAGATTTCATTCTCATTCAGGATAATTACATTCGGGCTCCTCTTTGTATTCTTCCTTAATCCACGGTCCTGAAGCACAAATGTCAATCCTGAACCCACCAAACAATAAAAGTCAAACTATAAAAGTTTGGCTGAGCATTGGAATTACTCAGCGGATGCAAGACATAATTAACAATATAATTAATATCAGAGTGTGGAAACATAATGCAAGTCATATAACCGTTCTTTGACATCTTCATACTCATATCTCATGCAAACTCGTGATACTTACGCAAACTTGTGATACTTATGCCGACTCATGTCTATTCATTTTAGGTCCATACCATATCTCCATTTTCATCTTGGAACGAGCACTGTATCTAGAACGTGCTGCTGAATTAACGCGCATCTGTATCTAGAACGTGTATCCATATCCATGATATTTCAGTATTATCAATTTCGTACCAGGGTCCTAAGTCTATATAAATTCCAGAGTTCGTACCATCTGCATGTATATTCTATGCTCATATCCGTACCAACTGCATGTAAATTTTCATGCCCATATCCGTACCATTTTCATGTAAATTCATGCTCATATTTGTACGAGGTCCATACCATTCATACCAAGGTTCCTAGCTGAAGAGGGATCCAGATAAAAAAAATATGCGGAAACTGGATCCCCTAAAACTTTACACCATAGAATGCATAAAAATTATCTAAAAGTTTTAGTCATATCACATCGGTGAATGATGTTCACCAGTGAAGCTTAAATCCACTCGAACCGTCAGAACTCTTTGTAGAGATTTCTCGAAAAAATACTCGAAGCTCGATCTTTGTTCTTCGCTATCCCCACGAAGCTTTAAAATCTCTTTGGAATTGTTGAAGCAAGAGGAAGAAGATGGAGTAATGGTGTAGAGTTAGTAGGAACTAACTATGTAGACTGAAAAAGAAAAATTAGAATAGTATTTGCTGCTGATAACCTTGACCTGTGTCTTAAAACACCTAAACCCAAAATTCCTCCAGATGCTTCACTGGCCCAAAAGGCTGAGTTAGAGTAATGGGAGAGGTCTAATCAGATGACCAAGTGTTACATTCAGGCTTCGATATCTAACATCTTGCAAAGCCAGCATGAACACGTGGATAAGGCTTTTGACATTTTGCAAAACCTACATGAAATGTTTGGTGAGCAAAATAGATCAACTCGACAAGTTAAATTGAAATACCTTGTTGACACCAAGATGGCTAAGGGAACTCCAGTCAGGGAGCACATCAGTAAGATGATGGGCATATTGAATGAACTTGAAATTCTTAGTGGAGAGATGGATGCTATCACTTAGGTTGACACTGTTCTGCAGTCATTCCCTTCGTCCTTCAATTCGTTCGTGTTAAATTATAACATGAACAAGAGTGAAATGTCACTAAGTGAGCTTATGAACTCACTTGTGTCTACAAAAGATTTGATCAAAAAGTCAACAAAGGGTGAAATTTTAATTGTCGATAAACCTGATACCTCCAATCGATCTAAAAAGTTTAGAAAGAAGAATAAGGGTAAAGGTAAATTAAAAGACAATAAATGTAAGGCAAAAGTTGACAAAGGTTCTTTAGGAAAAGCTGGCAAGGAAAACAAAGGCAATGAAAAGTGTTTCCACTGTGGTAAAATAGGCTACTGGAAGAGGAATTGTAGGACTTACCTCGTAACTCTTAAGAAGGGTTGCGGCAGTACTCAAGGTATGAGATACTTTGAAGTACTTATTACTATTGAGTCTAACTTTCTGGATGATCCTCCTAACTCATGGTGCGTGGATTCTGGATCTACTGTACACGTTTGCAATTGTTTGCAGGAGTTCAAGGAAACTAGAAAGCTGACCAAATAGGAGCAGAAGCTTAAGGTTGGCTCCGGTGCAAATGTTGCAGTGAAGTCAATTGGCTTGTTTACTCTTTATTTACCTAATGGAAAGACATTAATTTTAGAAGACTGCTTTTGTGTCTTCTGCACATCGTAATTTGATTTCAGTATCTAGACTCTTACATTGTGGATTCTCTATCGTTTTTAATTCAATTGTTGAAATTAAGAAAGATGGAATGATTTTGATTACTGGTAATCTCATTAATGGTCTTTATTTAATATTTCCATTGGTAAATAATGAATTTCTGCAAAGTGACAATGCTTCATCATCTAGAATGTCTGGAATGAAGACATTGCACTGAGTCTACTTATCTTTGGCATAAGAGACTTGGTCATATTAATCTTGATAGTAAGTTATAGACTAACATTTTCCATTGGTGAAAAATTAGATTTTAACATAAGATAGCAAAAGGAAAAAAAAGCATGAGACGTACCATGAGTAAAGTTGATTACAAGGTGTAGCCTGGAATTAATAGTCATTTTTTAAAAGTTGTTGATTTTGCATCGCAATTTCCAGATAGTTCTAATGGTGTCATTAACTACTTTAGCGAATAAATGAAATTTAGAAATAAGAAAAAGATAAAATTACTAACAATATAAGACATGATAAGAAATTAAAAAAAATGGTGAAACTTACCATGGAAGGCGAGAGCAAATGACAGTCTTTGACAATAGCACATGCGAAAGTTGAAGGGCAGGCGAGAGCAAGGTCCATGCTAGGGTTATTGGCCTTTGTTCAGGCATCGTCATTCCATATAGCTCACAAGGTATAGTTGTATAATGAAGTACATAAAAGAAGTTGAAATAGTTAGTTTCTTACATTGAAAATTTTAAAAAAGAATATAAAAATATAAGACTTAAAAGCATAATAACTAAGAAGAGGATTGTATTCAGGTCAAGTCAGTAGAAGGGAATTTCCATTCAGCAAGACATCTACTCAACATTGAATAACTCGCTAGGATAATTACTAATAACAGATAAATAATAAAAAAATGGATACATCAATAAAACTAAGGGGATTGCTAGCTATATACACTTCCACTATTTTGGCACAAGGAGAAACACTATGGGGTGGGGCCCAACAAATCCTAAGTGTTTGTCAAACTAGAGAGTGGGACGTCTATGGCCCAGTGAGCCAACCAATAATAAAATCCTAATTTAATTTTTTAGGTTTTTTGAAGATTAAAATTTTTTAAAAAATTAATTAACTAAGTTAGAGACTAACATCTACCATTGGTGAAAAATTAGATTTTAACATAAGATAACAAAAGGAAAAAAAAAGTGTGGGACGTACCGTGAGTAATGTTGATTGCAAGGTGCAGCCTGAAACTAATAGTTATTTTTTAAAAGTCATTGATTCTGTATCGCAGTTTCCAGATAGTTATGATGATGTCATTAACTACTTTAGCGAATAAATGAAATTTAGAAATAAGAAAAAGGTAAAATTATTAACAATATAAGAAATGATAAGAAATTAAAAAATGGTGAAATATACCATGGGAAAAGCCGAGAGCAAATTGCAGTCTTCGACAATAGCATAGGCAAAAGCTGAAGGGCACCATGGGAGAAGCTGAGAGCGAATGGCAGTCTTCGACAATAGCACAGGCAAAAGCTAAAGGGCAGCTGAGAGAAAGGTCCATGCTAAGGTTAATGGCCCCAATGCAGAAGTCGTCGTCCAGGCATCATTCTATATAGCTCATAGGCAGGGGTGGAGCCATATGTGCCTAGGGGGGCTGAAGCCCCCCAACTTTGGGAATTTTTTTTTTTGTATAGCCTAATGTGGGCGTGGCCTGGGAGCAAGGGCAAAGCCGGGTGGCGGTGGGGGCTCTAAGCCTCTCCTAAAAATTTTGAGAAGAAAAAAAAATGTATAGATATATTATTTAATTTAAGATCGCGTAGGCATATGAAAATGCTTAACTTATTAGCGGTTTTCATCATATAATGAAATGACCGATCCTCATTAGTCCACGCCCTACTTTTTAACACTCACCAACTGTGGTTAAGATTCACTCACCCATAGAGTTAAGCAATCCAACCTGATTTTTTAGAAGAAAAAATAACAAAATCTTAAATTTAATTTTGTTAAGCTTAACTAGGGTTAAAGGAGTTTTAGAAGGGACACGAGGACATGATGGTAAGTTAAGCAACGGACCTCGGGGTCCGCTAATCACTACTCAAAAATATATTCATGACAAACAGACAGAGATAAAAAGATGACCCACAAACTTGGCACTAAATTTTTTTTTGGGGGCGAATTTTTTTTTTTGGGGGCTACGCCCCGGAACCCACACCTCACTGTTAACCTCCCTGGACGAAAATCCTAGCTCCGCCCTTGCTCACAGTGTATAGTTGTAAAATGAAGGAGTACATAAAAGAAGTTCAAATAGTCAGTTTATTACATTAAAATTTTTGAGAAAGAAATAATAATATAAGACTTAAATGTACAATAACTAAGAAGAGGATTGTATTCAGATCAAGTCACTAGAAAGGAATTTCTATTCAGGAAGACATCTACTCACCATTGATTAACTCTCTAAGATAATTACTAATAGTTGATAAATAATAAAAATAAATGGATACATCAATAAAACTAAGGGTATTGTTAGCCATATACGCCCCCATTATCTTGGCACAAGGAGAAATACTTTGGGGTAGGGCCCACCAAATCCTAAGTGGTTATCAAAAGGAACACAAATATTCAAACATCACAATTATTAGAAAATTTTGTTTTTTGACCAAGAGAATCTCCTAGGGCTACTAGGGTTTCATTTCTGATATTCCATATTGCTACTATAATTACCTCTATAGGACTAGACTAAAGATTTACCTACCTCGAATACAAAGCCAAATCAATTGCAGAAGGAAATCCAAGCACCATTTGATGGTAAAAGAAATGATAGAAAAAAGAGATGGTTTCAGGAGAAGAATAACTACTAATCTCCTCGTGCAGAAGCCCAGGAAACTAAGGCGTAAACCTCATTGAAATCTTTCTGCAAATAGGCACAATACACATAAGCTCAGTTGATTCTGCATCGTAGTTTCAAGATAATTCTAATGGTGTCAATAACTACTTTAGCAAATCAATGTAATTTAGAAATAAGAAAAAAAATCAAATTATTAACAATATAAGACAAGATAAGAAATTTAAAAAATGGTGACACCATGGGAGAAACCGAGAGCGAATGACAATCATCAAACAACAGCACAGGCAAAAGCTGAAGGGCAGCTAAGAGCAAGGTCAATGCTAGGGTTATTGGTCATTGTGCAGAAGTCGTCGTTCACGCGTCGTTCCATATAGCTCATAAGGTGTAGTTGTATAATGAAGGAATACATAAAACAAGTTGAAATAATCAGTTTCTTACATAGAAAATTTTGAAGATAGAATATAATATATAAGACTTAAAAGTACTAGAACTAGGGTTGTATTCAGATCAAGTCACTAGAAGACAATTTCCCTTCAGCAAGACATCTATTCATCATAGATTAACCTGCTAAAATAATTACTAATACTTCATATTAGATTAAAAAAAGGGATGCATCAATAAAACTAAGGGGATTGCTAGCCATATACCCCCCACTATATTGGCACAAGGAGAAACACTTTGGGGTGGAACCCACCAAATCCTAAGTGTTAGTCAAACTAGAGAGAGTGGGACATGTACGGCCCAGCAAGTCAGCCAATAGTAAATTCCTAATTGTTTTTAATTTTTTTAAAAAGATATTACTTCAAAAAAATTAATTAAATAAATTATAGACTAACATCTAACATTGGTGAAAAATTAGATTATTTATATAAGATAACAAAAGAAAAAAATGGTGAAACGTACCGTGAGTGAAGTCGATTGCAAGGTGCAGTTTGAAACTAATACTATTTGTTTAAAAATCATTGATTCTGTATCATAGTTTTCAGATAGTTCTAATGGTGTCATTAACTACTTTACCAAATAAATGTAATTTAGAAATAAGAAAAAAAAATCAAATTATTAACAATATGAGACAAGATAAGAAATTTAAAAAATGGTGAAAATTATCATGGGAGAAATCGAAAGCAAATTGCAGTCATTGACAACAGCACAGGCGAAAGTTGAAGGACAGTGAAGAGCAACTGAGCAAGGTCCATGCTAGGTTAATGGCCCTTGTGCAGAAATCGTTGTTCAGGCGTTGTTCCATTTAGCTCACAAGGTGTAGTTGTATAATGAAGGAGTACATAAAGAAGTTGAAACAATCAATTCCTTACATAGAAAATTTAAAACAAAGAATATAAAAATATAAGAACTAAGAAGACGATGGTATCATTGGTCAACAAGACATTTACTCAATATTGATTAACTCGCTAAGATAAATACTAAGACTTGATAAATAATAAAAAAAAAAAAAAAGGATGCATCAATAAAACTAAGGGATTTACTAGCCATATACACCCCCACTATCTTGGCACAATGAGAAACACTTTGGGATGAGGCCCATCAAATCCTAAGTGTTTGTCAAACTGGAGAGAGTGAGAAATCTACGGCTCAGTGAGTCAACCAATAGTAAAATCATAATTTTTTTTACTTTTTGAAGATTAAACTTTTAAAAAAATCAATTAAGTTATAGACTACCATCTAGCATAGGTGAAATATTAGATTATTAACATAAGATAACAAAAGAAAAAAAAAGGTGAGACATACCGTGAGTGAAGTTAATTGCAAGGTGCAGTCTGAAACTAATGATCTTTTTTTTAAAAGTCGTTGATTCTGCATCACAGATTCCAAATAGTTTTAATAGTCATTAACTACTTTAGCGAATAAATGTAATTTAGAAATAAAAGAATCAAATTATTACAAGAAATTAAAAAAATGGTAAAAATTACTGTGGGAGAAACTGAGAGTGAATGACAGTCATCAACAACAGCACATACGAAAGCTAAAGGACAGCCGAGAGAGCAAGGTCTATGCTAGAGTTAATGGCCCTTGTGCAGAAGTTGTCGTTCACGAGTCGTTCCATATAGTTCACAAGGTGTAGTTGCATAATGGAGTACATAAAAGCAGTTGAAATAATCAGTTTATTACATAGAAAATTTGAAGAAATAATATAAAAATATTAGGGTTAAAAGTACAAAAACTGAGAGAATGATTGTATTCAGATCGAGTAGATATTTACTCCACATTGATTAACTCACTAAGATAAATAACAAAACTCGATAAATGATAAGAAAAAAGGGATGCATGAGTAAAACTAACGAGATTGCTAGCCAAATACGCCCCCACTATCTTATCTTGATACAAGGACAAACACTTTGGGGGTGGGATCCACGAAATCCTAAGTGTTTTCAAAACTGAAGAGAGTGGGACGTCTACGGCTCAGCGAGTCAACCAATAGAAATATCCTAAATTTTTTAAAGATTAAACTTAAAAAAAATTATTTAACTAAGTTATAGACTACCATCTAGCATTTGTGAAAAATTAGATTATTAACGTAAGATAACAAAAGAAAAAAAAATGTGAGACGTACCGTGAGTGAAGTAGATTGCAAGGAGAATCCTGAACTAATAGTCATTTTTTAAAAGTCGTTGATTCTGCATCGCAGTTTCCAGAATACTTCTAATGGTGTCATTAACTACTTTAGCGAATAAATGCAATTTAGAAATAAGAAAAAAAATCAAATTATTAACAATATATGGCCAGATAAGAAATTCAAAAAATAGTGAAACTTACCGAGGGAGAAGCCGAGAGAAAATAACAATCATCGACAACAGCACAGGCGAAAGCTAAAGGGCAGCTAAGAGCAAGTTCCATGCTAGGGTAAATGGCCTTCATGCAGAAATTGTTGTTCACACGTCGTTCCATATAGCTCACAAGGTATAGTTGTATAATGAAAGAAGTTGAAACAACTATTTTCTTATATAGAAAATTTTGAAGAAAAAAAATATGACTTAAAACTATAAGAACTAAGAAGAGAATTGTATTCAGATCGAGTAACTAGAAGGGAATTTCCATTCAGCAAAACATCTACTCACCATTGATTGACTCGCTAAGATAAATACTAACACTTGATAAATGATTTTAAAAAATGTGAGAATTACCCTGAGTGAAATAGATTGTAAGGTAGAGCATGAAACTAATAATCCTCTTTTAGAAATCGTTTATTCTGCATCGTAGTTTTCAAATAGTTCTAATGGTGTAATTATTACTTTAACGAATATATCTAATTTAGAAATAAGAAAAAAACCAAATTAGTAATACAAGATAAGAAAAGAAATAAAACAAAATGGTGAAACTTACCGAGAGTGAAGGGCAATCATCGATGGCAGCACAAAGCTCAGATAGATGATAATGTTTATGGTGTTCATCAAGCAAACCCATTTCAATCTTTAAAGCCAAACTGCATGACTGAGTTGCTACCGTACTTATAAGAAGTTCTATTACAACTCAGCTGAGTCATGTAAGCAACTCATAAATACAAAGATGACAATGTTACCAAATGTATATATGCAAGACATCTTGACAACATTCACTGACTTGCCGTGAGGAAAAATAAGTTAAAATACTATAACCAATGCAGTTCCATCTAGTATGTAGCAACCACAGTGCTCCACTGCTCCTTATACAGACCAAACTATCTAACCTTGTGTCGGACTGTGTGCATGCAAATGATTTGCATTCACCCCTACTTTTTAATCTATTAATACGGCCTAATGGATGCAGAGACGAAGGTCGGAAAATTCAAAGAAATAAAACTGATTTCGAAAAGTGTGAGAGGAATTTTCGGCAATTCAATTATAACTATTTAACTAAGCATTCCCAAATAACCAGATGAAACCCATAGAGTACATCTTTCACATACTAGTAAGAAACCCGTGTGATGCACGGAAATGCCAACAATGAGAAAAATGTGTAAAATTAAGGAAAGACGTAACAATAGAATTTACCAATTGGACAGTCTTTGAATGTAAATGTATAAAGTTAAAAAACTTAAGTAATGCAGACATGAAAAATAGAATGGTAAGTGAGTGAGATTAATCTTACGGTTCCAAGAAAGGTGGAAAGCAGGTGCATTTGCGATTGAATGTAGCGTCATCCATTGTGAAAGGTTAGAATCAGAAGTTTAAATGTAATAGGCCTTGGTAACATGCATGCACATATACATGACCATATGCATGAAAAGGAAGTTACAATCCTATTTTTAGTTAGTGAATAATAGCTTACAATCCTATTTTTGTTGTTGTTTGAGAAACCCAAAACATGTTAGTATATATTGCTAGTGCTATACAAGCCCATTAAATTTAAAAATCTGGGAAGAAACAGTAAACAGAAGGTTTTAAGAGCATAAAAGGAATTAGAAATACAGGTATTAGTAATGGAATGAGAGGAGAGAAACCCAAAAGATATTAGTATATATTGCTAGTGCTATAAAGCCCATTAGATTTAGAGAAATCACCTTCAAGTACTTTGCTCGAAATCCCTTAAAACACAAAGATCCAACACAGCAAAATCATTACAGAAGGAAAAAATTTACAGTAACAGTACTAATCAGAAAATATGTTACAAAGAGGAAAAAAAAATATTCAATGCTATAAAATCCAGAGAGAAATAAACCCTTGAATATCATTTTCATTGGTTGTGTAATCATCAAACTCACAATTGATTAACTCGCGAAGATAAATACTAACACTTGATAAATGAGAAAAAAAAAGATGCATGAATATAACTAAGGGAATTGGTAGCCATATACACCCCCACTATCGAGCCAGAAGGAGAATCACTTTGGGGTGGGCCCCAACAAACCCCAAGTACTTGTCGAAATGGAGAGACTGGAAAGTCTACGACGCGAGTCCATAACTAGTAAAATCCTATTTCTTTTCTAATTTTTTTAAACATTATACTTTCAGTTATAGACTAACATCTAGCATTAATGGTGTAATTAACTACTTTACCAAATATATCTAATTTACAAATAAGAAAAAAAATCAAATTATTAACAATATAGGACATGATAAGCAATTTAAAAAATGGTAAAACTTACCATGGGAGAACCCTAGAACAAATGACAGTCGCGAAAGCTAAAGGGTAGCTGAGAGCAAGGTCCATGCTAGGCTTAGTGGCCCTTAAGCAGAGGTCATCGTTCACGCCTCGTTCCATAAAGCTCACATGATGTAGTTGAATAATGTAGGAGTGCATAAAACAAATTCAGACAATCAGTTTTCTTACACATAAAATTTGAATGAATAATATAAAAATATAAGACTTAAGAGTACAAGAACTAAGCATCGAATTATATTCAGATCGAGTAATTAGAAGAGAATTTCTCTTAAGGAAGATATCTACTCACCATTGATTAACTCGCAAAGACAAATACTAACACTTGATAAATGATAGAGAAGGGATGCATCAATATAACTAAGGCAATTGCTAGCCATATACGCCCCCACTATCTAGCCATATATGCCCTCACTATCTTACCAGAAAGAAAAACACTTTGGGGTGGGCCCCACCAAACCCCAAGTACTTGTCGAAATGGAGAAAGTGGGATGTCTACGACCAGCGAGTTTATAAATTGTAAAATCCTGAATTTTTTTTACTTTTTTTAACGATTATACTTTAAGTTATAGACTAACATCTAGCATTAGTGAAAAATTAGATTCTAACATACAAAAGAAAAATAAAATAAAAGGGTGAGACATACAATTGGTGAAGTCGAATGAAAGGCGCAACCTAAGACTAATAGTTCTTTTTTAGAAGTCACTGATTCTGATTCGTAATTTCCGGATTGTTATAGTTGTGTAATTAACTACTTTACTGAATAAATCTAATTTAGAAATAAGAAAAAAATGAAGTTGTTAATGTAAGCACCCAATTTTCACACCCCTGCCTTAACCATGGTTATCCCTAGGTAAACCCTAGTAGCCCTAGGTAAACCCTAATCCAAGCCCTAGAGCCCTAGGCCCCTAATTCAAACCCTAGACCAACCCTAAGTACAATCCTAAACCCTAGACTAACCCTAGGTAAACCCTAGAACAATACCCTAAAACCCTACGAGCTCAAGGCCCATTAGCAAACCCCTAAACCCCAAAACCCTAATCAAACCTAGATAAAACCCCAAAACCCTAGTCAAACCTAGGTAATTCCCTAAAACCCTAGTTAAACCCTAGGTAAACCCTAGTTAAAACCCAAGAAAATCCTAGGTAAAAAACCCTAAAAGTCTAAAGCCGATTCCAGACCCAAAACTCCAAAACTGTGGCTAAAATTCATCTTTGGGGCCAAAAATGGGCCCAAAAGGCCCAATCCCAGTGGGACCACCCACTTACCTTTTTCAAAAAAGTTTGATTGTGGGCGCCAAAACTCCAAATGGGGTAGTGAGGGCATTGCTTTCGGCCCACACATGTGAGGGCTGGGCCCAAAATGGAAATAGAGCTAAATGGCGGTAATTAAATTACCGTCATTCCCATATTGCACTGATATGGGAATGGCGGCAATCCATTTGACGCCATTCCCTTATTCTCTGCAAAATTGTATCAAAAGCTCCTGCTCCACCTTAGGTCTTCTCCCATTTGGCCCCCACGCCTCTGGTAATGCCCAGACTACCCCTGGCATCTCCACACCCTCCATAGTTCACCACTCCATTTTTTCCATCCCAAAGCCCTATGAAAATTCGGCCAGTCCATCCTAACCCTTTTCCAAACTTGGCCTTCCACCCAAGGTGATCCCTGGATCTTCCAGGAACTTCCCCAACCTCTATGTAGCCCTGCACCACACCGCATCAGTCACCACGGCCTTGCCCAGCCATCTCTACGTCTGCAGCTACTGTGCAAGGGTAGAGACCCTACCCTCCTGTTTCTTTGTTTATAATTGTAAGGGACCCCTGGTCCCATTCAAGGGGTCTCATTTTGCATTATTTTCACTATTATCACTGCACAGACCAAGGACAGGGCCTCATACCTCCTCCATAGGTATAAGGGAACCCATGAGGTTTCAAGCACGACTCACAGAGCCCTCACGAAGCTTCTAGGGGTCCCTCAAGTCATGAGGGAACCCCTGGAACCCTCTGGTGCAGCCCTTATGCGGAGAAAAACCCTTTTCTAAAAATGTTCAATAATGGCGTTAGAATAACTACCGCCATTATCAAGTCCTCACTGTAGCAGCCTGTTAACCATGGTTAGGTTAGGCCCTGGTCCAGTCCAGGGCCATTTTTGTAAACCTCAGACCTTTGGCCACCTTCCCGGATCATTCCAAGTCTTGGCCACCACCTTAACCCTGGTTAAACCAGCCTCTAACCTATAGTCAGTTAATGGCGGTAGAACACCTACCGCCATTTCAGTCTTCATTTCAGGGCATCTTTGGCTCACTGTGGGGCACACATGCGACCTCCCCCTAGGCCCACCAAAGGCCCAAGGTCTTCCCTGCACTTCAGACTACATCCCTGTAGCCTCAGAACCCTCCTGGGTCAGTCCCTAACAATAGTTAAATCCCTGCAATGCAAGGTTAAAAAGTTGACTGTAATGGAGGTAATTCGATTACCTCAATTTCTGATTTTTTAACTTCTGGGCTTTGCACAGGGCCCAGACCAGGTAGGAGGCCAGTCTAGGCCCTGCCATGCTCCCTGGGTCCAATTTTGACTAGACTAGACCCTTAACCATGGTTAAATCCACCTGTGGTTAACATTTAACCATCGTTAAGCACCTCTTAACCCACAAAATTATAGAGAAATATTCAAAAAATCAGAAATGAAAAAATTCGGTGAACCTCAAATCCGATGTTTGAGTTGAGAACTCACAAGTTCAAGGGGATGGTTAGGTTTCCATACAATTCTATTTACCTTTTTTATGATTTAACAATTAAGTTATTAATTAAAGGGATGATGAATTTAAAGTGCGGAAATAGAGAGAAACATGCAAACCATAACACAAGGATATTTACGTGGAAACCCTTCCGGGAAAAATCACGGGACTTAGTCCAGCCATGAGAATCCACTAAGACAAAGTTAACAAGAACTTACAAGACTCGAACTTGACTCCTTCGGACTCAACACTACGATCTTTCAGTTCTTAGTCCTCCACGCCGCAAAAAGTCATCACGTACTCACAAGTCCCGTGATCAACCGCAGCCGCTTGTACTTCTCTTTGTGTCTTGAAAACAGTCCATGATCTTCCAATCGATCTCCGTCAATGACGGCTTCGAATTCCACCGACCAAATCATACTACCATGATCTATCTCGGATCGATCTGCTTCGCAAAGGCTCCGGAACACTCCGGCCAAGTTGTTAAATCCAGAACAGGTTGATGGTTTGATAGAAATCAAAACCTAGATGGACTCCTTCAATGGACAAGTCCAAACAAGCAAGATTTGAGCTTTTGGCTTGCAAACTCTAAGTTGAAAGCAACCAACAAAGGGGAGGAGAACAATAAGATTCCATAGTTTTTATGAACTCTCGAAGGAGTTAAAAACCCTATCTATACTCTCCCAAAGTTCTACTCCACGAGCTAGAAGGGTTCACAATTTATAGGGAACTGAAGAACCCAAGTATGGAAGTTGCTAAAGCTGTTAAAAACCAAAGAGGCATGAAAAATCGAATATAGGAAGAATCCTATATCAGGGTCGACCTTAGGGGTCACTTGGGTCGACCCAACCTTGCCTTTTGGTCGACCGAACCATCCTCCAGGGTCGACCATCAAAAATTCAACTCTCTGCCCAATTATCCCATACAAATTTTCTTATACCCAGGGTCGACCCTTAATGGTCAGAGTCGACTTTGAGGTGCAAACCCGATTTTCAAAAGTCATTTTTGGCACTCACACCCTTCACAAAAGTTGTAGATCTTTTCGACGCAATCGATTTGATATATTATAGAGCAAAATCCGATTTACGGTTTGGGAGATATGCCACCTACAAGCAACCCTGGGTCCATATAATTAGGCTAGGTCATTTACCACCTAAGGTATCATATTAGGATTATTCTAAGTCAATTCCCACCTATGGTAGTATGGTATCTAGGTCACTTACCATCCTATGAGTGAAACGAAGGAAATGATCAGCCGAGTCTTCAACGGTCTTCAACTTCACTTGTCGTGGATGCTTGGGTAATGACACAAGCCACACACCTAAACTTACTTGTTTTGACACCGGAATAAGCCAACACATAAAACATGGACTTTACAATCTCTCCCTTTAGCAATTCCGTGGCAAAACCAAATTGAAGTACATGACTCGACACAAACTCACCCAAACACATCAAAACGGTGAATTAGGACATTACATGACTCCAACACTTTTACATGACACCAAGTGACAAATCATCTTAAATGCACATACTGAAGCTCTTGTTAAGTAAGATCTGTCTGCTGCAACCCTACACATGCTCATAAAAAAAATACCCAGTGAAGCATCTAGAGACTATGAAAATACATAAACACAGGTATTGCAAGGAATGTTATGAACTTGGGAAATAGTGCCCAACATTCTCCCCTTTTTTAGCACAATTGTCAAAGGTAATCATGATGCCAATATCACAACGAATATACCAATTTAACACATGTGAAATATCAAGGCAAACATACTACAACCAATCAAATGCAGATAATACGAGGACTAAAGAGCGGGGAACAAGATAGAAATATAAAACACAAACTCCCCCTTAACAACTCAAGCACAAACTTCCCCTCAACAGCTCAACTTGATCTTCTCCCCCTAAGATCAAGGATACCACAAAAAACAGGGCACCTATACTAGAAAGGCCCATGCCAAAACAAAAAGAAAACAAAAAAAAATATCATGTGCCACACAAACATGCATCAAAAACATTCCAAGCAGTAGTAATTTAAAATTACAAATCCAATGAAGAACATGATTAGTTAGTAAGACTGAGGATACACATCTAACTAAATCTCACGGAATGCTAAAGCATAGCCAATTCACACACCTTTAGTTTACAGTTCAAAAGTGAAGCAATAAGTGTGTAGTGGTGGTCTGACAAGAGACTAGATCAAGGTTTCTTTCCCTTTCCAAGGATATGACATTAACCACTAAGGGGACTCCTGAAGACATAAATCTTAGAAGTCAAACCTAGTTAGATCTAGATATGCTGATTTTTTACATTTTGGTGAACCTTTATCCATTTTATTTGACTTATTATTTTTCTTTTACTTTTGGTCAAATACCTCCAAACATTGTAAGATTTCTTTTGATGTTCTTTGCCTGAACATATCTTTTCATGCAATGATGACTTTCACACTATCCAGGTAGGTAGTCCTGGCTATTGGCAGCAGGGGCTTTCACTCTAATGACCTAGATACCTACTGTCCGCCTAGGTAGCCATTTCATATTGTTTGCATCCAATAGTGACTTCACACTAGCCCAGTAGGTAGCCCTTTTCATTGCAGCAATTTTGCTCATGGAGGATACACAAAATGGTGATGACTAACAAAATGGTCATTCTAGATTGGTCATCCAAGGTCACACTATTGGGATAAGTCAAACACCTACAGATTGGAAAATAGACCTCTCAACAGAATCAGTCAGATTGCATGTGAAATTTGTAAAGCATACACACATGAATAAGTTTCTAACTGTGCAAAATAAAACCAGTCTAATTTTCAGCCTAACCAAGAGACTATGCAGGTGATATATTTTTAATCAGCAACAAACTCATGTTCAACTCTGGACAAGTATAGAAATAAAGATCATACAAGGAATGCGGATCATGCAAGTTAAACAAGGGCAACATGACAAAAATCTTTTTAGATTTTAGTTTTTCAATGTTTTTGGATTTTTCAAAATAAAGAAAACAGAAAAACATACCAATGCAAATAAACACTAGCAGAAAGAAAAACTACTAGTATACACAGACATCACAACACTAGGATAAGATAGAACACTAACAACACACCCTAGGCTATAACAGGCACGAGCTAAGTGAAACCCTTCAGGTCTTCCTTTCTCACCCAAACAGTTTTAGCAGTTTGATTGACCCTTTGGTCTCTAACCGTTTCAATTGAGGTAGGTATGACATTTTGCCTCTTCCTCCTGTTCTTCCTTTTCCAAGATTGAGTCCTAGAATTAGGGCAGACATTATGGTTCTCCCCGTTACTTCCTCTATATCTAGCATGAGGAGTGTCATGACCATGCCATTGTCTAGAGTTACCATAGATATTCAATATATCATCATTTAACTTCCTCGACATCTCCACTAGGATATCAACTCTCCTTTGAAGATTCTCATTTAAGTTATTTTGGTTCTTAAAACCATGATTGGGCATTTTTCAAAGTTTAGGACATTGAGGCTTAATATGACCCTTCACTCCACATTTATGACATGTAGGAATGAATTTCTGAGTTGAAGGGTCTTTCCCTTTAACAGGAGGGCACCTTTTAGCACCAGGCTCAGTGTTCGAGGTAGATGGAGTTCCCTTCACATCTCCACACCTCTGATTTTGCTCAAGATCAGCCAACTTGATTTCAAGACTTGTTTTTCATCAAGACAAACATGTAAATCAGATTCAAGTAGCTGAGTCTTGGCAAGGAGGGAAGCCTTCTCTTCCTCAAGCTATGACACAAAAGCTCTCAATCCTGAAGCCACTTGGTCTAAGGCATCTTTTTCCATTTCAATAGATTTGATCTTTTTGGACATGGAAAACTGAACCTTTTTCAGCTTTAGGCATTCCTAAAATAGCTCATCATAGGCTGCCTCGAGGTCTCCCTCAGAATCTGAGTCATTCTGACTCTCATCATCCTCCTCACCATCACTACAGTATTGGTTACTCACAGCATTTGAAGAAGATTCTTCAATCCCAGTTAAAGATGCAGTGAAGGCCACATAACCCCTAGTCTCCTCACAAGAAGAACTATCTAATTCCTCAGATTCAGATTCACTGTCATCCCTTGCCTTGCCCTTTAATCTTTTCTTATTAGAGCACTCAGCGGCAATATGGCCGTAGCCTTGGCATTCATAGCATTGAACACCTTAGGATTTCTTGTCTACACTTTAAGATGTTTTTTGTTTTCAAAGTGCTTGGACTTTGGCTTCTCAAAAGATTTTTGTCCTTTCGGATTAAATCTCTTATTAAATTTCAGAAATTTTCTGAATTTCTTTGCAAATAAAGCCCAACTCTTCTTCATCATCCTTAGAGTCATTATCTGAACCATCTATGGATTCCTTGACAGATTTCAAGGCAATAGTTTTTGGTTTCTTAGATGGGTACAGATTTAACTCATAGGTTTGGAGAGAACCAACCAACTTTTCAATTTTGAGAGCATTAACATTTTTGCTCTCTTCGATGGCGGTAACCTTCGATCGAAATCTCTCAGATAGAGATCTCAAAATTTTTTTAACAATTTTGAACTCAGGAATTCTTTCCCCTAAATTAAAGCTTGAATTGACAATGTCACTCAAATTAGCATAAAAACTATCAAAAGTTTTATTATCATCCACCATCAACTTTTCAAACTTAGAGGTCAGTATTTGAAGTTTGGAGATCTTGACAGTTATATTCCCTTCATGGGTTATTTGAAGATTGTCCTATGCCTCCTTCAAAGTGTCACATTTAGAAATACGTCGAAATTCTTCGAGTGTGACAGCAGCGAAGATTACATTAAGACCCTTATTGTTCCATCTATAACTTTCAAGTTTTACATTGGTCAATTAGAAGAAGGTTTAGGGATGGTCTGATCATCTATGGTCTATGTTGGATGGGTCTAACCTTGTTCAATGGAGATCCATACTCTATCATCTAATGATTTTAGAAATGCTCTCATTCAAGCTTTCCAATAGGCATAATTATTCCCATCAAATAATGGGGGACAAGAGATGGATCCTCCCTCTCTTTGGAGATTCATATTCACCGAAAATATGAGACAAGATCACACTAATAAATTAATGAACCTGCTCTGATACCAATTGAAAAAATTCGGTGAACCTCAAATCCGATGTTTGAGTTGAGAACTCACAAGTTCAAGAGGATGGTTAGGTTTCCCTACAATTCTATCTACCTTTTTTATGATTTAACAATTAAATTATTAATTAAAGGGATGATGAATTTAAAGTGCGGAAATAGAAAGAAACATGTAGACCATAACACAAGGATTTTTACGTAGAAACCATTCCGGGAAAAACCATAGGACCTAGTCTAGCCATGAGAATCCATTAAAATAAAGTTAACAAGAACTTATACGACTCGAACTTGACTCCTTCGGACTCGACACTACGATCCTTCAGTTCTTAGTCCTCCACGCCTCGAAAAGTCATCACGTACTCACAAGTCCCGTCATCAACCACAGCCGCTCGTACTTCTCTTTGTGTCTTGAAAACAGTCCACGATCTTCCGATCGATCTCCGTCAATGACGATTTCGGATTCCACCGACCAAATCACACTGCCACGATCCGTCTCGGATCGATCTCCTTCGCAAAGGCTCCGGAACACTCCGGCCAAGTTGTTCTATCCAGAACGGCTTGATGGTTTGATAGAAATCAAAACCTAGATGGACTCCTTCAATGGACAAGTCCAAACAAGCATGATTGGAGCTTTTGGCATGCAAACTCTAAGTTGAAAGCAACCAACAAAGGGGAGGAGAACAATAAGATTCCAGAGTTTTTATGAACTCTAGAAGGAGTTAAAAACCCTCTCTATATCTCCCAAAGTTCTATTCCACGAGCTAAAAGGGTTCAAAATTTATAGGGAACTGAAAAACCCAAGTATGGAAGTTGTTAAAGCTGTTAAAAACCAAAGAGGCATGAAAAATCGAATATAGGAAGAATCCCATATCAGGGTCGACCCTGGGGGTCACTTGGGTCGATCCAACCTTGCCTTTCGGTCGACCGAACCATCCTCCAGGGTCAACCCTCAAAAATCCAACTCTCTGCCCAATTATCCCATACAAATTTTCTTATACCCAGGGTCGACCCTTAATGGTCAGGGTCGACTTTGAGGTGCAAACCCGATTTTAAAAGTCATTTTTAGCTCCCGCACCCTTCACAAAAGTTGTAGACCTTTTTGATGCGGTCGATTTGATATATTATAGAGCAAAATCCAATCTACGATTTGGGAGATATGCCACCTACAAGCAACCTTGGTTTTTTGAGAAATTTCATAATTTTAAACTTGGTTTGGGCTACATATTTAATCTCTAATCTCCTTGGGTCCATATAATTAGGCTAGGTCACTTATTACCTAAGGTATCATATTAGGATTATTCTAAGTCAATTCCCACCTATAGTAGCATGATATCTAGGTCACTTACCATCCTATGAGTGAAACGAATGAACTGATCAACCGAGTCTTCAACGGTCTTCAACTTTCACTTGTCGTGGATGCTTGAATGCAATGACACAAGCCACACATTTAGACACCTAGACTTACTTGTTTTGACACTGGAATAAGTCAACACATAAAACATGGACTTTACAAGAAATATTCCAAAGATTCTAGAATGATCTTCTGTGATCATTTTTACCCTAGTTAGGACCCTTAACCATGGTCAAACCCCATCTTTAGTTAACATTTAACCATGGTTAAGCAGTCCTTAACCCACAAAATTCTGAAAAAATACTCAGAAAATCAGAAATATTCTGAGATGCTCACAAATGGTCTTTTTCAGCCATTTAACCATAATTAGCAGCCCTAACCATGGTGACCTTCCCCTTTAACTATGGTTAAGCAATCCTTAACCACTGGAAAAAATCCCAAAAAAATCTAAAAAATATAAACAGACCAAAAACAAGCTTTCTGGACCTTTTTACCGTGGTTGGAAACCCTAACCATGGTTAACTCTCATTTAACTCCGGTTAGCAACCCTAACCTCGGTTAAATCTGCTTTGGCCTACCGGGCCTAATCCCTTAGCCTACCGGGTTCACCCTTGGTCTACCGGGCCCAACCTCAGCCTACCGGGCTTGACTTTACCTTTTTAACTATGGTTAGTAACCCTAACCGTAGTTAATTTGACCTAGCCCCGGTTAGCAACCCTAACCTTGGTCAAACTGCTCTCTTGGCCTACCGGGCCTAAACCCTAGTCCACCGGACTATCCCCTAAGCCTACCAGGCTTGAACCATGCACTTGACCAACCTCGGTCAACCAAACCCTAGTCTTCCGAACTAATTTGTTAGCCACCCTTGGTGCACACACACACACCCCTTAGCCTTGGCACGGGCTCAAGTCCCAGTACTACGCTCGGTTCTGATCTCACCCGTTATGTGAGTACGTAGGCAACCCAACCCGGGTTCGACCCTAGTTTAGCTTTTCTTTCTTAAATTAGTCTTATTTTAAACACTTCGGCATTTTAACAAAACTTGACATTAATTGGCTTAATCCTAAGGAGTAGGGAATTATTGAAGAATGGAAGTCTTGGGGTGCCTAACACCTTCCCCGGACTTAACCTAACCACTTGCCCTAATCTCAAATCACAGACCAAGACCTTATCCAACTCTCGGGGACTTATCTCTTCTGAATGAATAGGTGGCGACTCTAAACCCGTAAGATCTTTTTAGGGTTCCAAAAACCCGTGCTCACAGCTCTGGCGACTCTGCTGGGGATTATTAAGGTTCAACCCGGAACCTATGATTAAGCCAATTAATCTCAAATTTGCTAAAATGCTTAAGTATTTAACCTAATACTAATCATTTTATATCTCTTGTTTAATTATGTACTGTGCATCCATAACATGTCATAGTAGTGTAATTATCCCATTAAACCCAGTAGACAGGCTTATTATGTTAACGACTGGTGGATGATCATCCTCAGTGTCAGTGGCTTAACAGTCTTGAGGTCCGCGGAGTTACTCCTGGTGGGTGATTACTCTCAGGGAAAGATTCTGAACGCTCCCACTTACACCAATCGTCCCTTTTCAAGGGAGTCGCATATACGGTGTTAAGTGATCCCCCCATCCTGCTAGGAACACACTTGCATCAAACCTGCATTCATACATATAACTTAGGGTAGGGTATAGTCTACAAGTAGCCAACCCAGGGAGGGTTACTCTGAACCCTAACCTGTTTGCACCCTATACCTGTCCCCTATCATGGTTAACTACCCGGATAACCACCCACCCAGGGGCATATAATGAGCCAAACTTGTGCTTGTAATAAAACACATCCTACCCTGCTTCCCGACATAGCATATGGGGTTCAAATCCCAGGCAGATAGGCCTTCACCGGGCATGTCTCAGGTGGTATTCCCGAGGTGCCGCACCCTTGTCGAATTAATATTGGTAGGGATCCTCGAGGACATGCGCAACTCCGGTTCAGTCATACCCGTCATCCTTACAGAGCTTTTCAGAACTCTCAGCCAAGCAGCAGACCGTAGAAAGGGCATCTTCCATGCCGGTACACCTCTCCCCTATGGTTGGTAGGACACCTGCCTACAATTATAGCAGTACCAGATGACCTCCATGAAGCCTACAGTCTACCTCGACGGATTTCTCAAAATCAGGGTCTGATAGTAACCACAGACTTCAGAAAGCTCTACCAGCTTCTCCAGACCCTAACCAAGGAGGAGATCGTGTGGCAGTGCGATTGGCTTATACTGAAAAAGCTACCTCGTGTTATCATCACCTGAAGACAATGCATGATCCTTGCTAGGCTAACAGGCTCCGCAGTCTATACACCACTCCGAGTCTTTCAACAGTTCAAATTCCCACAGCGCATCCCAGTGATAGATTAACAGGGAAATGATTGGATCACTTTCACAGTACACTCTGACAGCCTCACCCGACGATTCCAGTCAGATTGGCGGAGCTCTAGGCGAGATCAGTGGCCTGACTTGTGGTTACATCAGGGCCACTTACAGACTCAGTATACCGGCATTGGGCAGAAGACCCTGACATTCCATCCAGCATGCCCATGCCCAGGGAACTACCTATACCAGTCTCAACTCCATCACGTGGAACCATACCCTTAGCTGAAAAGGTGGTTCCCTGGAGAGACATCTTCTTGGAGAGACAACTCCAGATCCAGATGAAAGATTAAAGGCTGTGGAAAGCCCAGCAGGCATTCAGGCTACAAGAAGCAAAGCGGGACTGCGAACTTCAGGCTATGCAAGAGCAGATCAAGCATACAGTCCGGTCTTGCAGAAGAAGCAGAAAGGCAACACCAAAGAAACAACCGTCATCCGGGCCTAGCTGCACTTCTACTAAGAACAGCTTGATAGTGCAAAGGTTGAGATGACCGCTCGGATCCAATAGTTCGGATCCCGGATGTTCAATGCTACTGAAGCCATTGAGAACATGGAGGTTGAGGTCACATCCCTCCAACAACAAATCATGGAACTGAACAGTGTGCCCCGGCCACTTGACTTCGCAATCCCAGATGGACCTGCCTAGGATCGAGTCTTTTTATCATTTTTTTGAGTCACACTATCCTGTACTCACTGCATTTTAATATGCATCAATGAATAATCCTTATTCTAGCATCTTCCTCCTATTTTCATGCATATTCATGTTTAGCTGTTGCATCCTTTTCAGTTTGCATGAGCCGACCCATGACTCGTTCTATGATTGCGATTCTCGCAAATGTAGTAGCCGCAGACACAGTTCTGACAGAGGTACCAATCACGAAGATTGTACCTTACATCGCCCCATCTGAGAGCAGCTCAGAGTCATTGGCAGAACCTATAGATTAACAGCAGAGGACTGATGAGATGCTATAGGCTCACAATCGGGATATAGTAGTCATGCATGCAAAATTGGACAGTGTTCTGGAATCCCTGAAGATTCTTATTAGTACCCGAACCGAAGAACCCTTCACCTGAATCCCTACAGGAGAATCCCCTGAACAGCCTCACCCAGAGCAGCCTATCCCTATCATTATTCCTAACCCTATACCCGTAGTTGGCAGAGGAGAGGAGTATGACCAGTATGACGAGCAGCCCAAGGCCTCCTATGTTAATCAAGACAAACCGTCATCCTCGGACCCAACTCTGTCCCTCAAGGACCAACACGAGGAGATTAAACAAATGAAGGAAGAAATGAGACTGATGAAAGGGGCATATGTCAGTCCCTACCTATCATTGGAAGACCTGACTTTCTCTTCCGGGGATGCTGTTCCCCCTAACTTCAAAGTACCTGACTTTGACAAGTATGATGGCACAGGCTGCCCGAATCAACATCTACAGTTGTATCTAGGGGACATACTCCAACACAACAAGAACCAGCCTCTGTTAATCCAATACTTCCAGAAAAGTTTGAAGGGAGCAGCCGATAAACTAGAAAATCAAGACCTGGCAAGATGCCATAGACATGTTCGTGGAGCAGTATTCCTTCAATCAAGAACTCCGGCTACAGAAAAGTCAACTCGAATACATAAGCCAACGTAACAACGAATCATTCTTGGAATACGCCACCCGGTGGAGAGAAATGACTGCAAAAGTCTCTACTCCTATCTCCAAAGAGGAGTCGACAAACATATTCATGGGCATTCTGAAGCAGCCCTACTCAACCCTAATGGTCACATTACCAGTGGTAAACTTTGACACAATTGTCAAGACCGGTGCCCGCATCGAGACAGCTATCAAGAGTGGTGCCATACACTCCAGTTTAGGGCTTGCTCCCCCTAGAACAACGGCGACATCAGCTGGTAGAAACAGTGGTTCCCGGGACCATAAAAGAAGATATTCAGATGGTATCTTCTTCAGCTCCTATCAGATTGCCGGCTCCAACCAACCGCTCAGTCTCAGCAAGCATCTGGTAGTACCCGGTCAGCCAGACAAAACCAGGGGCAAACCCATCCCCCTAGAAACTTTACCCCTCTTCCTTATTCCCTTAACCAGCTATTGGGTTTCCTGACCAAACAGGGTCTTCTCACAATGAGAGGCCCTACCCCTCTCTTACCTCCAAATAAACAAAGCACAAACTATGATGCCAATCAACACAACGCCTTTCATCAAGGCCCAGGCCATGCAACAGACTATTGCATTGGCTTGAAGTGCGCTATCCAGGACCTTCTGGATAAGAGTAAGGTCGAGCTGGCCCCCAGCAACACCAGCATCGACTAGGTGTCATTGCCTCCACACAACAATCAAATCAACTTTATTGAGTAGGAAGAGCTCGGGGCAGGGCAGCCGAGACCCAACACACCCGCAGTTGATGACGGCATCATCAGGCCCTCTTACCAACACCCAGTCATGCTCCCCCAGTCAAGTATACAAACCATCTAGTCTGCAGTTCAGATCCCTGTCCCTAAACAGATCGTCCATACTATCCCTTACCCTGCAAACTGGCCCATAGCTCTAGCTCAAGCCTCAACCTCTTCAGGCCCTGTCCGGATCCCCTACATCTCGCCTCAGCCTTTCAACCTCAACCGAGTATCCGCTCCTCGCTCCCTCATCCTTGAGAGCGAGAGCATTGAGAACCTAACCCGATCTAGCCAGGTATATCAACCTCCCGCAACTGAGCTGGCAAAGGCGAAGGAAACAATGCAAGAGAAAGTAAGGGTGTCAGACCTAGAAAAAGAAGTAGCAGACTCGACAATTCTGCTAAAAATCCTGGAAAAAGCAAAGTTCAATATCACCCAGCAATTGAGCAAAGTGCCCACACAGATTTTCATATTGGGTCTTCTTCTAACCTCCGAGCATCATCGGAAGCAACTATTCCCAGTACTCAACAATGCCCACGTAACACCAGACATCACGCCCGAGAAACTGGGGCACATGGTTAGGCAAGTACTTGAATCCAGAATTATCTTCTTCACAGAGGAAGAAATACCGAACAATGACAAAGATTACACCCGAGCTCTATACATTGCAGTTCAATGCATGGACCGAACTCTATCATCAGTGCTCATCGACAACGGCTCCAGTCTTAATGTCTACACACTCTCCACACTGCAAAGCCTGGACCTAGATCTCAGCCAAGTGAAGAAGAGACCAATGACCATCAGGGCATTCGACAACTCCACCAAGCAGAACCTGGGTGATATTGACTTGACCATTAGGGTCGAACCAGCACAATTCACTACAAACTTCTAGGTTGTGAATGTCCCAGCTTTATTTACCTTACTCTTAGGAAGGTCGTGGATCCACGCGGCCGGAGCCATTCCCTCCTCTCTCCATCAGAGGATCAAGTTCATTCAAGATGACCACCTGGTCGTAATCCCTTCATAACCTACCAGTTCGAGCAAGTCAGTTCCATCGCATAGACAGAAGAGCACAGTAAACAGATGATCCCGCCGTTTGTCAAGATGATGGCCAGGATGAACTATCAACCAGGGGCAGGCCTGGGAGTCAAAAATCAGGGGATGATGAAGAGATATACCCCTCCTCGTTACACTCCACCATTTAGATTGGGGTACAAGCGCAGGTTCGAGGACTATCTCTCCAAGTTCACTAAAAAGAACAGCCAGTTGGCGAAAACTGAACCCCGACCTCATATATCCGTAACTTTTCCGGTGGGGACTTTCAAACCCTACCCAGATACACCTCTTGCACCCGTTGCCAATACCTCAAACCCTTAACCCAGTACTGAATCTTCAAGGATTCCGGATCTAGAAATACTCGACATGGCCCGACTGTTCGACGAGCTGATTGTCGAAGATGCCGCAGAAATGGAAGAATCAACGGGAGAGCAGGTTTGCACCCTCTCCAACAGCGCCGAAGCATCCTCCAGTAGCTGACCACTGATCCGTTGGTGGACCGAGGCTCTCACCGTCGAAGCCACTCAGGGCCGGGGCAAGTAGCCAAATGCAGTGCAGGTTGGTTCGATCAAATAGTGATCGAAGCACCACCCTTCTCATCATTTTATCTCTTTTGCTCCCGTTTTAAAATCCAAAATGTCAGGCTACTGTCGGCCTCTTTTTGTGTTTGAGTCAATTTTGTAAACAGTCATCTATTTTATCAATGAAAATCAGATGTTTTGACTCAAAATTATGTTTTTCAAAACAAAAACATTTCATATCGGCTGATGATGAAATCACACGGACTCTTACCCTAGAAGGCCTAGTGTCCTGAAGCCAACAAAAACAAAAATTATAAGCATGCTAAACTAAGTTAATTGATTTGTCAGGAAATCGCCTTTAACAAGATTACCCCTGAAACCCTCCTTGAACTTTACGAAATGGAGTATGACTCAGAATAGGAAGAGGAGCCGCCTCAAGAGATTCTGGACCTCCTAGAGCACAGTGAAGGGCTACTGCAGTCAAATATTAAGGACACTGAGACAGTCAACTTGGGATCAGAGGACAGTCCATAGCTAGTCAAGATCGGTGCAAGGATGAACCCTCAGTAGAGAACAGACATGATCAGCTTTCTGAAGAGCTACAGTGATGTCTTCGCCTGATCATATGCAGACATGCCCAGCCTGGACCCAGTATTGGTAGTACACAGATTACCCCTAAAACCCAGACGTCAGACCAGTTAAGTAGAAACTGAGACGGATGAGACCCGAATGGTCACAAAAAGTCAAAGAAGAGATAGAGAAGCAGATCAAAGCAAGCTTCCTGACATTAGCAAACTACCCTGAATGGTTAGCCAACATTGTGTCAGTACCCAAAAAAAGGTCCGGATGTGCATCGATTACCGGAACCTGAACAAGGCCAGCCCTAAAGATAACTTCTCTCTCCCACACATCATCTTGGTCAACAATACTGCAGGGCATAAGACACTCTCATTCATGGATGGTTTCTCCGGATACAACCAGATCAGAATGGAAGAAGACATGGAGAAGACCTCCTTCATAACACCTTGGGGAACATTTTGCTACAAGGTTATGCCCTTCGGACTCAAGAATGCAGGGGCAACCTACTAGAGGGCCATGACGGCACTGTTCCACGACATGATCCACAAGTCAACTGAAATCTACGTGGATGACATGATCATCAAATCTTCAACTTCCAGGCAACACCTTGAAGATTTGAAGAGAATCTATAACAAACTCTGAGAGTTCGGCCTGAGACTGAATCCAGCCAAATGTGTCTTTGGAGCCTCATCAGGAAAGCTTCTTGGCTTCATAGTCAGCAAAAGAGGCATCGAGATCGATCCAGTTAAAGCCAAGGCTATCATCGAAATGCCAACCCCCAAACTGAAAAATAAATCCACGGGTTCCTGGGCAGAATTCAGTCATCAGTTGATTTATCTCTCAGCTCACTCCGGTATGCGAGCCGATCTTCAAGCTTCTCCAGAAGAACGTACCTACAGTCTGAACAACTGAGTGTCAGGAAGCCTTTGACAGGATAAAGCATTATCTCCTCAATCCTCCAGTACTGGTGCCTCCTACACCTGGACGGCCACTATTGTTATACATCTCGGTACAAGAAACCTCCATAAGGTGCATCCTGGCTCAACAGGCTAGGCAGGCAGAACAGAGCAAGTCATTTACTACATTAGTAAGCGCCTACTAGAGTACGAAGAGAGGTACAACCCGCTCAAGAAGACTTGTCTGGCAATGGTCTGGGCTACTCAACGTCTTCAACACTATCTGCTTTCCTATCCAGTAATTCTGATTTTCCAGATGGACCCACTCAAGTACCTATTAGAAAAGCCAGCCACTACCGAGAGGACAGCCCGATGGCTTATGATGTTGTCTGAATTCGACATCACGTACATGACTCAAAAGTTAATTAAGGGGCAGGTGATTGCAAATCACCTTGCCCATAGTCCAACACAAGACTATGTTTCAGTACATGATCAGTTTCCAAATGAAGTCATCCTATATGCAGAAGCAGAAGAACAAGAGTACGTCGGCTGGGAGCTGTACTTCGACAGAGCCGCTAACAGTCATGGGCACAGGGCAGGAGTAGTCCTGATCTCACTTAAGAGAGCACATCTCCCCATCTCAATCAAACTGCGATTCAGATGCTTAAACAACGAAGTAGAGTATGAGGCATGCATAGCCGGTCTGAAAGAAGCCCTGAGCATCGGGATTGAGGAGATCGACGTCTACGGTGACTCGTCTTTGGTAATCTGTCAGGCAAATGAATCTTGGGTCATCCGAGAAGGCTAGTCCCCTACTTGGCCTACCTCAATGTCCTAATCACGTAGTTCAGAAGAATCAGCTTCAGCCACAAGTCCAGGAGCCACAATAGATTTGTCGACACACTGGCCACTCTAGCCTCCATGGTTCAGATCCTTAGGGGCATCAAGCATTACCTTGAGGACGGGACTTTCCTGCTCGACGCTACCAAAACAAATCGTCGGGCAATCAAAAGACTGGCTATTCAATTTATCCTATCAGAGGGCATCTTGTATAAAAAGTCACCGAACCTAATCTGACTCAGATGCCTTGACTCCCGTGAAGCAGCACAAGTAATCGAAGAAGTTCACGGAGGAACTTGCGGCCCACACATAAACAGGTTAATGCTGTCCAAGAAGATACTCAAGTTGAGCTACTACTGGTCTACAATGGAATCTGACTGTTGCAAACACGTGCAGTGCCAAATCTACGCTGACAAGGTAAATGCACCGCTAACAAGGCTGCATAATCTAACCTCTCCATGGCCATTCTCAGCATAGGGCATCGATGTCATCAGTCCCATAACACCGAAAGCATCTAATGGTCATCGATTCATCCTAGTTGTAATCGATTACTTTATAAAATAGGTCAAGACAGCCTCTTATGCCAACGTCACAGCCTCAGTGGTTTAGCGTTTCCTGAAAAGGGACATCATCTGCCGATACGGAGTCTCGTTTGAGATTGTAACTGACAATGCTCTCAACTTCTGCAACAAGCGGATGACTGATCTCTGTTAGAAATTCAAAATTCAGCATCACAATTCTACGCCACACAGGCCACAGACCAATGGTGCAGTTGAAGCCGCCAACAAGAACATAAAGATCATAAAAAAGATGGTAACCAACTACTCTGCTTAGCATGAGATGCTCCCATACGCACTCATGGCCTACAAAACGTTCATCCGAACTTTAACTGGGGTAACATCATTTTCTTTGGCCTATGGTATGGAAGCAGTCCTCCCCATTGAAGTACAGATTCCGTCACTCCGAGTGTTAATGGAAGCAGAACTCTTAGAAGCAGAATGGGCACAGATCCGGTATGAGCATCTGAATCTGATAGAAGAGCGGCGACTGAAAGCCATCAACCACTCTCAGGCCTATCAGAGGCACATGGCTAGGGCATTCAATAAGAAATTCAAGCCACGAAGCATTAAGATCGGTGACCTGGTTCTCCGGAAAGTGTTGCCAAACCGCCTTGACCCGAGGGGCAAATTCACTCCCAACTACAAAGGCCCATACATCGTTCGAGACAAATTCTCCGACGGCGCCCTTCGACTCGGACGTATGGATGACGAAGAGCTCCCAAAGCCCGTCAATATGAACAAAGTGAAACAATACTAAGCTTAGAGTCTAGATCTGATAAGCGCTGTGAACTCATAGAATCTCTGGGAAATGACAAGAGGCCATCTTTGACACACTCCTTATCCCTTTTCAATGTAAACCTGTTTTACAAATCAATGAAATCCGCTAGTTAGCCCTCTTGAGCCTAACAACCCTTTTTTTATACAACCTCTTTAAGGACACCCTTCCTTGCCTCTACAGCATTTGCCTGAATTACGTCATGACCTGATCCTGCAAAGGGTATGTAGGCAACCTGACAAATCAGGTGCGATCGCTAAAAGGGAATCATACCGCCCCGACTCCCCCACACAGAGTCAAACTATCCCCTGTGGAACCAAAGCCTCTCTAAAACCTCTTTCCATAGAGTCTGGCAGAGCAAAATTCCTCTCAATTTCCCCAGTCGAGTCGACTCTCAAGGGTACAAAAATTCCATCAAAGGGAAACCCAAAATAGAAGTTGAAACATTTTCAAGCATCAGAGACTCCCCACAGAGATAAACCTCTCCGGACTCTGTCCCCAGCAGAAACCTTTCAGGGACAACCTCTCCTGCAAAGCAATCCCTAAGCAGAGATAACCTCTAACTTTTCCCAGTAGAGATAACCTCTCAAATTCCTCAGTGGAGCAAAAAAAAACAAGAAAAAAAATTCAAAAGTACAAATCCCTAGGAGAGTACAACGGAAGAAATCTCCAGAGAATCAAGGAGAAATCCCAAGGTGTCCCAACCTTCAGTTCCCTAGCCTACATTTCGTCCTGCTCTAAGTCCTTCTAGATCCCCTAGAAACTATGAGTGCAAGCGCAATATCACATCTACACTCCCAGCGGAAATATAGTCCCTATAATCCCCAGAGGAGCGCCATTCAGGGCAACGACGGGAGAAGACCTATTTTCCCCAGTAAGTCGCAGGCATGAGTGAAAACCAGCAATGACCTTATTGCGTAAAATTTACGTGACCCTAGACCTAGCCTTGTGACTAGAGGCAAAAATCGTTCAGCTTCGCAGGCATGAAGAAAACCGGCAACGGCCTCATCGCACAAAAATTATGCGAACCCCATTGACTTGGTCATTCCAAGGATAAAAAATGGAGAAAAGCTGAAAAACAGTTTGGCAACAGAATCCTACAACAATCAGTCTCGCCGAAGTCCCGACAATCCCCCACAGATCACCATCAGATGGCATGGAAGAGTAGCTTCCCCGGCAATAGTCTCCAGCAAAGTCCGACTCCCCAGTAGACAACTGATAATTCTTAGAAAAATAACACTTCATAACAGATCCCCAGTAGCGATCTATAACAGTATCATATCCCTTAACAGATCCCCAGCAGCAGTCTACAACGAATGCATCATTCCCCAGCAGAGCCCCAGTAGAAGCCTTTACAAACACTCTTCTCCCCCCATCAAGAGTCTAGAAGTTCCGATTGCTACCCAACAAGCTTCTCCTCAGCCAGAGTCTGATCTCCAGTAGCAGCAAGACGAGCAAGTCCACCCCCAAGCATCCCCAGCAGTGACAAAACCTCTTCTGGGTCATACTCTATTATCAAAGAGTAAAAGGCAGACTACAAAGTCCCCTAAGCCCTGACAAAGGTAATTTCCTGGTAAAACTAAAAACTAGTTGAACATTCTTTCTATTAAAACCAAAAGAGGAAAAAAAACTTTTACAAAAGTCCAACACTTTTATAAAAACGTTTTTGAAAACAAAGCTTCCGGTATCCAAACTTGGTCATACCAACCTGCATCAAGCAGCCCCGGCAAGACAAGTAGAAGAAGCCGACACCTTGTATCCCCACGAGTCGCAGTCAAGATCCAGCGCCTCTCAGCCATACCAATATCAATCCGGCAAGTGCCTCCGGGCCATGCCACAAACTTCTCGACACCCCCGTGTGTTCTCGATATCCTAGGTGAACATTGACGCCAAGTCAACATGCCGACCCCTCGCATGTCCCAGACATCATCAAGTATCCATTGACGCCCAATCAACCTGCCGACACTCTCCGTATGTCCCCTTTTTGACACCCCCGTGTGTCATCGACATCCTAGGTGAACATTGACGCCGAGTCAATATGCCGACATCTCGCATGTCTCCGACATCATCGAGTATCCATTGACGCTCAGTCAACCTACCGACACTCTCCACATGTCCCCTTTTTGACACCCCTGTGTGTCCTCGACATCCCAGGTGAACATTGACTTTGAGTCAACATGCCGCCACCTCGCATGTCCCAAACATCATCGAGTCTCCATTGACGCCCAGTCAACCAGTCGATACTCTCCGTATGTCCCCCTTTTGACACCCCCGTGTGTCCTCAACATCCCAGGTGAACATTGACACAGAGTCAACATGTCGCCACCTCGCATGTCCTAGACATCATCGAGTCTCCATTAACACCAAGTCAACCTACCGACACTCTCCGCATGTCCCTTTTCAACACCCCGTGTGTCCTTGACATTCCTGGTGAGCACCAACATAATACACTTTGTCGGCATCTCGTATGTCTTCCTCCCGATACCCCATGTATCCATGACATCTTAGGTGAGCGTCGACATAACACACTTTGCTGACACCTAGCATGTCCCCTTTCAACACCCTGTGTTCTTGACACCCCGTGTGTCCTTTGATCGATATGGTCAAACCCATCCGGGAAGCATCACATCAATCAATCCTGGCTAGCGCCTTCGGGGTCATACCATCATTCACTGCATCCATCAATCATCAGCATAAGTAGTATAGACTACTCCTCGTTCCCTAGAGAGTGGCCCTAACTACTACTTCTCACCCAACAGGTATAGGTAAGCACATCACTCATCACCATTTGCACAGCATGCATGTATATCATCATCCCTTAGAACCCAATCTTGGTGTAAAAATAGGATGATTCCAGTCTTTGTCGTTCAATTGTCAACTTGGCAATCTCCAGCAAAGAGGGGTAGCTGTAAGCACCCAATTTTTACACCCCTGCCTTAACCATGGTTATCCCCAGCTAAACCCTAGTAGCCCTAGGTAAACCATACTCCAAGCCCTAGAAACCCTAGGCAAGACCCTAATTCAAACCCTAGACCAACCCTAGGTATAATCCTAAACCCTAGACTAACCCTAGGTAAACCCTAGAACAAGACCCTAACGGGTTCAAGGCCCATTAGCAAACCCCTAAACCCCAAAACCCTAATCAAACCTAGGTAAAACCCCAAAACCCTAGTAAAACCTAGGTAATGCCCTAAAACCTTAGTTAAACCCTAGGTAAACCCAAGAAAACCCTAGGTAAAAATCCTAAAAGTCTAAAGCCCATTCCAGACCCAAAACTCCAAAACCGTGACTAAAATTCATCTTTGGGTCCAAACATGGGCCCAACCCCAGTGGGACCCACTTACCTTTTTCAAAAAAGTTTGATTGTGTGCATCAAAACTCCAAAATGGGGTAGTGAGGGCATTGCTTCTGGCCCACACATGTGAGGGCTGGGCCCAAAATGGAAATAGAGCTAAATGGCAGTAATTGAATTACCATCATTCCCATATTGCACTGATATGGGAATGACGGTAATCCATTTGACGTCATCCCCTTATTCTCTGCAAAATCGTATCAGCAGCTCCTGCTCCACCCTGGGTCTTCTCCCATTTGTCCCCCACGCCTCAGGTAATGCCCAGACTACCCCTGACAATTCCACTCTCTTCTATAAAAGCTCCACCACCCTCCATAGTTCACCACTCCATCCCAATGCCCGTGAAAATTCGGCCAGTCCATCCTTACCCTATTCCAGACTTGGCCTTCCACCCAAGGTGATCCCTACACCTTCTAGGAACTTCCCCAACCTCTGTGTAGCCCTGCACCACACCGCATAATCGCCACAGCCTTGCCCAGCCATCTCCACGTCTGCAGCTACTGTGCAAGGGTAGAGACCCTACCCTCCTGTTTCTTACTTTGTTTATCATTGTAAGGGACCCCTGGTCCCGTTCCAGGGGTCCCACTTTGCATTATTTTCACTGTTATCACCGCATAGACCAAGGATAGGGCCCCATACCTCTTCCATAGGTATGAGGGAACCCTTGAGGTTTCAAGCACGACTCACAGAGCCCTCATGAAGCTTCTGGGGGTCCCTCAAGTCATGAGAGAACCCCTGGAACCCTCTGGTGCAGCCCCAATGCGGAGAAAAACACTTTTCTAAAAATATTCAATAATGGAGGTAGAATAACTACCGATATTATCAAGCCCTCACTATAGCAGCCTGTTAACCATGGTTAGGTTAGGCCTTGGTCCAGTCCAGGGCCATTTTTGTAAACCTCAGACTTTGGCCACCTTCCCGGATCATTCCAGGTCTTGGCCATCACCTTAACCCTGGTTAAACCAGCCTTAAAACCATAGTCAGTTAATGGTGGTAGAACATCTCCAGCCATTTCAGTCCTCATTTCAGGGCATCTTTGGCCCACTGTGGGGCCCACATGTGACCTCCCCATGGGTCCACCAAAGGCCTAGGATCTTTCCTGCACTTCAGACTACATCCCTGTAGCCTTAGAACCCCCTGGATCTGTCCCTAACTCTAGTTAAATCCCTGCAAAGTAAGGTTAAAAAGTTGACTGTAATGGAGGTAATCCGATTACCTCAATTTCTGATTTTTTAACTTCTGGGCTTTGCACAAGGCCCAGACTAGGTAGGAGGTCAGTCTAAGCCCTGCCATACTCCCTGGGCCCAATTTTGACCAGACCAGATCCTTAACCATGGTTAAATCCACCTGTGGTTAAAATTTAACCATGGTTAAATTCCCTTTAACCCACAAAATTCTGGAGAAATATTAAAAAAATCATAAATATTCCAAGAATTCCAAAATGATCTTCTGTGATCATTTTTACCCTGGTTAGGACCCTTAACCATGGTCAAACCCCATCTTTGGATAACATTTAACCATGGTTAAGCAGTCCTTAACCCACAAAATTTTGGAAAAATACTCAAAAAATCAGAAATATTCAGATTCCCAAAAATGGTCTGTTTCAGTCATTTAACCCTGGTTAGCAGCCCAAACTATGGTGACCTCCCCCTTTAATCATGGTTAAGCAATCCTTAACCACTGGAAAAATCCAAAAAAAAAAAAAAATCATAAAAAGACCAAAAAAGGCTTTCTGGACCTTTGTACCATGTCAACAGCCCTAAACATGGTTAACTCTCATTTAACTCCGGTTAGCAACCCTAACCTCGGCTAAATCCACTTTGGCCACCGGACCTAATCCCTTTGCCTATCGGGTTCACCCTTGGCTTACCGGGCCCAACCTCAACCTACCGGGCTTGACTTTACCTTTTTAACTATAGTTAGCAACCCGAACCATAGTTAGTTTAACCTAACCCCGACTAGCAACCCTAACCTTGGTCAAACTCCTCTCTTGGCCTACCGGGCTTAAACCCTAGTCCACTAGACTATCCCCTAAGCCTACCGGGCTTAAACCATGCACTTGACCAACCTCGATCAACAAAACCCTAGTCTACCGGACTAATTTGTTAGCCACCCTTGGTGCACACACACACCCCTTAGCCTTGGCACGGGCTCAAGTGTCAGAACTACGCTCGATCTGATCTCACCCCTTATGTGAGTACGTAGGCAACCCAACTCGGGTTCAACCCTAGTTTAGCTTTTCTTTCTTAGATTAGTCTTATTTTAAACACTTAGGCATTTTAACAAAACTTGACATTAATTGGCTTAATCCTAGAAAGTAAGGAACCATTGAAGAATGGAAGTCTCAGGGTGCCTAACACCTTCCCCGGACTTAACCGAACCTCTTACCCTAATCTCAAATTACAGACTAAGACTTTATCCAAGTCCCGAGGACTTATCCCTTTTAAATGAATACGTAGCGACTCTAAATCTGTAAGATCTTTTTAAGGTTTCAGAAACCCGTGCTCATAGTTAACAATATAAAACAAGATAAGAAATTAAAAATGGGGAAACTTACCATGGGAGAATCCTAGAGCAAATGACAGTTGCGAAAGCTAAAGGGCAGCCAAGAGCAAGGTCCATGCCAAGCTTAATGGCCCTTGAGCAGAAGTCGTCGTTCCAGCCCCGTTCCATATAGCTCACATGATGTAGTTGAATAATATAGGAGTACATAAAACAAATTTAGACAATCAGTTTTCTTACACATAAAATTTGAATGAATAATATAAAAATATCAGACTTCAAAGTACAAGAACTAAGTATAGAATTATATACAGGTCGAGTAATTAGTTCCTATAAAGAAGACATCTACTCACCATTTCTTAACTCGCAAAGACAAATACTAACACTAGATAAATGATAGAAAAGTGATTCATCAATATAACTAAGGCAATTTCTAGCCATATACGCCCCCACTATCTAGCAATATACGCCCACATTATCTTGCCAGAAGGAGAAACACTTTCAGGATGGGCCCCACCAAACCCCAAGTACTTGTCGAAATGGAAAAAAGTGTAGGATGTCTACGACCAGCGAATCTATAAATAGTAGAATCCTAATTTTTTTCTACGTTTTTTAACAATTAACTTTAAGTTATAGACTAACATCTAGCATTAGTGAAAAAAGTAGATTATTATGATACAAAAGAAATTTAAATAAAAGGGTGAGACATACCATTAGTGATGCTGATTGAAAGACGCAACCAAGAACTAATAGTCCTTTTTTAGCAGTCACTGATTCTGCATCATAATTTCCAGATAGTTATACTGGTGTTATTAACTACTTTACCGAATAAATCTAATTTAGAAATAAGAAAAAAAAATCAAATTGTTAACAATATAGGACAAGATAAGAAATTTAAAAAATTGGGAAACTAACCATGGGAGAATCCTAGAGCAAATAACAGTTGCAAAATCTAAAGGGCAGCCGAGAGCACGGTCATTGCTAAGCTTAACCTTGACCAGAAGTCGTCATCCACACCTCGTTCCATATAGCTCACATGGTGTAGTTGTATAATGTAAGAGTACATAAAACAAATTTAGACAATCAATTTTCTTACATAATGAATTCTATAAGAATAATATCAAAATATAAGACTTAAAAGTACAAGAACTAAGCATCGAATTATATTCAGATCGAGTACTTAGAAGAGAATTTCTCGTAATGAAGGGATCTACTCACCATTGATTAACTCCCAAAGACAAATACTAACACTTGATAAATGATAGAGAAGGGATGCATCAATATAACTAAGGTAATTGCTTGCCATATATGCCCCCACTATTTAGCCCTATACGCCCCCACTAATAGGCAAGAAAGAGAAACACTATGGGGGTGGGGCCCAGCAAACCCCAAGTACTTGTCAAAATGAAGAAAGTGGGATGTCTACGACCAGCGAGTTTATAAATAGTAAAATCCTAATTATTTTTTTTACTTTTTTAACCATTATACTTTTAAATTATAGACTAACATCTAGCATTAGTGAAAAATTAGATTATTAACATACAAAAGAAAAATAAAATAAAAGGGCGAGATATACAATTTGTGAAGTCGATTCAAAGGCGCAACCTAAAACTAATAGTCCTTTTTTAGAAGTCACTGATTCGGATTCGTAATTTACAGATAGTTATAGTTGCGTAATAACTACTTTACCGGATAAATCTAATTTAGAAATAAGAAAAAAATCAAATTGTTAACAATATAGGACAAGATAAGAAATTTAGAAAATGGGGAAACTTACCATGGGAGAATCATAGAGCAAATGACAGTCGCAAAAGCTAAAGGGTAGCCAAGAGCAAGGTCCATGCCAAGTTTAATGACCCTTGAGGAGAAGTCGTCGTTCACGCCTCATTCCATATAGCTCACATGGTGTAGTTGAATAATGTAGGAGTACATAAAACAAATTCAAACAATCAGTTTTCTTACACATAAAATTTGAATGAAAAATATAAGACTTAACAACACATGAACTATGTAGATAATTATATACGGATCGAGTAATTAGTTAGAATTTTCCTAAAAGCAGACATCTACTCACCATTGATTAACTTGTAAAGACAAATACTAATACTTGATAAATGATAGAAAAATGATTCATCAATATAACTAAGGCAATTGTTAGCCATATACGCCCCCAATATCTAGCAATATATGCCCCCATTATCTTGTCAGAAGGAGAAACACTTTGGGGGTAGGCCCCATGAAACCCCAAGTACTTGTCGAAATGGAAAGAGTAGGATATCTACGACCAGTGAGTCTATAAAAAGTACAATCCTAAATTTTTTAAACTTGTTTTAACGATTATAATTTGAGTTATAGGTTAGCATCTAGCATTAGTGAAAAACATAGATTATTAAGACACAAAAGAAAATTAAAATAAAAGGATGAGACATACCAATAGTGACGTCGATTGAAAAATGCAACCTAGAACTAATTGTCCTTTTTTAGTAGTCACTGATTCTGCATCATAATTTCCAGATAGTTATAGGGGTGTTATCAACTACTTTACCGAATAAATCTAATTTATAAATAAGAAAAAATCACATTTAAATAATATAGGACAAGATAAGAAATTTTAAAAATGACGAAACTTACCATGGGAGAATCCTAGAGGAAATGACAGTCACGAAAGCTAAAGTGCAGCCGAGAGCGAGGTCCAAGCTAGGCTTAATGGCCCTTGAGTAGAAGTCGGTGTTCACGCCTCGTTCTATATAGCTCACATGATGTAGTTGACTAATGTAGGAGTACATAAAACAAATTCAGACAATCAGTTTTCTTACACATTAAATTTGCATCAATAATATAAAAATATAAGACTTCAAAGTACAATAACTAAGTAGAGAATTATATACATATCGAGTAATTAGTTCCTTTAAAGAAGACATCCACTCACCATTGATTAACTCGCAAAGACAAATACTAACACTTGATAAATGATAGAAAAGAGATCCATCAATATAACTAAGGCAATTTCTAGCCATATACGCCCCCACTATCTAGCTATATACGCCCACATTATCTTGCCAGAAGGAGAAACACTTTGGGGGTGGGCCCCACCAAACCCCAAGTACTTGTCGAAATGGAAAGAGTAGGATGTCTACGAACAGCGAATCTATAAAGAGTAGAATCCTAATTTTTTTCTACGTTTTTTAATGATTAACTTTAGGTTATAGACTAAAATCTAGATCATTAGTGAAAAAAATAGATTATTAAGATACAAAACAAATTTAAATAAAATGGTGAGACATACCATTAGTGACGTCGATTGAAAGACGCAACCTAAAACTAATAGTCATTTTTTAGAAGTCAGGGATTCTGCATCATAATTTCCAGATAGTCATACTGGTGTTATTAACTACTTTACTGAATAAATCTAATTTAGGAATAAGAAAAAAAATCAAATTGTTAACAATATAGGATAAGATAAGAAATTTAAAAAATTGGGAAACTAACCATGGAAGAATCCTAGAGAAAATGACAGTCGCGAGATCTAAAGGGCAGCCGATTGCATGGTCAATGCTAAGCTTAACCTTGACTAAAAGTCGTCGTTCACACCTCGTTACATATAGCTCACATGGTGTAGTTGTATAATGTAAGAGTACATAAAATAAATTCAGACAATCAGTTTTCTTACATAATGAATTCTGTAAGAATAAAATCAAAATATAAGACTTAAAAGTACAAGAACTAAGCATTGAATTATATTCAGATCGAGTATTTAGAAGAGAATTTCTCGTCACGAAGAAATCTACTCACCATTGATTAACCCACAAAGACAAATACTAACACTTGATAAATGATAGAGAAGGGATGCATCAATATAACTAAGGTAATTTCTTGCCATATACGCTCCCACTAACATGCCAGAAGGAGAAAACTTTGGGGGTGGGCACCAGCAAACCCCAAGTACTTGTCAAAATGAAGAAAGTGGGATGTCTACGACCAACGAGTTTATAAATAGTTAAATCCTAATCTTTTTTTCTTACTTTTTTAACGATTATACTTTTACGCTATAGACTAACATCTAGCATTAGTGAAAAATAGTGTAGTCAAGGCGTCTAGGCGAGGCGTTGCCTAGGCGACGCCTAGGCGTGGCCTTGGCGATAAATTTAATATAAATATATATATATCACGTATATATATAACATCCAAAAGATCAAAACTTGACACCCACATTCCACAAAAACATAAAATAAAAAGTCTATTACAAGCATTCATCACATAACCAAAGACATGTTAACATAGTGGAGTATTAAACACTTCAAAATCTGGGTAAAATACCCAAATTCGTGTCATTGTCCATATATAATATTAGGCAGAGCCCCCTACGATTGCCCGGGGGGGTGGAATTTTTATATTTTTTATTTATTTATTAGGAAATTTTGGAATTTTTTAAAGCAAAAAAAAAAAAAAAACTTTTTTGTAGGATCGCCCGCCTAGAGGGGCGCCTAGGCGACAGAGGCCCAAAATCGCCTAGGCGACGCCTTGACTACACTGGTGAAAAATTAGATTATTAACATACAAAAGAAAAATAAAATAAAAGGGTGAGATATACAATCGGTGAAGTCAATTAAAAGGCGCAACCTAAAACTAATAGTCCTGTTTTAGAAGTCACTTATTCTGATTCGTAATTTATAGATAGTTATAGTTGCGTAATAACTACTTTACCGAATAAATCTAATTTAGAAATAAGAAAAAAATCAAATTGTTAACAATATAGGACAAGATAAGAAATTTAGAAAATGGGGAAACTTACCATGGGAGAATCCTAGAGCAAATGACAGTCACGAAAGCTAAAGGGCAGCCAAGAGCAAGGTCCATGCTAGGCTTAACCTTGACCAGAAGTCGTCGTTCACGCCTCGTTACATATAGCTCACATGGTGTAGTTGTATAATGTAGGAATACATAAAACAAATTCAGATAATTAGTTTTCTTACATAATAAATTCTGAATGAATAATATCAAAATATAAGACTTAAAAGTACAAGAACTAAGCATCGAATTATATTCAGATCGAGATATTAGAAGACAATTTCTCTTCAGGAAGAAATCTACACACCATTAATTAACTCGCAAAGGCAAATACTAACACTTGATAAATGATAGAGCAGGGATGCATCAATATCACTAAGGCAATTGATAGCCATATATGCCCCACTATCTAGCCATATATGCCCTCACTATCTTGCCAGAAGAAAAAAAACTTTGGGGGTGGGCCCCACCAAACCCCAAGTACTTGTCGAAATGGAGAAAGTGGGATGTCTACGACCAACGAGTTTATAAATAGTAAAATCCCAAAATAAAATTTACTTTTTGTAACGATTATACTTAAAGTTATAGACTAACATCTAGCATTAGTGAAAAATTTGATTATTAACATACAAAAGAAAATTAAAATAAATGGGTGAGACATACAATTGGTGAAGTCGATAGAAAGGCGCAAACTAAAACTAATAGTCCTTTTTTAGAAGTCACTGATTCTTATTCATAATTTCCAGATAGTTATAGTTGTGTAATTAACTACTTTACCGAATAAATCTAATTTATAAATAAGAAAAAAAATCAAATTGTTAATAATATAGGACAAGATAAGAAATTTAAAAATGGGGAAACTTACCATGGGAGAATCGTTGAGCAAATGACAATCACGAAAGCTAAAGGGCAGTCGAGAGCAAGGTTCATGCAAGGCTTAATGGCCCTTGAGCAGAAGTCATTGTTCATGCCTCGTTCCATAAAACTCACATGATGTAGTTGAATAATGTAGGAGTACATAAAACAAATTTAGACAGTCAGTATTCTTTCACATAAAATTTGAATGAATAATGTAAGAATATAAGACTTAAAAGCACAAGAACTAAATAGAGAATTATATACATATCGAGTAATTAGTTATCTTAAAAAAGACATCTACTCACCATTGATTAACTTGCAAAGACAAATACTAACACTAGATAAATGATAGAAAAGTGATTCATCAATATAACTAAGGCAATTGCTAGCCATATACGCCCCCAATATCTAGAAATTTATGCCCCCATTCTCTTGCCAGAAGGTGAAACACTTTGGGGGTGGACCCCACGAACCCCAAGTACTTGTCGAAATGGTAAGAGTAGGATGTCCACGACCAGCGAGTCCACAAATAGTAGAATCCTTATTTTTTTCTACTTTTTAAAGGATTATAATTTAAATTCTAGACTAACATCTAGCATTACTGAAAAAATAGATTATTCATATACAAAAGAAAATTAAAATAAAAGGGTGAGACATACCATTAGTGACGTCGATTGAAAGACACAACCCCAATTGTCCTTTTTTAGCAATCACTGATTCTGCATCATAATTTCCAGATAGTTATAATAGTGTTATTAACTACTTCACCGAATAAAACTAATTTAGAAATAAGAAAAAAATCAAATTGTTGACAATATAGAACAAGATGAGAAATTTAAAAAATTGGGGACTTAACCATGGGAGAATCCTAGAGCAAATGATAGTCGCGAAAGCTAAAGGGCAGCCGAGAACACGGTCCATGCTAAGCTTAACCTTACCAGAAGTCCTTTCACGCCTCATTACATATACCTCATATGTCATAGTTGTATAATGTAGGAATACATAATACAAATTCAGACAATCAATTTTCTTACATTATAAATTCTGAATGAATAATATCAAAATGTAAGACTTGAAAGTAGAAGAACTAAGCATCGAATTATATTTAGATCGAGATATTAAAAGATAATTTCTCTTAAGGAAGCAATCTACTCACCATTGATTAACTCGCAAAGACAAATAGTAACACTTGATAAATGATACAGCAGATATGCATCAATATCACTAAGGCAATTGCTAACCATATACACCCCACTATCTAGCCATATATGCCCCCACTATCTTGCCAGAAGGAGAAAAACTTTGGGGGTGGGCCCCACCAAACCCCAAGTACTTGTCGAAATGGAGAAAGTAGGATGTCTAAGACCAGCGAGTTTAAAAATAGTAAAATACTAAAAAAAATTTACTTTTTTTAACGATTATACTTGAAGTTATAGACTAACATATAGCATTAGTGAAAAATTAGATTATTAACATACAAAAGAAAAATAAAATAAAAGGGTAAGATATACAATTGGTGCAGTCAATGGAAAGGCGCAACCTAAAATTAATATTCCTTTTATAGAAGTCACTGATTCTGATTCGTAATTTCCAGATAGTTATGTAATTAACTACTTTACCGAATAAATCTAATTTAGAAATAAGAAAAAAAATCAAATTGTTAACAATATAAGACAAGATAAGAAATTTAAAAAATGGGGAATCATGCCATGGGAGAATCCTACAACAAATGACAGTCGCAAAAGCTAAAGGGCAACAGAGAGCAAGGTCCATGCTAGGCTTAATAGCTCCTGAGTAGAAGTCGTAGTTCACGCCTCGTTCCATATAGCTCACATGATGTAGTTGAATAATGTAGAAGTACATATAACAAATTCAGACAATCAGTTTTCTTACACATAAAATTTGAATCAATAATATAAAAATATAAGAGTTAAAAGTACAAGAACTAAATAAGGAATGACATACAGATCGGGTAATTAGTTCCCTTAAAGAAGACATCTACTCACCATTGATTAACTCGCAAGGACAAATACTAACACTTGATAAATGATAGAAAAGTGATTCATCAATATTACTTGGGCAATTGCGAGTCATATACGCTCCCACTATCTAGCAATATACGCCCTCATTATCTTGCTAGAAGGAGAAACACTTTGGGGGTGGGCCCCACCAAACCCCAAGTACTTGTCAAAATGGCAAGAGTAGGATGTCTACGACCAGCGAGTCTACAAATAGTAGAATCCTAATTATTTTTTTTACTATTTTTAACGATTATACCTTAAGTTATAGACTAAAATCTAACATTAGTAAAAAAAATAGATTATTAAGATACAAAAGAAAATTAAAATAGAAGGGTGAGACATACCATTAGTGACGTCGACTGAAAGACAACCTAGAACTAATAGTCATTTTTTAGCAGTCACTGATTCCGCATCGTAATTTCTAGATAGTTATAATGGTGTTATTAAATACATTACCAAATAAATCTAATTTAGAAACAACAAAAAAATCAAATTGTTAACAATATAAGACAAGATGAGAAATTTAAAAAATTGGGAAACTAACCATGGGAGAATCCTAGAGCAAATGACAGTCGCGAAAGCTAAAGGGCAACTGAGAGCACGATCCATGGTAAGCTTAACCTTGACCAGAAGTCGTCGTTCACGCCTCGTTTCATATAGCTCACATGGCGTAGTTGAATAATGTAGGAATACATTAAAAAAAATTCAGACAATCAGTTTTCTAGCACAATTAATTATGAATGAATAATATAAAAATATAAGATTTAAAAGTACAAGAACTAAGCATCAATTTATATTCAGATCTAGTAATTAAAAGAGAATCTCTCTTATACAAAAAATCTACTCACCATTGATTAACTCACAAAGACAAATACTAACACCTAATAAATGATAAAGAAGGGATGAATCAATATACCTAAGGTAATTGCTAGCCATATACACCACCCCCACCATCTAACCATATATGCCCCCACTATCTCGCCAGAAGGAGTAACACCTTGGGAGTGGCCCCCATCAAACCCCAAGTACTTGTCGAACTGGAGAAAGTGGAATGTGTACGATTAACGAGTTTATAAATAGTAAAATCCTAAATTTGTCTCTACTTTTTTAACAATTATACTTTTAAGTTATATACTAACATCTAGCATTAGTGAAAAATTAGATTATTAACATACAAAAGAAAAATAAAATAAAAGAGTGAGACATACAATTGGTGAAGTCGATTGAAAGGCGCAACCATAAACTAATATTCCTTTTTCAGAAGTCACTTATTCTGATTAGTAATTTCCAGATAGTTATTGTTGTGTAATTAACTACTTTATCGAATAAATCTAATTTAGAAATAAGAAAAAAATCAAATCGTTAACAATATAGGGCAAGATAAGAAATTTTAAAATTGGGAAAACTTACCATGGAAAATCTTAGAGCAAATGACAGTCGCGAAAGCTAAAGGGCAGCCGAGAGCAAAGTCCATGCTAGGCTTAATGAACCTTGAGCAGAAGTCGTTATTCACACCTCGTTCCATATAGCACACATGATGTAGTTGAATAATGTAGGAGTACATAAAACAAAATCAGACAATCAGCTTTCTTACACATAAAATTTGAATGAATAATATAAAAATATAAGAATTAACAGTATAAGAACTAAGTAGAGAATTATATACAGATCGAGTAATTAGTTCCCTTAAAGAAGACATCTACTCACCATTGATTAACTCGAAAAGACAAATACTAACACTAGATAAATTATTGAAAAGTGATTCATCAATGTTACTAAGGCAATTGCTAGCTATATACGCCCCCACAATCTAGCAATATACGTCCCTATTATCTTGCCAGAAGGAGAAACACTATAGGGGTGGGCCCCACCAAACCCTAAGTACTTGTCGAAATGGCAAGAGTAGGATGTCTACGACCAGCGAGTCTACAAATAGTAGAATTCTATTTTTTTCTTTTTTTTTTAACGATTATACTTTATGTTATAGATCTAGCATTAGTGAAAAAAATAGATTATTAAGATACAAAAGAAAATTAAAATCAAAGGGTGAGACATACCATTAGTGACGTGGATTGAAAGATGTAACCTAGAACTTATAGTCCATTTTTAGCAGTCACTGATTCTGCATCGTAATTTCCAGATACTTATAATGATGTTATTAACTACTTCACCGAATAAATCTAATTTGGAAATAAGAAAAAAATCAAATTGTTAACAATATAGGACAAGATGAGAAATTGTAAAAATTGGGAAACTAACCATCAAAGAATCCTAGAGCCAACGACAGTCGCGAAACCTAAAGGGCAGTCAAGAGCACGGTCCATGCTAACCTTGACCAGAAGTCGCCGTTCATGCCTCGTTACATATAGCTCACATGGTGTAGTTGTATAATGTAGGAGTACATAAAACAAATTCAGACAATCAATTTTCTTCTATGATTAATTCTGAATGAATAATAACAAAATATAAGACTTAAAAGTACAAGAACTAAGAATCAATTTAAATTCAGAACTAGTAATTAAAAGAGAATTTCTCTTAAGGAAAAAATCTACTCACCATCGATTAACTCGCAAAGACAAATACTAACACCTGATAAATGATAAGAAGGGATGCATCAATATAACTAAGGCAATTGCCAGCCATAGACAAAACCCCCACTATCTAGCCATATATGCCCCCACTATCTTCCCAGAAGGAGAAACACTTTGGGGGTCGGCCCCACCAAACCCAAGTACTTGTCGAAATGGAGAAAGTGGGATGTCTACAACTAGCTAGTTTATAAATAGTAAAATCCTATATTTTTTTTTACTTTTTTAACAATTATACAAGTTATAGACTAACATCTAACATTAGTGAAAAATTAAAATATTAACATATAAAATAAAAATAAAATAAAAGTGTGAGACATACAATTGGTGAAGTCGATTGAAAGGCGCAACCTAAAACTAATAGTCCTTTCTTAGAAGTCAATGATTCTAATACGTAATTTCCAGAGAGTTATAGTTGCGTAATTACTACTTTACCGAATAAATCAAATTTAGAAATAATAAAAAAATCAAATCTTTAACAATATAGGACAAGATAAGAAATTTAAAAAATGGAGAAACTTACCATGGGAGAATCCTAGAGCAAATGACAATCGCGAAAGCGAAAGGGCAGCCAAGAGCAAGGTCCATGCTAGGCTTAATCGCCCTTGAGCAGAAGTCGTTGTTCACGCCTCGTTCCATATAGCTCACATGATGTAGTTGAATAATGTAGGAGTACATAAAATAAATTCAGACAATCAGTTTTCTTACACATAAAATTTGAATGAATAATATAATAATATAAGACTTAAAAGTACAAGAACTAAGTAGAGAATTATATACAGATCGAGTTATTAGTTCCTTTAAAGAAGAACTCAACTCACCATTCCGTAACTCGCAAAGACAAATACAAACACTTGATAAATGATAGAAAAGTGATTCATCAATATAACTAAGGCAATTGCTAGCTATATACGCCCCCACTATCTTGCAATATACGCCCACATTATGTTCCCAGAGGGAGAAACACTTTGGGGGTGGGCCCCATCAAAAACCAAGTACTTGTCGAAATGGAAGAGTAGGATGTCTACGACCAGCGAGTCTATAAATAGTAGAATCCTAATTTTTTTCTACGTTTTTTAACGATTAACTTTAAGTTATAGACTAACATCAAGAAATAGAGTAAAAAATAGATTATTAAGATACAAAAGAAAATTAAAATAAAAGGGTGAGACATACCATTAGTGACGTCGATTGAAAGATGCAACCTAGAACTAATAGACCTTTTTTAGCAGTCACTGATTCTGCATCGTAATTTCCAGATAGTTATAGTGGTGTTATTAACTACTTTACCGAATAAATCTAATTTAGAAATAAGAAAATAAATCAAATTGTTAACAATATAAGACAAGATAAAAAATTTTAAAAATTGGGAAACTAACCATGGGAGAATCTTAGAGCAAATGACAGTCGCGAAATCTAAAGGGCAGTCGAGACTTTGGATCATGCTAAGCTTAACCTTGACGAGAAGTCGTTGTTCACGCCTCGTTACATATAGCTCATGTAGAGCCCCGGAACTTGTCTATATATTGAAACTTGTGCCAAGGCTTTAAGTATTTGTAATCTTCCATTTTCTATGAAATGAGAATTTTGAAATCTTTTGTAGTCTTAATTAAATATTAAGATAATGTATTATAGTATTAAAAAGGTTTTAGATATGTTCATGGGCGTCAAAATAGAAGTGGAAAAGGTTCTAAGTGTTAAAAAGGGAAATGTCCTAACATTGTCCTCAACTTGAAGAAGCTATAGTGTTGTCACCGCTTATCCGAATCGAGTGATTCTTGAATTTTTGGAAAGGTATTGGAACCCTCTTCGATGTTCATGTTTACCATCTTTCCAGATTTTGAGTCGGGCTTGAGTCAAAAGTTGGATTTCCAAAGTCGGATCTGCTACAAATCTAAGCTGCTGAAATCCATTTTGAGATCAGTCAGCTTTAGGGGCAATTTGGTGCATGAATAAAGAAAAATTAGAAAATTCTCAAAACACCAAAGTTGTTCCCCTTCGAATCAGGAGTCCAACGCATGTTGAATCGTCAAAATCCAATAAGTGAGTCAGAAGTTATAGCTGAAATACCAAGCGGAGGAAAAGTCAGTCGAAATCTGAAGGGGGTTGCAATCAATCGCAAATTAGTGCGATCAATCGCATTTAGTTGAGTTTTTTGGAATTGCTTTCAGGTCTAGGTGCGATCAATCGCACTGGGGCTGCGATTAATCGCAAATGGAGTGCGATTGATCGCAAGCGGGTGCCGCATTCCGAATTTAAGGGTTTTAAACCCTTGGCTTCTAAAGGTGTAGAGACCCGAAATTTAATTTCTTGGTATTCGTATCAATTATTTTAATATTCTCGGTTGTCATGACTAATTTATTACATAAGTTTAAAATTGGAACAATTAAAGTACCATGAGGGTGTTTTATAAATTAATCAAGTGAAAAATAGACGAAATCTCCTTTATCATAAGAGGAGCATTTTGGTCATTTTGTGCAATCCAAAATTTATGAAAATTTTAATGTAGATTCTATATGACCTAAAGTAGCTATGGTTCAAATTTCAGGTTAATCCGATAAGAATTGAGCTCTATAGAATTATTCAAAGTGTAGTGGCAAAACTGTAAATACGATGAACAGTAACCACGTGAACAGTACCGCATGAACAGTAACCGTGAATAGTGTTTTAGCAGTTCTTATCACTTTCTAACTCTGGTATTGCCTATATAAAGACCTTAACTCATGGATTTTAGGTATTTCATCATTCTAAAACTTATTAGAGAGAAAAATAGAAGAAAAACCTATGAGTTCTCATTAAAGAGAGTGAGAGAAAAGGGTTTTGGAGAGATCCAAGAGGAGAAATCAAAGGTGTTGCAAGGAAAAAGTACAAAATGGCTTAGATTCATCCCATTCGCAAACGTTTGATCGTAGGGAAGCGATCGTGAGAGGTAAATACGACTTCCTTCCTCTCAATATAGGGATTATTGATACAAATATGATGAAGAAATAGATCTAAAGTAAGAACGACAATAGTAAATATGTTTTTATTGTTTTAAACTATGATGAAAATTATATATGAGGATTTTATGATGTTTATACTCAGATTTTCTGATGGAAAATTATATATGATGATTTTACAATATTTATACCCACATTTTTTTCATGGAAAATATATATGATGATTTTTTTTAATGTTATAAATCAGGATTTTCCCTTGAAAAATCTATAGACGATGTTAGAAAATTTTAGATCTTGGTTATCTGATGGATAATATATATATGATGAATAGAGAACATTTTAGATGGTGATTTCCTTGTGATAATTATTTGAAAAAGATGTTTATGATTTTTTTTTTTTATTCTATATCAACCAGGGGAATGGGATTGATTTTGTGGTGTATGAATGATGAGAATGGAGGAAGTGGATGATGTTCAGCATTGATGAAATTATTATAAGTTTGTTTGAGATCATTATGTGTTGTGAAAACTAAGGCCCTGTGAGACTTATTTGATTATAGATGCGTATTAAAAAATTTAGACACGGTAAATAAAATTATCCCTTATTTTATTTGACAAATTATGCTTTATATTGATCACTTAGGAGAACCCTTGCATGTTTAAATCTATGCATGATTTACAAGTATTTTATTTCATTCACACGGATTCACGAAATCTATACATGAACAAGCATGAGAATAAACAAGATGACAAGTAATATGCAAGTACACAAGGACACAAGCATTATGCATGATTGAGTTTTGCACTGACCGAGTACCCACAGGCCTATGATCAAGGCAAAACCAGCCGTATGCACCGGCGAATGTGTAGACAAGCCGTATACACCGGATAATGTGTAGACAAGCTGTATACACCGGATAATGTGTAGACAAGCCGTGTACACCGGATAATGTGTATATTGTGTGGTACCTCGGAAAGTAGGGTATATGTTAGTCTCTACCCGATATATGGGGTAGAGTTATTTTAAGTTATTGCAATTGCATGTTGTTGAATAAATTCATGAACAAAAATAGGCAAGATAAATAAGAGAAATAAGCATGAGTAATCAGGTGTAAGAATCGAATTTAATTATGCTTCCGCACTTTGAAATATTGTGAGTTCACTTGTGATGTTGAATCTTAAAATATATTGTTATCAAATCTCGTATATTTTTGTATATATGCTGGGTAACTTGTTACTCAGCCGATGACCGTTGTTGTCGGCAGGTGCTAGATTTGACATTTGTGCCCCAGGACCTTGGGAAGAGGAAGAATACGAGGAAGAGCAGGAAGAGCCAGCAGGTGACTATCCTGATGGAGAATGGAACTTGGATTGCTGGCCATACACAGGACACTAGATCACTAGTATATTTGGATTTTGAATTTTAGAATTGTAATAGACTAATTATGGATTTATAGTTAGTTTGAGTTTATGACTGGAGATTCATAGAGGTTGATTTTAAATTGATTATGAGGTCTTAGTATTTATTTCAGATATTGGACTTGATTGCATTTATTTAAAGAAAAAAAAAAAAATTTTAGGTCCATGTTTTTAGAATTGCCTTAAATGCTTATGATAAGAAGTTATGGAATTAATGATTAAGTCACGTGCCAAAGTCTCACATTAAGTTAGGTGGGATTTTGGGGCGCGACAAAAGGAGACTTCATTTGGGGGTTTCTTAGACCTAAGTGAGAGGAAAGGAGAGAAAGAAGAGAAGAGAGATTTGGGGAAAACATCCAAAGAGGTTTTGGATTTGAGATCAAGTGGAGTTCAGCCAAGCTTGGATCATCCATCAAGCAAGGATCCTTCCATTCCATGGTAGTGTTTTTCCTTAAGCTTGGGATTCCCAATCAAGGGGTTTTCTTCAAGATTTAGAGTTAATCCTCAAGGTTAGTACACTCTTATAGTTAACCTAGTATTACGTTATATTCTAAGTTCATTTCATGAAGTTAATCATATAACCGAAAAGAATGAGATAAATGGGAAGGTGATGGATGTATGGTGAATGTATGGAGGTTAGGGCGAATGGATGCCAAATAGGATGTGATGATGTTGTGTGATGGAAAGGATGGATGAGCATTGTACCAATAACGAATACACCTATGATGTTTGATGAAATGTGATTATGAAACCATATGTTAAGAGACCTAAGAAAGTGTTGAACACCACGTGTATGATGAAATGCATGAATGAGGACTAAGTTAAGAAAATGAAAATATGATTTGGTGAGTTTTCCCCAATTGACAAATGTTAAGTGAAATCCTCTATATGTTTACTTTAAAGCTTGCCTAGTTCAAGAAAAGTTTGAAATGTGATACCATGTTCTTTTAATCGCTATATGTCATTATGATTGCCACTAATTATCAAGCACGAGCACGCATACTTGCATGAACCGAAGTTTTATCATAAGCATATATTTCAAGAATCATAAGGAAGGTTTTTAAGGCAATTCATAAGAAATAAGCATAAGCATTGACAAAGCCAAACTTTGGGTTGGTATTCTAAGATCGGTTAACTCATGCTCACAAGGACCAAGTCTAAGATCTTGCATAAACTCCATGGATCATAAGTCTTGCAAGGCTTTTCAAAACCTTGTAACAATCTCACAAGTCTAAGATCTCTACGGATCATAAGCTCACAAGAACAAGCTCACAAGAAGGCTCACAAGAAAGCTCATAAGCTCACAAGAAAGGTTATAAGAACTCGTAAGCTCACAAGAACTCATAAGAAACCACGAGACTCACAAGCATTCATAAGAACTCATAAGCATGCATAAGATGGTTTGTTTTCCATGAAAAGAATAAGTTTTATGAAAGGTTTTCTTGACGGGTTTTAAGCATGCATTTTGTGAATTGTATTCTTGTACGTACGGGTGTGTAGTATTATGACTGTTATAGTATTGTTAGATATTAGTTTGTACTCGCTGAGTATTCCATGCTCAGCCGTACATTTCATGTCGGCAGGTCCGTTCGACACCTACAACCCGGAGCCATGGGTTGAAGAGGAATATATAGAAGAAATGGATCCGCCTATCCCGTTGCAGCCACAGGAGGAGAGAGATCTAGATGTGTGGCCATATCTAGACCATTGCTGAGTGGAGAGACTATGAGGTTTCTTTTTGGTATTTTGATAGGTGGGTATGTCCGCCTTTATTTTTGGTTATGTATGTTCAAACTTGGAATACAGTTGATATACATAGGAAGAAATTTTTGGGTTACGTTTCTACACTTTGATTTAAGCTTCCGCATTATTTAAGATTCTATTATGTCATGTCTTGAGTATTATTACAGGATGGTTTGGTATCAGTTATGGCACATCTCGAGCCAAAGTATCTCTAACTCCCAGAAGGTATTTTGGGTCCCGACAGATGTGGTATCAGAGCCTAGGCATTAGATTCCATAGGGTCATGTAGAACTGATATATGATTGAACAAGGCATTAGGGTCATTTTAAAGAAGTTGTATTCCAAGTATAGACTAACAAGTTAGTCTTAGTCCATAACCGGTTGAAACCCAACCGAACTTAGAGTCCTACGCTAAGAACGCTAATTGTATGCTATATTGTGCTAAGTGTGCTTGGGTGTAGTGTTAGGAGCTTAACCAATAGTAAGTTATTGTGGAAATGATTATTGAAATAGTTTTTATATGTGTATTCAAGTCAGACTCAGGTGGTACTGTTGTTCTCAGGATTCAATCATGAGATGCGGTGCTAGGGGTCGTGGATACAATACAAGGGGTAGCGGAAGTGATGCTCCATCGGGTGATGAACAACCTGACATTTCTCAATTGCTAAATACTATGGTTGAAACCATCACTATGCTAGTAGCTCGACAGCCTGCTGCAGCTAGTGCACTAGTGCGGATACCTCCTACACATCACACTTCAGGACTTGAGGCTTTCCAAAGGCTTCATCCACCTACTTTCTATGGGACTACAAACCCATGGCTGCAGAAGCGTGGATTATGCAACTAGAGAAGATTTTCCATGCTCTTCGCTCCATGGATGAACAGAGAGTAGATTGGGCTGCCTTCATGATGGAGAGAGAAGTTGATCATTGGTGAAGAGCTACATTGAGGCAGAGAGACACTGCCAGAGCAAGACAGCCATGGTCTTGGGGAGAGTTTCTTGATGCCTTCTACGGGCAATACTTTCCCAAAATTGTCAGGCAATAGAAGGAAATGGAGTTCATGTCTCTTGTGCAAGGAGATATGAGTAGTCGAGTATGAGGCCAAGTTTATTTGAGTTGTCCAGATTCGCACCACACTTGATCACGACGGAGGAGATGCAAGTCCGAAAATTTAAGAATGGGTTGAAACCCTTCATCAAGGATCGAGTCTCCATTCTTCAGGTGGAGTCTTGGAGAGAGATTGTGGGAAAGGCAAGGATCGCCGAACTCAGAGGAATTTCTCAAGAGAAGAGAGAGTGGCTTCAGGAGAGTCATGCAAAAGGGTCAGTCCAGTGGCTCAACACCACCGGATAAGAGGACTAGGATTTCCCCTTATCCAGCTCCTAGGCCTACACAGACACAGAGGCCTCTTTTTGCACCACCAGCACCTCGCCCAACTACTTCACAGGCACCTCGCCTCACTTTTTCTCAGGGCACTAGATATGTCTCACTGTCATCCTCTTCATCTTTCGAGGAGTGCGACTACTGTGGTTGGAGACACCCGGCTGGAGAGTATCGGAGAGCATCTGGAGGATGTGTCCATTGTGGCGAGCAGGGCCACATGATCAAGGATTGCCTACACCGACAATCACGGGTCCAACCTCATGGAGCAAACCCCCAGTTTGGCAGACTACTCCACAAGGGTCTTCACAGGCTTCTGCATCTAGACCCGAACGCCCAACACAAACCACAGCTACCTCGCAGGGCTAACCAGGGCCGGGTCTTTGCCTTGACCGAAAAGGATGCACTAGCATCTGACGATGTCATGCAAGGTACGCGAAATTTCTAAATTATTCAAGTATGAATGGATAAGTATAATATCTTATATGTTTGCATGTGTTTATTATATTACTTAAACTCTATGTATGTGTTGCTTGAAATTTATTGATGTAGCTAATTGCAATGCACAGCAGTTTTGCTAGTAAATGAATGTTTAGCTCGTGTATTGATCGATACAGGATCGACACATTCCTTTGTGTCACCTAGCTTCGCCAAAGGCTTCGCGTCTGAGCCAAGTCGCCTACCTCACGAGTGAACCATTTCAACTTCACTTGGCAAGTCGGTTGATACAGACCGAGGATACCGAAATTGTGTAGTTCAAGTCGAGCAGTATGAATTGTCGATCGATCTGATCATCCTAGAGTTCCAAGACTTGGACTTCGATATTATTCTCGGGAAGGATTGGCTAGCTGCACACCACGGCCACGTGGCTTGTTTTGAAAAGATGGTGAAATTTAAGCCAGAGGGCGTCAGGCCATATCACTTTCGTGGACTTCGAAGAAGAGATATAGCCCGTCTAATGGCTCTAAGTCTTGTAAATCCGGAGGCACGAGATTCCTCAACCATCCCGGTTGTGAGTGAGTATTTGGATGTATTTCCCGAGGACTTGCCGGGGGTTGCCTCCAGATAGGGAGATAGAGTTTGCAATAGAGCTTGCTCGAGGAACGGCTCCGATTTCTAAGGCTCCATATAGGATGGCCCTAATTGAACTTAAAAAATTGAACGAGCAAATAGAAGAGTTACAACGACTTGGTTTCATCCGACCAAGTGTTTCACCGTGGGGAGCTCCAGTACTCTTCGTGAAGAAGAAGGATGGGTCGATGAGGATGTGCATCGATTACAGACAATTGAACAAGGTTACCATCAAGAATCGTTATCCATTATCACGGATAGACGATTTGTTCGATCAATTGAAGGGAGCAAGGTTCTTCTCCAAGATTGATCTCTAATCCGGCTATCATCAGTTAAAGATCAAGGCCGAAGAAATTCCACGACTGCTTTTAGGACTCGGTACGGACACTACGAGTTCTTGGTTATGCCTTTTGGTCTAACAAATGCACCGGCGGCATTCATGGATTTGATGAACTGGGTGTTCAAGTTGTGTCTTGACAGATGTGTTATCGTCTTTGTTGATGACATTTTAGTGTATTCCCCGACATGGGAGGATCATGATAGAGACCTTCGCCTTACACTTGAGACTCTTTGAGAGCATAGACTGTATGCCAAGTTGAGTAAGTGCGAATTTTGGTTGGAGAAAGTGGCGTTCCTTGGCCATGTGGTATCTGTCGAGGGTATTTCAGTAGACACAGCAAAGATAGAAGTTGTGATGAAATGGGAGAGACCCAGAAGTGTTACTGAGATACGTAGCTTCCTCAGTTTGGCAAGGTACTACAGGAGATTCGTAGAGGGATTCTCCAGCATAGCGGCACCGCTCACATATTTGACGTAGAAGAATGCCAAGTTCGCTTGGAGTGACAAGTGTGAAGCAAGTTTTACAGAATTGAAGAAGAGGTTACTACGACCCCTGTTCTCACAGTGCCATCTGGGAGTGGAGGTTTCGTGGTCTACAGTGATACCTTGAACATCGGGCTAGGATGTGTTCCGAGAGTTACAAGATACGGATGCGGAGTTACTTGCTTACAGAGATAAGACAATTAGCAAGGGTAGTGATGAGTTCTCGGTGAATAGTAATGGAGCGATCACCTTTAAAGGAAGGTTGTGTGTTCCTGCAAATGCAGAGTTGAAGAGCGAGATCTTAGATGAAGCTCACCAGTCCAAATACATTGTGCATCCAGGTGGTACGAAGATGTACCAAAATTTGAAGCATTATTGGTGGCGGAACATAAAGAGGTAAGTCGCCGAGTATGTGTCAAGATGCTTAGTGTGCCAACAAGTGAAGGCTGAGCACATGAGGCCAGCAAGGCTTTAGCAATCCCTTCCTATTCCCAAGTGGAAATGGGAGAACATCTCTATGGATTTCATTGTTGGGTTGCCAAGGACGGCGAAGAACTCAGATTCAATATGAGTAGTGGTTGATCATTTGACGAAGTCCGCCCATTTCTTGCCTTATCGGAATTCGTTCAACACGAACCAACTAGTGGCATTGTACACTAAGGAAGTGGTTAGGTTGCACGGGGTGCTGGTCAACATTGTTTCAGACAGGGATCTGAGGTTTACTTCTAGGTTCTGGAAGAGCTTTCAAAGCGCTATGGGTTCCCATTTGGACTTTAGCACCATCTTTCATCCTCAAACAAACGGATAGACGGAGAGGGTAAACCAGATTATCGAAGACATGCTTCGAGCTTGCATGTTGGATTTCAAGGGCAATTGGGAGGATCATTTGCCGTTGGTTAAGTTCGCCTACAATAACAGTTATCAGGCAAACATCCAAATGGCACCTTTTGAGGCCTTGAATGGTCGAAGTTGTAGATCTCCCCTATACTGGAATGAAGTTGGAGAGAGGAAGATATTGGGCCCAGAGTTAATCGAGCAGACCGCGAATAAGGTTAAGATCATCAGAGAAAGATTGAAGTCGGCTCAGGATAGGCAGAAGAACTATGCTGACACCCATAGACGAGATCTCGAGTTCCGCGTTGGCGATATGGTATTTGTGAAGGTTTCGCCGATAAAGGGTGTTATGAGGTTTGGCAAAAGAGGAAAGCTCAGCCCGAGGTATGTGGGTCCATTTGAAATCATCACCCGAGTTGGTGAAGTTTCTTACAGGGTTGCTCTACCCACTCACATGGCGGCAGTTCACAACGTATTCCATGTGTCCATGCTTCGAAAATACATTCCAGATCCATCCCATGTTATTGAGCTCGATCCATTAGAGATTCGGGAAGATCTCACACTAGTAGAGAAGCCGATTCAAGTCTTGGATCGGAGAGATCAAGTATTGCGTAACAAAATAATTTCATTGGTCCTCGTTCAATGGCAACATCATGCTAGAGAAAAGGCCACATGGGAACGCGAGGCCGAAGTCAAGGAAAAATACCCGGAGTTCTTTGCATAGGGTACTATGTATTGCCATGTGAAATTTTGTTGTTTGGTACATGTATGTATCGTCTAAATTTCGAGGACAAAATTTTTATAAGGGGGGGGGGAGGATGTAGAGCCTCGGAACTTTTGTCTATATATTGAGACTTGTGCCAAGGCTTTAAGCCTTTGTAATATTCCATTTTCTATGAAATGAGAATTTTGAAATCTTTTGTAGTCTTAATTAAATATGAAGATAATGTATTATAGTATTAAAAAGGTTTTAGGAATGTTCATGGGCGTCAAAATAGAAGTGGAAAAGGTTCTAAGTGTTAAAAAGGGAAATGTCCTAACATTGTCCTCAACTTGAAGAAGCTATAGTGTTATCACCGCTTATCCGAATCGAGTGATTCTTGAATTTTTGGAAAGGTATTGGAACCCTCTTCAAGGTTCATGTTTACCATCTTTCCAGATTTTGAGTTGGGCTTGAGTCAAAAGTTGGATTTCCAAAGTCGGATCTGCTACAAATCCAACTGCTGAAATCCATTTTCAGATCAGTCAGCTTTAGGGGCAATTTGGTGCATGAATAAAGAAGAATTAGAAAATTTTCAAAACACCAAAGTTGTTCCCCTTCGAATCAGGAGTTCAACACAAGTTGAATAGTCCAAATCTAATAAACGAGTCAAAAGTTATGGCTGAAATACCAAGTAGAGGAAAAGTCAGTCGGAATCTGAAGGGGGTTGCGATCAATTGCAAATGGAGTACGATCAATCGCAAATTAGTGCAATCAATCGCACAGCAAGTGCGATCAATCGCATTCAGTCGAGTTTTTTGGAATTGCTTTCGGGTCTACGTGTGATCAATCGCACTGGGGCTGCAATCAATTGCAAGGCAAGTGCGATCAATCACAAATGGAGTACGATCAATCGCAAGCGGGTGCTGGATTCCGAATTTAAGGGTTTTAAACCCTTGGCTTCTAAAGGAGACTTCATTTGGGGGTTTCTTGGACCCAAGGGAGAGGAAAGGAGAGAGAAGAGGAGAGATTTGGGGAAAACCACCAAGGAGGTTTTGGATTTGAGATCAAGTGGAGTTCAAACAAGCTTGGATCATCCATCAAGCAAGGATCCTTCCATTCCAATGTGGTGTTCTTCCTTAAGCTTGCGATTCCAAATCAAGGGGTTTTCTTCAAGATTTGGAGTTAATCCTTAAGGTTAGTACACTCTTATAGTTAACCTAGTATTACCTCATAATTTTGATTTCATTTCATGAAGTTAATCACATAACCTAAAAGGATGAGATAAATGGGAAGGAGATGCATGTGTGGTGAATGTATGGAGGTTAAGGCGAATGGATGCCAAATAGGATGTGATGATGTTGTGTGATGGAAAGGATAGATGGGCATTGTACCAATAACGAATACACCTATGATGTTTGATGAAATGTGAATATGAAACCATATGTTAAGAGACCTAAGAAAGTGTTGAACACCACGTGTATAATGAAATGCACGAATGAGGACTAAGTTAAGAAAATGAAAATATGATTTAGTGAGTTTTCCCAAATTGAAAAATGTTAAGTGAAATCCTCGATATGTTTACTTTAAAGCTTGCCTAGTTCGACAAATGTTTGAAATGCGATACCATGTTCTTTTAATCGCTATATGTCATTATGATTGCCACTAATTGTCAAGCACGAGCACGCATACTTGCATGAACCGAAGTTTTATCATAAGCATGTATTTCAAGAATCAAATGGAAGGTTTTCAAGGCAATTCATAAGTAAGAATTATAAGTATTGACAAAGCCAAACTTTGGGTTGGTATTCTAAGATCGGTTAACTCATGCTCACAAGGATCAAGTCTAAGACCTTGCATATGTCTCTACGGATCATAAGCTCACAAGAAAGCTCATAAGCTCACAAGAAATGTTATAAAAACTCGTAAGCTCACAAGAACTCATAAGAAACCACGAGACTCACAAGCATTCATAAGAACTCATAAGCATGCATAAGATGGTTTGTTTTCCAAGAAAAGAATAAGTTTTATGAAAGGTTTTCTATGACGGGTTTTAAGCATGCATTTTGTAAATTGTATTCTTGTACACACGGGTATGAAGTATTATGATTGTTATAGTATTGTTAGCTATTAGTTCGTACTCGCTGAGTATTCCATGCTCAGCCGTACATTTCATGTCGGCAGGTCCGTTCGACACCTACAACCCGGAGCCATGGGTTGAAGAGGAATATGTAGAAGAAGTGGATCCGCCTATCCCGTTGCAGCCACAGGAGGAGAGAGATCTAGATGTATGGCCATATCTAGACCATTGCTGAGTGGAGAGACTGTGAGGTTTCTTTTTGGTATTTTGATAGGTGGGCATGTCCACCTTTTTTTTTGGTTATGTATGTTCAAACATTATATCCATAGAAGGAAATTTTTAGGTTACGTTTCTGCACTTTGATTTAAGCTTCCACATTATTTAAGATTCTATTATGTCATGCCTTAAGTATTATTACAGGATAGTTTGGTATCAGTTATGGCACATCTCGAGCCAAAGTATCTCTAACTCTGAGGGGGTATTTTGGGTCGCGACAGCTCACATGGTGCTGTTGTATAATGTAGGAGTACATGAAAAAAATTCAGGCAATCAATTTTCTTACATAATGAATTCTGAAAGAATAATATCAAAATAAGAGACATAAAAGTATATGAACTAAGCATCGAATTATATTCAGATCGAGATATTAGAAGAGAATTTCTCTCAAGGAACAAATCTACACACCATTGATTAACTAGCAAAGACAAATACTAACACTTGATAAATGATAGAGCAGGGATGCATCAAAATCACTAAGGCAATTGCTAGCTATATACGCCCCCACTATCTTGTCAGAAGGAGAAAAAATTTGGGGGTGGGCCCCACCAAACCCCAAGTAATTGTCGAAATGGAGAAAGTGGGATGTCTAAGACAAGCGAGTTTATAAATAGTAAAATCCTAAATTTTTTTTACTTTTTTTAACGATTATACTTTAAGTTATAGACTAACATCTAGCATTAGTGAAAAATTAGAACATTAACATACAAAAAAAAATAAAAAATAAAAGGGTGAGACATAAATTGGTGAAGTCGAATGAAAGGCGCAACCTAAAACTAATAGTTCTTTTTTAGAAGTCACTGATTCTGATTCGTAATTTCCAGATAGTTATAGTTGTGTAATTAACTACTTTACCGAATAAATCTAATTTAGATATAAGGAACAATCAAATTGTTAACAATATAAGACAAGATAAGAAATTTAAAGAATTGGGAAACTAACCATGGGAGAATCCTAGAGCAAATGACAGTTGCAAAAGCTAAAGGGCAGCCGAGAGCACGGTCCAAGCTAAGCTTAACCTTGACCAGAAGTCGTCGTTGATGCCACGTTTCATATACCTCACATGGCGTAGTTGAATAATGTAGGAATGCATAAAACAAATTCAGCCATTCAGTTTTCTGACATAATAAATTCTGAATCAATAATATCAAAATATAAGACTTAAAAGTACCAGAACGAAGCACCGAATTATATTCCGATTGAGATATTTGAAGAGAATTTCTCTTAAGGATGAAATATACTCACCATTGATTAACTCGCAAAGACAAATACTAACACTTGATAAATGATAGAGCAGGGATGCATCAATATCACTAAGGCAATTGCTAGCCGTATACGCCCCACTATCTAGCCATATACGCCCCCACTATCTTGTTAGAAGGAGAAAAACTTTGGGGGTGGGCCCCACCAAACCCCAAGTACTTGTCGAACTGGAGAAAGTGGGATGTCTAAGACCAGCGAGCTTATAAATAGTAAAATCCTAAATTCTTGTTACTTTTTTTAACGATTATACTTTACGTTATAGACTAACACCTAGCATTAGTGAAAAATTAGATTATTAATGTACAAAAGAAAATTAAAATAAAATAAATTTAAAGGGTGTGACATACAATTGGTGAAGTCGATTGAAAGGCGCAACCTAAAACTAATAGTCCTTTTTTAGAAGTCACTGATTCTGATTCGTAATTTCCAGATAGTTATAGTTGTGTAATTAACGACTTTACCGAATAAATCAAATTTAGAAATAAGAAAAAAATCAAATCGTTAGCAATATAGGACAAGATAAGAAATTTTAAAAATTGAGAAACTTACCATGGGAGAATCCTAGAGCAAATGACAGTCACGAAAGCGAAAGTGCAGCCGAGAGCAAGGTCCATGCTAGGCTTAGTCGCCCTTGAGCAGAAGTCGTCGTTCACGCCTCGTTCCATATAGCTCACATCATGTAGTTGAATAATGTAGAAGTACATAAAACAAATTCAGACAATCAGTTTTCTTACACATAAAATTTGAATGAATAATATAATAATATAAGACTTAAAAGTACAAGAACTAAGTAAAGAATTATATACAGATCGAGTAACTAGTTCCCTTAAAGAAGAACTCTACTCACCATTGCTTAACTCGCAAAGACAAATACTAACACTTGATAAATGATAGAAAAGTGATTCATCAATATAACTAAGGCAATTGCTAGCCAAATACGCCCCCACTATCTTGCAATATACGCCCACATTATCTTCCCAGAAGGAGAAACACTTTGGGGGTGGGACCCACCAAACCCCAAGTACTTGTCGAAATGGAAATTATAGGATGTATACGACCAGAGAGTCTATATATAGTAGAATCCTAATTTTTTTCTACGTTTTTTAACGATTAACTTTAAGTTATAAACTAACATCTAGCAATAAAGTAAAAAATAGATTATTAAGATACAAAAGAAAATTAAAATAAAATGGTGAGACATACCATTAGTGACGTCAATTGAAAGACGCAACCTAGAACTAATAGACTTTTATAGCAATCACTGATTTTGCATTGTAATTTCCAGATGGTTATAGTGGTGTTATTAACTACTTTACCGAATAGATCTAATTTAGAAATAAGAAAATAAATCAAATTGTTAACAAAATAAGACAAGATAAGAAATTTAAAAAATTGGGAAACTAACCAAGGGAGAATCCTAGAGCAAATGACAATCGCGAAATCTAAAGGGCAGTCGAGACTACAGTCCATGCTAAGCTTAACCTTAACCAGAAGTCGTCGTTCACGCCTCGTTACATATAGCTTACATGGTGTTGTTGTATAATGTAGAAGTACATAAAACAAATTCAGACAATCAGTTTTCTTACATAATGAATTTTGAACGAATAATATCAAAATATAAGACTTAAAAGTACAAGAACTAAGCATCAAATTATATTCACATCGAGATTATAGAAGAGAATTTCACTTAAGGAAGAAATCTACTCACCATTGATTAACTAACAAAGACAAATACTAACAATTGATGAATGATAGAGCAGGGATGCATCAATATCACTAAGGCAATTGGTAGCCATATACGCCCCCACAATCTAGCCAAATACGCCCCCACTATCTTGCCAAAAGGAGAAATTGCCAGAAGGAGAAAAGCTTTGGGGATGGGCCACACCAAACCCCAAGTACTTGTCGAAATGGAGAAAGTGGGATACCTAAGACCAACGAGTTTATAAATAGTAAAATCCTAAATTTTTATTACTTTTTTTAACGATTATACTTTAAGTTATAGACTAACATCTAGCATTAGTAAAAAATTAGATTATTAACATACAAAAGAAAAATAAAATAAATGAGTGAGACATACAATTGGTGAAGTCGATTGAAAGGCGCAACCTAAAACTGATAGTCCTATTTTAGAAGTCACTGATTCTGATTCATAATTTTCAGATAGTTATAGTTGTGAAATTAACTACTTTACCGAATAAATCTAATTCAGAAATAAGAAACAAATCAAATCGTTAACAATATAGGACAAGATAAGAAATTTAAAAATGGGGAAACTAACCATGGTAGAATCCTAGAGCAAATGACAGTTGCAAAAGCTAAAGGGTAGCCGAGAGCACGGCCCATGCTAAGCTTAACCTTGACCAGAAGTCGTCGTTCACCCCTCGTTTCATATAGCTCACATGGCGTAGTTGAATAATGTAGGAATACATAAAACAAATTCAGACAATCAGTTTTCTTACATAATAAATTCTGAATGAATAATACCAAAATATAAGACTCAAAAGTACTAGAACTAAGCACCGAATTATATTCAGATCGAGGTATTAGAAGAGAATTTCTCTTCAGGAAGAAATCAACTCACCATTGATTAATTCGCAACGACAAATACTAACACTTGATAAATGATAGATCAGGGATGCATCAATATCACTAAGTCAATTGCTAGCCATAGACGCCCCACTATCTAGCCATATATGCCCCCACTATCTTCCCCGAAGGAGGAAAATTTTGGGGGTGGACCCCACCAAACCACAAGTACTTGTCGAACTGGAGAAAGTGGGATGTCTACGACTAATGAGTTTATAAATAGTAAAATCCTAATTTTTCTTTACTTTTTTTAACGATTATACTTTAAGTTATAGACTAACATCTAGCATTAGTCAAAAATTAGATTATTAACATACAAAAGAAAAATGAAACAAAAGAGTGAGACATACAATTGGTGAAGTCGATTGAATTGCGCAACCTAAAACTAATAGTCCTTTTTTCGAAATCACTGATTCTGATTCGTGATTTCCAGATAGTTATAGTTGTGTAATTAACTACTTTACCGAATAAATCTAATTTAGAAATAAGAAAAAAATCAAATCGTTAACAATATAGACAAGATAAGAAATTTAAAAAATTGGGAAACTTACCATGGAAAATCCTAGAGCAAATGACAGTAGCAAAAGCTAAAGGGCGGCCGAGAGCAAGGTCCATGCTAGGCTTAATGAACCTTCAGCAGCAGTCGTCGTTCTTGCCTCGTTCCATATAGCACACAGGATGTAGTTGAATAATGTAGGAGTACATAAAATAAATTCAATTAATCAGTTTTCTTACACATAAAATTTGAATGAATAATAGATAAAATTATAAAACTTAAAAGTACAAAAACTAAATAGAGAATTATATACAGATCGAGTAATTAGTTCTCCTAAAGAAGACATTTACTCACCATTCATTAACTCGTAAAGACAAATACTAACACTAGATAAATGATAGAAAAGTGGTTCATCAATATTACTAAGGCAATTGGTAGCCATATACGCCCCCACTATCTAGCAATATACGTCCCCATTATCTTGCCAGAAGGAGAAGCACTTTGGGGGTGGGCCCCACCAAATCCCATGTACTTGTCAAAATGGCAAGAGTAGGATGTCTACGACCAGTAAGTCTACAAATAGTAGTATCCGAATTTTTTTTTTAGTTTTTTTAACGATTATACTTTATGTTATAGACTAACATCTAACATTAGAGAAAAAAATAGATTATTAAGATACAAAAGAAAATTAAAAACAAAGGGTGAGACATACCATTAGTGACATGGATAGAAAGACGCAACCTAAAACTAATAGTCCCTTTTTAGCAGTCACTGATTCTGCATCGTAATTTCCAAATACTTATAATGATGTTATTAATTACTTTACCGAATAAATCTAATTTAGAAATAAGAAAAAAATCAAATTGTTAACAATATAGGACAAGATGAGAAATTTAAAAATTGGGAAACGTACCATCAGAGAACCCTAGAGCCAATGACAGTCTCAAAAGCTAAAGGGCAGTCGAGAGCATGGTCCATGCTAACCTTGACCAGAAGTCGCCGTTCACGCCTCGTTACATATAGATCATGTGGTGTAGTTGTATAATGTAAGAGTACATAAAACAAAATCAGACAATCAGTTTTCTTACATAATAAATTCTGAATGAATAATATCAAAATATAAGACTTAAAAGTACTAGAACTAAGCATCAATTTATTTTTCAGATCCAGTAATTAGAAGAGAATTTCTCTTAAAGAAGAAATCTACTCACCATTGATTAACTCACAAAGACAAATGCTAACACTTGATAAAAGATAAAGAAAGGATGCATCAATAGAACTAAGGAAATTGCTAGCCATATACACCACCCCCACTATTTAGCCATATACACCCCCACTATCTTGCCAGAAGGAGAAACACTTTGGGGGTGGGCCCACCAAACCCAAGTACTTGTCGAAATGGAGAAAGTGGGATGTCTATGACCAGCTAGTTTATAATTAGTAAAATCCTAAAAAAAATTTCCTTTTTTTAACAATTATACTTTAAGTTATAGACTAACATCTAGCATTAGTGAACAATTACATTATTAACATACAAAAGAAAAATAAAACAAAAGGGTGAGACATACAATTGGTGAAGTCGATTGAAAGGCGCAACATAAAACTAATAGTCCCATTTTTAGAAGTCACTGATTCTGATTCATAATTTACAGATAGTTAAAGTTGCGTAATAACTAATTTACCGAATAAATCTAATTTAGAAATAAGAAACAAAATCAAATTGTTAACAACATAGGACAAGATAAGAAATTTAAAAAATGGGTAAACTTACCATGGGAGAATCCTAGAGCAAATGACAATTGCGAAAGCTAAAGGGCAACCGAGAGCAAGGTCCAGGCCAGGCTTAATGGCCATTGAGAAGAAGTCTTCGTTCACGCCTCGTTTTATATAGCTCACATGATGTAGTTGAATCATGTAGGAGTACATAAAACAAATTCAAACAATCAGTTTTCTTACACAAAATTTGACTGATTAATATAAAAATGTAAGACTTAAAGGTACAAGAACTAAGTAGAGAATTATATCCAGATCGAGTAATTAGTTAGAATTTCCCTTAAAAGAAGGCATCGACTCACCATTAATTAACTCGTAAAAACAAAAAACCACTTGACAAATATTAGAAAAGTGATTCATCAATATAACTCAGCCAATTGCTAGCCATATACGCCCCTACTATCTAGCAATATACGCCCCCATTATCTTGCTAGAAGGAGAAACATTTTGGGGGTGGGCCCCAACAAACCCCAAGTACTTGTAGAAATGGAACGAGTAGGATGTCTACGACCAGCGAGTCTATAAATAATAAATTCCTAATTATTTTTAAACTTTTTTTAACGATTATACTTTAAGTTTTAGACCAACATCTAGCATTAGTGAAAAAAAAAATTATTAAGATAAAAGGGTGAGACATACCATTAGTGACGTCGATTGAAAGACGCAACCTAAAACTATTAGTCCTTTTTTAGCAGTCACTGATTCTGCATCGTAATTTCCAGATAGTTATAGTGGTGTTATTAACTATTTTACCGAATAAAACTAATTTAGAAATAAGAAAAAAAAATCGAATTGTTAATAATATAGGACAAGAGAAGAAATTTAAAAAATTGGAAAACCAACCATGTGAGAATCCTAGAGCGAATGACAGTCGCGAAAGCTAAAGGGCAGCCAAGAGCACAGTCCATGCTAAGCTTAACCTTGACCAGAAGTCATCGTTCACACCTCGTTACATACAATTCACATGGTGTAGTTTTATAATGTAGGAATACTTAAAACAAATTCAGACAATCAGTTTTCGTACATAATAAATTCTGAATGAATAATATCAAAATATAAGACTTCAAAGTACAAGAACTAAGCATCGAATTATATTCAGATCGAGGTATTAGAAGAGAATTTCTCTTCAGGAAGAAATCTACTCACCATTGATTAATTCGCAAAGACATATATATATTGAATTAAAATCCTATATCAGAGCTATAGAATTAAAATCTTAGGTCTAGATATATAAAAGTAAAACTCATAACCAACTAACTAGAAAATTGCAAGCTGGTGGTGAAGGAGTGATGTAGGACGAAAGAAGAATAATGCTAGATTATAATAAAGGGAATACGAAGTTTAAAGACAAATGAAATAAGAAGAAAGAAAGAAGAGTAGTAGAGTCTCACTACTTCTATGGAATACCTAGGATTGGAGTCTCACCAATTTAGGCGTCCGAAGATGGAGTCACACCACCAATGCAAGGAGTCACACCTTACTTAAAGAACTTTCATTCACTTCAATTCTATCATGCTTACATTGCCATAAGGTCTTCTATTTATAGGCATTAATAGAACATTCTACATAAAAGCTAAGACATTAAGGTTCTAGAACCAACTAAGAACTCTTAGACTTTCTAGACCCATAGGCTTTCTAGAATATTCTAAATGACTCGTGACTAGAATATTAAAGACTCTTAACTTTCTAGAAAACTCTTTAGACTTGGCTTTCTAGAAAGTTCTTGACATTCTAGAAATTCCTTAATAACTTTTTTGACTTTCTAGAGTATTCTATCAACTTCCAAAAAGAGTCTTGGTCTTTCTAGAAGACCTCTTTAATGCATGGCTAGATTTTCAGATTTGTGGGCTCATTTTATGGGCTTTATGGATTGTCATGAGTTTTCTTGGGCCTACGGTTGTACACTTTGAGGTCCACGGGCCTGTCTTCATCAATTCCTCCCGTCTTGAAAAAACTCGGCTCCGACGAGTGAATGGTCTGGAAATACTCATACAAATCAGGATTGATTCGCTGAAAATCCTCCGTAGTGATCCATGTGCAATCTGATAGAGGGTGATTCTTCCACCTAACTAAAAAACCTTTGATATCTACCGCGCCTTGTAGACATAATTTGATCATCAAACACATCTTCAATGTCCTCTACCTTTTGCTTAGGTGCTGGAGGGAGGTGGATAGTACACTCTTTAGTCTCTTCATGGTGCCCAAAATATGCTGTCAAGTCTTCAATGTTGAAGATAGGGCTAAATCAAACATCTGGTGGAAGCTCAAGTAAAACACGATAAGGTCCAACATTCTTTGAATGAACCTTGTGATACGTACCAGCTGAGAACCTTTCAGGCCTTAAACAGGCCATCACCATATCACCCTCCTTGAATTGGGCAAACCGTCGATGGAGATCAACTTTTTCTTTGTAACTCTCAGTACTAATTGCAATCTTTCTACGGACCTCATCATGGATTTCCTTGATATGTTGGGAGAATGCTTCGGCATCTTCACTAGTGCGAGCAGATACTGGTAAAGGAATCAAGTCAATAGGCTGCCTAGGATTAATACCATTAGCAATCTCAAAAGGAGATCGTCCCGTCATTCGATTAATAGAGCTATTATAAGCAAACTCCGCCTGAGGAAGAATAAGATCCCATGTTGTAATTTTGTCACCAACCAAGCATCGTAACAAATTACCCAAGCTTCGATTCACAACTTCTATCTGGTCGTCTGTCTGTGGATGGTAAGCACTAGAATACTTAAGCTTTGAGCCTAATTTTGCCCACAATGTTTTCCAGAAGTAATTTACGAACTTGACATCTCGATCAGAAACAATGGTTTTTGGCACCCCATGCAATCGAACAACATCCTGAAAGAATAATGTGGCTATATAAGAAGCATCTGAAGCCTTCTTACATGGAATAAAATGTGCCATTTTTGAGAATCGGTCCATAACGACGAAAATAGAATCGAATCCTCTTTGAGTTTTTGGCAAGCCCAACACGAAATCCATGCTTAAATCTTCCCATGGTGCTTCCGGAATAGGCAGTGGAGTGTACAACCCGGTGTTTTTCTTTTGCCCTTTTCCCAACTGACAAGTTCGGCATTGCTTCAAAATCTTTCCCACATCACGCTTCAAGCTTGGCCAATAAAAACGATCTTCCACAAGTACGATTGTTTTGTCACGTCCAAAATGTCTCCCTAGACCTCCGAAATGTAGCTCCCATACAACATGATCTCGAAGAGAAGTTTTTGGAAGGCACAACTGGTTCCCAAAAAATAGGTACCCGTCAAGTAACTGATACCGCGAGTATTCTGAATTAGGACCTACTATTAAAGTCCTATATATCTTACCAAAATCCTCATCAGATGTGTAATCACGTTTAATCTCCTCAAATCCTACAACTGTTACTGTAATGGTTGATAGAATGTAGGGCTTACGGCTTAACGCGTCTGCAACCTTATTTTCGATCCCTGTCTTGTGTTTCAGAAGGAAAGTGAACTCCTGTAGATATGCGCTCCACTTAGCATGTCGAGCACTATGCTTCTTTTGAGAATTAAGATATCGCAAGGCTTCATGATCTGAGAACAAAATGAACTCCCGATGGATAAGATAATGCCTCCAATGCTTCAGGGCTTGGACCATGGCGTAGAACTCAACATCGTAGGTAAAGTACCTTTTTCGGGCATCGTTGAGCTTCTCACTAAAATAAGCTACTGGATGTCATTCTTGACTTAAGACGGCACCAATTCCCACTTATGAAGCATCACAAACAACTTTGAACACCTTATCAAAGTCTGGGAGTCGTAGGACTGGGGCCTCAGTCATCTTCACTTTAATCTCCTCAAAAGCTCGGGTGGCGGCCTTCGTCCATTCAAACTGTCCACCCCTCATGCATTCAGTAATAGGGGCCATGATGGTACTGAAATTTCTAATAAATCACCGATAGAAGGTAGTTAGCCCATAAAAGCTCCGTACTTCATGAATGTTAGAAGGAAGCTGCCACTCAATGATTGCTCTAACCTTCTCAGGATCCGCCTCAACTCCGCTTGATGATACAACATAGCCCAAGAAAACAATGCTTTGACTCATGAAAGAACACTTTTTCAAGTTAATGTAGAGTTTCTCAGATCTTAAAACTCTCATTACTTGACGCAGATGCTCCTCATGGTCCTTATTAGATCGGCTATAGATAAGAATATCATCAAAGTAGACTACAACAAATCTTCCAATAAAAGGTCGAAGTACCTATGTCATAATGCGCATGAATGTGCTTGGGGCATTGGTTAGTCCAAATGGCATGACTAACCACTCATACAAACCATCTTTAGTTTTGAAGGTTGTTTTCCATTCATCTCTTGAACGAATGCGAATTTGGTGGTATCCGCTACGAAGATCTATTTTAGAGAAGATCGTTGCACCCGCCATCATATCTAGCATGTCGTCAAGCCTTGGAATTGGAAATCTGTATTTAATCGTGATCTTGTTGATGGCTCGACTATCAACACACATCCTCCAAGTTCCATCACGCTTATGAGTGAGGAGAGCAGGTACTGCACAGGGACTCATACTTTCTCTTATAAATCCCTTATCAAGGAGATCGTCCACTTGCCTTTTAAGTTCGGCATACTCTGTCGAGTTCATGCGATAGGCTGGCAAGTTGGGTAAAACAACTCTAGGTACCAAATCGATTGCGTGTTGGATATCCCTAATTGGTGGCAATTCTTTTGGTAGTTCTTCCGGAATGAGATCTGAAAAATCTGATAAAAGCTTCTGAATTTCAGGTGGCTGCTCCTTCGACATTTCCTTGGGTTCTTCAACTTCACGACCCACTAATGCATAAATTAGCCCTTCATCTCAGCTGTCCTCTATGAATTCTCGCATGATAAGCACATTAAAGGAGGTCTTCTTTTCCACCTTCTTCACGGGTAAGGTATCCTTCATGGGCTTAAGGTATAGGTATTGGCAAACCCATCATGTTGAACCTTGCGGTCATTGTGTAGAAATGTATAATAGTCCGACGACCATTGTGTAAAAAATGTATAGGTATTGGCAAACCCATCATGTTGAACCTTGCGGTCATATAGCCAAGGTCTTCCCAACAAGATGTGGCTAACTTTCATTGGGATAACATCACGCCAAACTGAATCCGAATAATTTTGACCCAAAGAAAAATTAACTAAGCATCGAGTACTTACCAGTATTGATGTGTCATTTACCCAAGCAACTCGATAAGGTCGTGGGTGTTTTTCCACCTTTAGATTTAACTTATCAATACATAAGTATGAAAAATATTGGTGCGACGCCAATCTACTTTCTCCTCTTCCTTGGGGATGGTCAAGATTCTTCGAACTATAAGAGTAGTCTCAGGGAGTCCTTCTAATTCTTCAATATCAGACTCTTTTAATGGTTCAACACCTTGATCATTAGCTAATTGATCTTCTTCGGTTTCTTCTTCACAATAGTGAATGTTCTTTGTAGGGCACACAACTGCATAATGCCCTGCTCCACCACACTTGTAGCATTTTGCTTCACTATCACGACGTGATGTACTATTCACAGGAGCCTTACCCTTGTTACCATCTCCACCAAATAGCTTCGAGCTGCTGAATTTGTTGATTAAAGGAGAGTTTGAAGTACTCACATTGCTACGGCGAACACTGGAAGCATTTTGAGAGGTAGAGAATCCTCCAACTACGACTCTAGTACGCTTTAGCGTTGAGTGCCTTAATTGAGCTTCAATCTTTAAGGCCAACTTGTCAAGCGTACAGTCGTGAGTTCCTTCTTAATTTCCATCTTCAAACTCATCCGATACCGCGATATAGCTTGTCGCTCGTCTTCTGTTATCCAACTACGAATAGTCAATTCATTGAATTTCTCTATATATTCCTCTATACTAGAAGCTCCTTGTCGAAGTTGAAATAGCTCCTCAAAGATGGTTTCTTCATAATCAAGAGGAAGATACTTCTCTTTCAACTTCAATTTCATCTCCTCCCAATCACTGATAGGAGGTTGACCGAGTCTATAGAGTCGATCTTCTATACTATGCCACCATATACGAGCTTATCCCTTGAGTTTCATTTTCACAAAACGGACCCGTCGTTCTTCGGACATTTCGAACCAATCAAAATAATCTTCCAAAGACATTAACCAGTCTTAGAAGGCATGCGGATCTAGCTTTCCGAAGAAATCAGCAACTTCAACTTTAACTCCCCTCGATCCATCATCAAATCAATCTCTATAATTATCAAGACGCTCGAAGATTTGACGAAAATTGCCTTGTGGAATTCTAGCTTCAACACGATGTGGAGGTGGTCTATGCGAAGTACAGTCATTGCAAATTGGAGTATGAGTTACTGATGCTTTGGGTTGATTGATCCTCGTGCCCTCACCAATGACACCTATGTCTTCATTCTCTTGAAAAACTTCATCAAAATTTGCGTCACCATTGTTGGGTTCTTGTTGAACTTCTTCCGACTGCTCCGGGAATATACGAGACCATAGGATGTCTGTACGTTGGGAGAGTTGTTGCACTTGTTGAACTAACTCCAAAAGAAGTTCATCTCGTTGAGATTGTGTGAGTTTAGGAGCATATGGTCGTCCACTTCGAGTAGACATTTTTTCACAAAATTGTCAAGAAGTCAGAACTTGCTCTGATACCAAAAATTGATGTAGGACGAAGGAAGAATGATGCTAGATTATAATAAAGAGAATACGAAGTTTAAAGACAAATGAAATAAGAAGAAAGAAAGAAGAGAAGTAGAGTCTCACTACTTCTATGGAATACCTAGGATTGGAGTCTCACCAATTTAGGCGTCCAAAGATGGAGTCACACCACCAATGCAAGGAGTCACACCTTACTTAAAGAAGAACTTTTATTCACTTCAATTCTACCATGTTTACATTGTCATATGGTCTTCTATTTATAGGCATTAATAGAACATTCTACATAAAAGCTAAGACATTAAGGTTCTAGAACCAACTAAGAACTCTTAGACTTTCTAGACGCATAGACTTTCATATTCTAAATGACTCTTGACTATCTAGAGAATATTAAAGACTCTTAACTTTCTAGAAAACTCTTTAGACTTGACTTTCTAGAAAGTTCTTGACATTCTAGAAATTCCTTAATAACTTTTTTGACTTTCTAGAGTATTCTATCAACTTCCAAAAAGAGTCTTGGTCTTTCTAGAAGACCCCTTTAATGCATGACTGGATTTTCAGATTTGTGGGCCCATTTTATGGGCTTTATGGATTGTCACGAGTTTTCTTGGGCCTACGGTTGTACACTTTGAGGTCCACGGGCCTGTCTTCATCAAGGAGTTAAAGTTCATTACAATAAGGAAGTAATGATTAGAAAATTAACAAATTACTTCTGTACCTATACTTTGATTGTATGATTTCCTGTAGTTAGCCTGGTCATTCCCTCACTCTTTCTACTAATGCTGTCATTGATATAAGCCATAACCAGGGGATGGTTTGGTGAGGCATATTTCATTATGGTCAGGGTGCAACTACCTGCCTTTGGGGTTTTTATATGGATGGATAAGAAATAAGTATCCTGGTTTACTCTACAGATAATAATTTATAGTGCTGGGAGGAAGCACTTTGAAAAGTATTTGTGAATTCCATTTATTGGCAAGGTTTTTATTTATTTATTATTTTTTGCAGGATTTGTGCATCAGGGATCTGCCAAATGAATTCTGTTCGGCCGAGTGAAAATTATGGATCCCAGATTCAAAAGTAGCTAAACAACAACCCAACATTTTTTAAGAGAAAAGAAAGATGCAATCCGTCTACCTAGTCAACTTGAACTAATAAATATATGCAAACTTGTTTATCTGAGCTGTATGTTGGCATACAACATCTACTTATATGAGTATAAGAGCTGGATTAAGATCTAAGAAATAATGCATAGCCAGCCAAATAAAATTAGCAATTTTGACTTTTATTGAGAAATTATCCACTGGGTACTACATAAGCATTGCATAGACTAAACATTATAAATAAATTTCATGTGATAAAAAAATATAGCCTGATTTGTATTTCTTTTAGAATAGCATCCACTTTATAAGTGAATAGATTGTTTTAGTATCATTAGACTTCTTGCAGTTCGTCCGACTCTTAGAAAATCACTGCAAGGAAAAAGAAAGAGATTGAGAGAAGGGGGTCTGTCTTACTATCTTCCTTGTAGAAATATTAAGGGAAATCTGAATTTCAGTATAGAACTCTGCTAATCAGTTTGTGATAACTGAAAATTGAAGGGCCACTTGATTGAAAGATAAAAGGAATCCAGGCCTTGGACTCTAAACAAACTCTCCTTAGTCGAAGGTTAAAAGATAATGACGACGAAACAGAGTGTCGCAACTTATATACTTGAGCTTCAATTAGCTGCTTGAGGAAGATGGATATTTATCATAGTGGTTTGGGGGGATGAATGTGGGAGAGAGAAGCGGACATTTGTTGGGGGAGACTAATAGAGAGATAATGACGACGTTGGGGGAAGAATTAGAGAGAGAGAGAGAGAAGGTGAGACGAATCGGAGGAGGTGGGGTGCTTTGTTGGGAGGGAGAAGACAGAGAGGAGAAGAAGAGCCTCGCTTTGATTTTGTTATTGAGGGTAATGGCTTTAGACAATGAATGGTAGAGAAAAGAGGGGGTGGCTGCCATTAAATAAGGGGATATGTTACTATTAAAAGTAAATATCATTTTATTGAATGGGAACCCATTTAATTTTGGGGAGAGAACAGGTGACATGTGGCATCAATATGAGGCTCAAATAGAAGATTGTGAAGGGTGCCACGTGGATACCAACTGCTATACAGTAGTAAGATAGGATTTTCCTCCACTCGTAAATGCTGCACATGTTACAGTGGTTAAGGACTCTGTCCAACTACATAATGAAAACGGAGACAAAAAAAAAGTCATGAAATCATTTAATACAGCAAAGTACTCTTCTATGTGTGGAATTTAAAGAACAGTGGAAAGTATCATCACAACCCCTTATCTCAAATGCAGTATTGGCTTATAATCAGTTTTGGACAAGGATGTCTTTGAAAAGGACTTTGTGGGAGAAATACAATACTTAGGTGGCATTTGATAACACTAATCTAAAAAGTAGAGCTTATTTGAAAATTATGCTTAGTTGGACTTTAGATTGTTTCGAAGGTTAATTGCATGTCTACATCTTAGAGATTTTAGAGTCACAAACCTCTACTTTAAAAAGTAGCTTTTTAAAGTAGAGGTTTTTAAATCTTCAACTTAATATGTACTGTTTTTAAAGTAGCTAAGATGTAGACATGCAATTAACCTTCAACTTAACAATCTAAATTCCAACTAAGCATAATTTTCAAATAAGCTCTACTTTTTAGATTAGTGTTACCAAACACCACCTTAATATTCATTTTATAACTAGAAATCATTAGAAGACTAACTAAATAAGCATTTCTGCTATATCCTCTGGACTACACCTAGGGCTCAGATTTTGCCATTCTAATACGAACAATTTGGCATGCATAGCAAACACCAGACAGCATAAGACACTACACGGTCTACACCTATTGGTTTATATTGTATCAGTACAGACTTGGCATGTATTCTACCTTCTATGGTATCTATAGATATTGATATGTCATATTTTATACATTATGGAAAGGTGCATAATCATAACTATACATGAATACAGAATAAATAATTTGCTGGCCAGGTCAAGCATGAAAAATGAATGTCCATACAGAATTACAGATACATATCATTTTAAGACACGGTAGTTTTGGAGTGAGGTAGGGAATGAATTTTCTTAATAGCAGTACATATTACTGAGAAATACAGTAGATCAATGAGCTCCCATAAACATTTGAGTTTACATCAGGAAAACCATATAAATCTTCTTGAGTAATACTGTAGCACACACTCCTATTTCAAACGCATATCAAGAAAGCTAACCTCAAGAACTGGAAAATGTGGGAAACCCTTTAGAGTTGATATTTTGTTCTTGCTGGCAGCTAATACCTGTGCAAAACCAAAAAAAAGATGGAAGTAAGATATAATGAAGAAGCTATTTACAAGAAATAATTTGAAGCAACAAAGTGACAAACAAACCTGTAGTCGAGGCTGACTTGCCATTGAAAGAGAATTTAACCTATTTTGAGCAACTAAAAGAAACTGGGAAAAAAATAGAATTAAAATGGACAAGTTTAGAAAGCCATGGTAGAATGGGCAGCTAGATATACAGATATCACCACAATTCACAACTGCAAACAGATGTTAAAATTTATAAGGCATACTTCCAAATTAGGAAGTTGAGGAAGGCTTAAAAGTGATGTGATTTGATTCCCAGCAAGATAAAGTTGCTGCATTAATAACAATTATTTCAGACCTTGTTACAGAGAGAAATTAAACACCAAAACTCATACAGCATTTTGAGAGACTGAATAAGCATGAGAGGCATGCACCTGTAAGGCTTTGCAATTCTCAAGCGGCTCAAATCCGGGCCCTTTAAAGTCATTAAAGCTCAGATCAAGAACCTGGTAAGAATTCAGAGTCCTCTCAATCAACCACCAAGCTATTAGTTCTAGATGTACAACTAGCACGTTAGATCATGTTGTTTCGAAAAAACACAGAAGTTTGTCAGGAAAATGGTTGTCCAAGTTCCAAACAAAAAGAACAACAGTAATAAATAAAGACATTTTCATGGTGTGGATCAAAACAAACCTTCACCCGGTTCAAAATCTCAATACCTTCCAAATAAGAGATTTGTCCCTAAGATAAACAAACTGCAGTAAAATAGTATCAGTAGAGAGTAAGGAAAAAATATATAAATATTCAGAAAAATGCTATGTTTGGAAAGACACTGATAAAATGTCCCCTCTCTTGATATTGATAATGCTCATCAAGACACAGAATGCAATGTTCTTCATGAGTACCTTTTCGAAGTTACAAGAAATATAGGCACAAGTCATCTGGACATAAAGTTCGGAAGCTAATACAAAAATGAAGTATAAAAATGTTTCATGGTAATAATACAACATCAGGTTGACATGAAAAGTCATCCAATGGCTCAATCTAGCAATTCTATACTAATGTTAACAAATATGTAACCTACATAAATAAATGCCTATTCAACAAATGCACAGTCCCCAACTATTTATTCTTACATTTTATGTATGTTAGGCAGTTTTTATAAATACCTTCTGAAGATGGCAATAAAACTTTCGAATGAGGTTCCTTTCGATAAAGGGTTTTTAAGACCACCTTCATTTTTCCATTCTAAAATAACAAACAGAGGAGATTGAGAACTGATTACTAACTGATCAGCCTGCTGGGAATTTCACATAATATTGTAACTGAGGTTCTGTCCTGGGGAATTAAGGAGGCTTTGAGTTTCATTATATCCTCATTCCAAGAAGATTTTGTAGGCTGTAGTTAGGGAATCTTCTATCTAGTTGTTTAATTAACAAATGGTGCTTAAAATTAACAAAAAAAATAAAATGTAATATAAAAAAGATTGCAATGTTATATCTTTAGAACAAATTCATTATTCTTTTATGCTTATATTTTGTATTTTGTAATACCGAAAAAAGGAACGTACAGAGGGATTGATGATAGAGAAATTCCTCAAAACACCAAGTCAGTAAAGAAAAGTTAAAAATTGGACTACTATACAACCTGCATGCAGAAGTCCAAAAAAAGGGGAAAAAAGGGCAGACTCCTCTAGGCTTGACAAATAATTACACCAAGAGACAATCGACTTCTTAATGATTGAGATTAACTTTTCTTCTTTGTACAAAAAAGGGCAGACTCCTCCAGGCTTGACAAATAATAACTTTTCTTCTTAATCAGCTTTTCAAATATTGTGTTTTACCTTAACAAAAATATAAAAAATGTGGGTGGGGATTTTGTGTGTGTGTGTGTGTGTGTGTGTGTTGCGGGGGTGGGGGGACCCCTACCCATCTATTAATGAAAATTAAGGCACGTAATATACAGGAAAGTGAAATCTATAATGCAATAGAAATCACACATTCAGCCTGTAAATGAGAATAACCCAACTCTATCTAGGAAAATAAGAGAACAAAAATCCTGGGATTCCACTTAATTTAAGACTTCGGAAATACCATTATTAAAGGCCCCAGTAAGTGAAGACATCAACTACCTAATTGTTTTCCCTGTAAGGGCAGATTTCCAAGTGCTCCTAAATAAACTGGATCAGTCTAGTAGTACCAAGTCCTCCTCGGCAGATAAGTGGGTAGATTGCTCAATGTACTCTTGAGTAATGTGAGTTTGCCCTCTTTGGAGAGACAGATTCTAACCGGCGAGCCTATTTGAAAACCGCTCAACTACTGGATCCTTACTTGATGTGGCCTTCAACCTAGCTCTGAGGGGCAGACCTGAGTAAGATGACCAAACTAACCAAACATTGACCTAACTACTTCTCAGAATTTTGTTACCTAACAGACAATCTAACTAGAGTTAAGCCACATAAACTTAATCTAGGTTAAACAAAACTAAAACATATTTTTTTAAAACTAAGATTAACTCAATGACTACCTGAATTTAACTTAAGGCATAAACTACATTTATCCTAAGACTAACTTAAGGTTTAAACTTGGACTAGCCTAAGATTAGAGGAAAAATTAAGCTAAGTAAAACTAAATTAGTCACTAATCTACATTAGCCCGACATTGGTTTATAACATAACCTAATGATTAGAAGAGATTAAGCTAACTAGAGTTACCATGATGCTAATCTAAAACTAACCTAAATAAATGAGAAAAACAGGGTTTAAATGAACTAAAATATGATCTAACATTATTCCAAATAACATATTTTAACCCAACTAAACACAAAACATTAGCCTAATCTAAATCTAACCTAAAGACTAACTAAGTTAGATCTTTAAACTAGATAGCTGTAATCAAATTATAAACTAACCTAAAGCTAAATAGATTATGGTCTAACCTAAACTAATAATCAATCAATACTAACTCAAAACAAATTTTCAAAAAAAATCTTCAATCAAGCTTGAGCCAACCTGAGCTTAGAACAACTTGAATAATGTTCGAGCTCGAACAAAACTCAAGCTCGATCAAAGCCAAGCTCAAACCTAAATATTTGAACTCGAGCATGTTCAAACCAAGCTCAAACTTGGCAAAGTTCAGCTCAGCTCGGCTCAAATACACCCCTAATCCCACATAAACCCACAACTTATCTATTTATAATATTACAAGTTTGGCCATTGTATATTTTCTTATAATACATCAAAGCTAACATGATCAACCAGTATATCTGAATTCAAGTTAGCTACCAATATACAATATTCACAAGCTTTTCATCTTGCTCAAACAAGTGACTATGTTTACTACTTCAACCTGCACATCCCAACTTCAAGCTCTAAACTAAATTGTAGCGAATAACAACTAAAGAGAAACATATGTTTCGATTGCCTAAAGAGCGAGTCAAGATAACCCATGACCAGGCCAAGCTCAACAGGATTCAGGAATGCGATCTGTCATTTGGTTGGGTGTCATGTTAGCCTTAGAAACCCTATCGCATATACTTAACAATAAAGCACCCAGGAACATTTAGGCATGACTTACAAGCTAGTAGTAATTGAAAACCTCACAATCTTCTAACATTTATTTAAATGAAAAACCAATAATCATGAAAAGGCAGAAATCAAAGGTTAAGGTCTAGATTTAGCACTCAGAGTATCCACAACTACATATGCATTTATCTGGTGGTGGGAAATGCCTTACAGAACCTGTGCACCCAATTCCATTGTCAAACACACATTAAAAAATCAAAATACTAATATGAAAATATGCATTTATCTGGATTATATAATACAAATATGCATTTATAAGAATCAAACATTGCATAATCGATGGGGTTTCTACCGACAGAGAAACCCCATCTTTACAAAAAACCAAAACCCCAAAAAATTACAGAGAAAGAGAGGTCTTACCAGTGACTGGAGAGGTGGAGCCAATGGAGAGAGCAGAGTTGGCTGTCGGAGAGGGCGACCAGGACACAGACAGGTGGCAAGGAACTTCTACGGCTGCAAAGGAATTGAGAGAATTGAGATTTGGTAAAATCAGATTTTACAAAAATCAGATTTGGTAAAAGTTAAATTAACCTAAACTATCCAGCACTTTGAGTAGAATGCCCTTGTTCCAGCACTTTGAGTAGCATCCACTATCCAGAATCATTGATTAAACAAGAAAATAGAAAACTATTGCAAAAATTGTAGATAAATGCACTTTGAACTTTTTTGACAAATCTGTGACACCCTGGGACATACTTTTGACTTGCACTTTGACCTCAAAAAGACAGTAAACTACTGGAGAAAGGCAGATTATATGTTCCTTTCTTATACTCAATAACCGAGTTATTGAAGATAGATTACTAAGGTTACTAATGAATAACAAGGATTCCAGAAACCTAGCTTGCAATGTGAGTGAACTACCAAAGAGGCAAGGACCACAATCATGATTTCAGTAGTGATGTTGAATAACTCGAGTCAGTCACTGTTCTGAAGTTCTATTGTCATCATGTCTTCATTAAGACTGCATATTCAAATTTTCAGTTTGGACTTGAATATGCAGTTTGTTGCTTGCCATTTGATAGTCGATAGAATTATATTGATAGTCAAAATGCTGATTGAACAAAACTGAGAATCAAACCAAATGAAGTGATAATTATATGATACATGACCATCAATTTCATTTCCAAGAACAAGTAAAAAAAAAAACTGAAACTTCAGTAATCCATAAATGCTGTACTAAAAACTGATATGCAATAACTGTATGATCCCTAGATCTATGACAGTTTACTACAAGCACTGAAATCTACCAAGAGGCATTCAAAGTAACATCATTCACCAAACAGTTCCATAATAACAAAAATATAACCAACCATCACCATATTGGTGGCTTCGATAAAGTACAGGATACATACCAAGAATCCGACAGCTTGTCTTATATGCTTAAGTTCATCCCAAGACAAGCCTGCGTACTGCAGTACAAGGAATCTTCAGATATGAACAATCGGAAACATAGGGGACCACAGAGTAAATACAGTAGAGATATAATGAAAATGGACCATGGTTAAACGACTTGTGGTGTTATTGTGTTCAACCAAAAAAGGTTCACCAGTCCAATGCAAGAAAAATACCTCTTCTTTTGCTTGACAACACCAAAGCTCCAGTTCAGCTAACCCAGCTTTCACATATTCCCCATTGCTGAATGTACAACACTCTCGACGTAGGAGAAGACTGCATCAGCAAAAAACAGCATTCACGTATCACCAATTAACCTTGAGCATAGTATGGGAAAAAACACCAACTTAAAACTGCTATTCACCTATTAAAGAGTTGTACGTTGATATATGAGAAAATCTGAGTAAAGATCTTCTGAACGAGTATTGGAGGCACCTGAACAAGGTCAACAATAAGCATTTCTGTGCATTAAGAAGAATTTTTTTAGTATGATGCCACTATTAACAATCAAAAGGTGATAATCCCATACAAAATGTTCCTTTAATGTACTGAGAAGCACATTGAGGCTCTCAATAATGCTCTGCCAGTTACTGGTTGCAGAATTATTGCCAAAGGACCGTCCAGATGATCTCAGCACACTTCCCCTTCATGTTCTTGGTGCCTAAAATTTCAGAATAGCACATTAGTACCAGTGAAGAATTGCGATTTTCATATGCAATTAACAGAATCATGTATGATGATTTTCATTCCATAAGATTCTAGAAGATACTTTTGTTGCTCAATTATTGAAACAAAGACTATTATTTACTTATGCAGAGGAACAAACAGCATCACTATAGAACCTATGCATATTCTGGTAAACATGGACCTATTCTAGAAAAGACATACAGATTAAGAACCAATAGCTGTAATCAAATTATAACCCAATAAGAACCGATAGCTGTAATCAAATTAAGACCTATTCTAGAAAAGACATACAAATTATAACTCAATGTTGTTGTTTGATTTCGGTTTCTTCTGTGTTTAGGGTTCCGAGTTCTTGAAAGGGTTTCGAGCAAGTAGAGAAGCGTTTGATGCCCTTTCGAGAGAGAAATACCCATCTCAGAGACATTTTCGAGAGAGAGGAGACACAGAGAGAGAGGAACTTACCGGAGAGCACATGGGAGCACGAGCAGGGGCAGCGCAGGGGAGCCGGAGGCGGAGCAGGGGAGCCGGAGGTAGAGCAGGGGAGCCGGAGCAGAGAGCAAGAGGAGGAGAGGGAAAGGGAGAGAAAATGTGGAGGGAAAGAGAAGTGGGAAAGGGTCAGGCCCTAAATTGCCAAATAGAGCGCCTTTCACGGCGTTTTTAAAAGTGCCATGAAAGGCCCTTAAGTGACGCCGTGGTTGGCGTGGTGCAATCCTCTATTCGACTTCCCGACATGTCTTCCACGGCACTTTTAAAAAAAAGCCATGATAGAGTCCCCCAACTATGGCATTTTTTTATAAAATGCCGTGATAGAGTCCCCCAATTATGGCATTGTTTTATAAAACGCCGTAATAGAGTCCTCCCGCCATGTAAAGGCGGCGTTTCTATAGAAACACCGTGGTTGAATGCCTTTCGAGGTGTTTTTTGTTAAACGCCATTAAAAGATTACCGCTAAATGCCTATATTTTTGGAGTGCATATACGCCCCCATTATCTTGCCAGAAGGAGAAACACTTTGCGGGTGGGCCCCACCAAACCCCAAGTACTTGTCAAAATGGAAAGAGTACGATGTCTACGACCAGCGAGTCTACAAATAGTAGAACCCTAATTTTTTTTTACTTTTTTTAACGATTATACTTTAAGTTATAGACTAACATCTAGCTTTAATGAAAAAAATAAATTATTAAGATACAAAAGAAAATTAAAATAAAAGGGTGAGACATACCATTAGTAACGTCGATTAAAAGACTCAACCTAGAACTACTAGTCCTTTTTTAGCAGTCACTGATTCTGCATCGTAATTTCCAGATAGTTATATTGGTGTTATTAACTACTTTACCGAATAAATCTAATTTAGAAATAAGAAAAAAAATCAAATTGTTAACAATGTAGGACAAGATAAGAAATTTAAAAAATTGGGAAACTAACCACGGGAGAATCCTAGAGCAACTGACAGTCGCGAAAGCTAAAGGGCAGCCGAGAACACGGTCCATGCTAAGCTTAACCTTGACCAAAAGTAGTCGTTCACGCCTCATTACATAGAGCTCACGTGGTGTAGTTGTATGATGTAGGAGTCCATAAAAATAATTCAAACAATCAGTTTTCTCACATAATAAATTCTGAATGAATAATATCAAAATATAAGACTTAAAAGTACAAGAACTAAGCATCGAATTATATTCAGATCGAGTAATTAGAAGAGAATTTCTCTTAAGGAAGAAATCTACTCACCATTGATTAACTCGTAAAGACAAATACTAACACTTGATAAATGATAAAGAAGGGATACATCAATATAATTAAGACAATTGCTAGCCATATACTACCCCACTATCATGCCAGAAGGAGAAACACTTGGGGGTGGGCCCCACCAAATCACAAGTACTTGTCGAAATGGAGAAAGTGGGATTTCTACGACCAGTAAGTTTATAAATAGTAAAATCCTAAATTTTTGTTACTTTTTTTAACGATTATACTTTAAGTTATAAACTAACATCTAGCATTAGTGAAAAATTAGATTATTAATATACAAAATAAAAGGGTGAGACATACAATTGGTGAAGTCGATTGAAAGACGCAACTTAAAATTAATAGTCCTTTTTTAGAAGTCACTGATTCTAATTCATAATTTTCATATAGTTATAGTTGTGTAATTAACTACTTTACCAAATAAATCTAATTTAGAATTAAGAAAAAAATCAAATTGTTAACAATATAGGATAAGATAAGAAATTTTAAAAATTGGGAAACTTACCATGGGAGAATCCTAGAGCAAATAAAAGTCGCGAAAGCTAAAGGGTAGCCAAGAGCAAGGTCCATGCTAGGCTTAATGGCCCTTGAGCAGAAGTCGTCGTTCACGCCTTCTTCCATATAGCTCAAACGATGTAGTTGAATAATGTAGGAGTACATAAAACAAATTCAAACAATCAGTTTTCTTACACATAAAATTTGAATGAATAATATAAAAATATGACTTAAAAGTACAACAACTATACAGATCGAGTAACCAATTTTTACACCCCTCTTAACCATGGTTAAGGATTCTTAACCATGGTTAAATCCCCAGTCAAATTCCTTAACCATAGGATTTAACCCTAGTTAAGCCCTAACCCTAGGTAAACCCTAGCCTAGTCCTAGAACCTAACTCTAGGTAGACCCCTAGTTGACCCTAGGAAAACCCTAGCCTAACCCTAGGACCTAACCTTAGTCCAAACCTAGGTAAACCCAAGCCCTAATCAAGCCCTAGCTAAGCCTAAGCCCTTAGGGCTTGGGCCCTAACCCCCTAAGAGTCCAATCCTTTGCTTGAACCCAAGCCCAGGCCCAATAAAATTCGAATTTGAACCCCCCGTACCGCATGCGTAGCCTGGGCCAGACCCTTTGGGCAAAGACCAATGGTGTCGGTAATGGGATTACCGACATCCCAAATTGCACTAGTTAGGAAATGTCGGTAATTGCATTACTAATACCCCTGGTTTTGCTTCCTACTGCACACCCACTCCCCTGCGGGCTCAGGCATGCCTACAGCTCCCCTCTCCGGCCTCAGTCACCCCCATTCCGGCTATTGTAGCCCTACCAAGCTCTGTCCTAATACCATGGGTGTCCCTATTGGCTTCCCTATAAATAACAGACCACCCTCATGGCCAAGATGACTCCAAGAACTCCATCCCGAACCCCTGTTCGAATCTCAAGCCCAAGCCCTTCTTAGGCAATTCCAGAAGTTCCTCAATCCTTCAACAACTCCCCCAAGTCTCCCCTCATCGCTTGGGTAGCAGCACCACCACCTGCAGCACCGACACCAGACCACTAGGAGATCCAGCATGTAGCAGAAGGGTAAGGCTTCCCCTTACCCCATTTCTTTTTAGTTGAACCTCTCATTGTGAGCCCCTGGTCCATTCCAGGGGACTTTAGTTCGTTTTTTTGGCACAAACCCAAAATAGGGGCTCCCCCACCTTCACCATAGGTGTGGGGAACCCCCATACGGTAACAGTACTCCCTATGCAGCCTAGGACATTTCTGGGGGTCCCTCAATTCATGAGGGAACCCTGGGATCCACCCTAGCACAACCCCGCAAGGCCCTTTTCATTTTTCTGGAAAAATCCAGGGTGTCGGTAATCACAGTGCCGACACCCCTGAAGCTTGCTATTCCAGGGCCTGTGAGCCCCACCTGAGCACCTCCTGGGCCACTTCAAGGCCTGGGTTGGAACCCTGAGGCCCTCCTGAACTTAACCTGAGAGCCTTAGCCCATGACCTTTAACCTAACCACGGTTAAGTTGCAAAAAACCAAAAACTAGCAGAGTGTCGGTAAACACAGTGCCGACACTCTGTCATTTTATGTGCAGAAACCTTTAGGCCCACACATGGCATCCCCTGGGGCCCACAACAGGCCCATAGCCTTCCCTTCATCTTGAGCTTGATCCATGGGTCATGGACCCCCTAACTCTCCTCCTAACCATAGTTAAGGCCCCTCCAATTTTGATAAAAATGTACCAAAACTGTCGGCAATCCATCTGCCGACAGTATGGATTTTTTATTTTTGTGGGTTTTACAGTGAACCCATAGCCTATGGGAGGCCACATTAGACCTAACATGGCCCCTGGGGCCCACTCCAAGCATTCCCAGGTCTGCCCGTGCCTTAACCATGGTTAGTTAGTCTAACCCCTTTTGAAAATTTCCCAAAAATCCCTAAAAATCCAAAATATTATGAAATCACAAGAAATATCATTTTTAGATTGTGTGCTCATGCCTAACCATGGTTAGATGAGCTTAACCATGGTTAACACTTGGTTTAACCATGGTTAAACCCATTTAAACCTTGGAAAATTCTAAAAAATTATGAAAATTCCCAAATGGCATTCTAATCCCAAATTTAATTTTGTAGAGTACACACCTTGGTTATTCGGACTAACCATGGTTAAACTCATGTCTTAACCATGGTTAGCCTCTTTTAACTTGGGAAATGTCGAAAAAAATCCTTAAAAGTGTTCAAATCACACTTAAGGACCACAAACCATGCTTGGACCTTACAGAAACCTCGGTTAGCATTCCTAACCCTTGGTTAACATATCCATGGCCTACCGGGCCCAACTCAAAGCCTACCAGGCTTACCCTTGGCCTACCGGGCCCAATCCAAAGCCTACCAAGCTTACCCATTACCTCCGGGTCCATCCAAGGCCTACCGAGCCCAACCAAGGCCTACCGGGCCCAATCTTGGCCTACTGGGCCCAAACCCTAGATTACCAGACTGCCCAATGGCCTACCGGGCCCAATCAGCATAACCAAACACCTGACCAACCGGGTCAATCACCCCTAGCCTCCCGGCGAGACTCTAAACCACCATTGGTGCACACACAACACTCCCCCTAGCCTTGGCACAGGCTCATGTGCTAGAACTACGCTCGGTCTCATCTCACCCCAATGTGAGTACCTAAGCAACCCAACTCGGGTTCGACCCTAGTTTAGCTTTTCCCCTACTTGGATTAGTATAAACTAAACCTAAGGCATTTGACTACAACTTGATATTAAATTGGCTTAAACCTAGTAAGTAGGGAACCGTTGCAAAACGGAAGTGCCGGGGTGCCTAACACCTTCCCCGGACTTAACCGAACATCTTCCCTAGAACTCTAAGCCAAAGACCTTATCCATTACCCTATGACTTTTCCCTACCGAATTAATAAGTAGCGACTCATAAGCGAGCACACCGCTAAAAATATGGGTACCGAGAACCGTGCTCACAGTTCCCTTAAAGAAGACATCTACTCACCATTGATTAACTCGCAAAGACAAATACTAACACTTGGTAAATGATAAAAAAGTGATTCATCAATATAACTAAGGCAATTGTTAGCCATAAACGCCCCCACTATCTAGCAATATACTCCCTTATTATCTTGCCAGAAGGAAAAACACTTTGGGAGTGGGCCCCACCAAAACCTAAGTACTTGTTGAAATGGAAAGAGTTGGATGTCTACGACTAGCGAATCTATAAATAGTAGAATCCTAATTTTTTTTTACTTTTTTTAACGATTATACTTTACGTTATAAACTAACATCTAGCATTAGTGAAAAAAATAAAAGAAAACGATGAGACATACAATTGGTGAAGTCGATTAAAAGGCGCAACCTAAAACTAATAGTCCTGATTTTGATTCGTAATTTCCAGATAGTTATAGTTGTGTAATTAACTACTTCACCGAATAAATCTAATTTAGAAATAAGAAAAAAATCAAATTGTTAACAATTTAGGACAAGATAAGAAATTTGAAAAATGGGGAAAATTACCATGAGAGAATCCAAAAGCAAATGACAGTCACGAAAGCTAAAGGGCAGCCGAGAGCAAGGTCCATGCCAGACTTAATGGCCCTTGAGCAGAAGTTGTCGTTCACACCTCGTTCCATATAGCTCACATGATGTAGTTGAATAATGTAGGAGTACATAAAACAAATTCAGACAATCAGTTTTCTTACACATAAAATTTGAATGAATAATATAAAACTATAAGACTTAAAAGTACAAAAACTAAGTAGAGAATTATATACAGATCGAGTAATTAGTTAGAATTTCCCTTAAAGAAGGCATCTTCTCACCATTGATTAACTCGCAAAGACAAATACTAATACATGATAAATGATAGAAAAGTGATTCATCATTATAACTAAGGCAATTGCTAGCCATATACGCCCCAAATATCTAGCGATATAAGCCCCCATTATCTTGCCAGAAGGAGAAACACTTTGGGGGTGGGCCCCACCAAACCCCAAGTACTTGTCGAAATGGAAAGAGTAGGGTATCTAATACCACCGAGTCTATAAAAAGTAGAATCCTATTTTTTTTTACTTTTTTTAATAATTATACTTTAAGTTATAGACTAAAATCTAGCATTAGTGAAAAAACAAATCATTAAGATACAAAAGAGAATTAAAATAGAAGGGTGAGACATACCGTTAGTGACGTCGATTGAAAGACGTAACCTATAACTAATAGTACTTTTTTAGCAGTCAGTCATTCTGCATCGTAATTTCCAGATAGTTATAGTGGTGTTATTAACTACTTTCCCAAATAAATCTAATTTAGAAATAAGAAAAAAATCAAATAGTTAACAATATATGACAAGATAAGAAATTTAAAAAATTGGGAAACCAACCATGGGAGAATCCTAGAGCAAATGACAGTTGCGAAAGCTAAAGTGCAGCCTAGAGCACGGTCCATGCTAAGCTTAACCTTGACCAGAAGAAGTATTTCACGCCTCGTGACATAAAGCCCACATGGTATAGTTGTATATTGTAGGAGTACATAAAACAAATTCAGACAATTAGTTTTCTTACATAAGAAATTCTGAATGAATAATATCAAAATATAAGACTTAAGAGTACAAGAACTAAGCATCGAATTATATTCTCAGATCGAGTAATTAGAAGAGAATTTCTCTTACGGAAGAAATCTACTCACCATTGATTAACTCGCAAAGACAAATACTAAAACTTGATAAATGATACAGAAGGGATGCATCAATATAACTAAGGCAATTGCTAGCCATATACGCCCCCACTATCTAGCATATACGCCTCCACTATCTTGCCAGAAGGGGAAACACTTTGGGGGCGGGCCCCACCAAACCACAAGTACTTGTCGAAATGGATAGAGAAGAATCTACGACTAGCGATTCTATATATAGCAGAATCCTAATTTTTTTAAAAAAATTTTAACGATTATACTTTAAGTTGTAGACTAACATCTAGCATTAGTGAAAAAAATTATTAAGATACAGAAGAAAATTAAAATAAAAGAGTGAACATACCATTAGTGACGACTGACGTCGATTGAAAGACGCAACCTAGAACAAATACACCATTTTTAGCAGTCACTGATTCTGCATCGTAATTTCCAGATAGTTATAGTCGTGTTATTAACTACTTTACCAAATAAATCTAATTTAGAAATAAGAAAAAAATCAAATTGACAAGATAAGAAATTTTAAAAATTGGGAAACTAACCATGGGAGAATCCTAGAGCAAATGACAGTCGCGAAAGCTAAAGGGCATCCGAGAGCACGGTCTATGCTAAACTTAACCTTGACCAGAAGTCGACGTTCACGCCTCGTTACATATAGCCCACATGGTTTAGTTGTATAATGTAGGAGTACATAAAACAAATTCAGACAACCAGTTTTCTTAAATAATAAATTTTGAATGAATAATATCAAAATATAAGACTTAAAAGTACAAGAACTAAGCAACGAATTATATTCAGATCGAGTAATTAGAAGAAAATTTCTCTTAAGGAAGAAATCTACTCACCATTGATTGACTCGAATATACAAATACTAACACTTGACAAATGATAAAGAAGGGATGCATCAACATAACCAAGGCAATTGCTAGCCATATACGCCCCTACTATCTTGCCAGAAGGAGAAACACTTTGGGAGTGGGCCCCACCAAACCCCAAGTACTTGTCGAAATGGAGAAAGTGGGATGTCAACGACCAGCGAGTTTATAAATAGTAAAATTTTAAATTTTTTTTACTTTTTTTAACGATTATACTTTAAGTTATAGACTAACATCTAGCATTAATGAAAACTTAGATTATTATCCTACAAAATAAAAATAAAATAAAAGGGTGAAACATACAATTGGTGAAGTCGATTGAAATGTGCAACCTAAAACTAATAGTCCTTTTTAGAAGTCACTGATTCTGATTTGTAATTTCCAGATAGTTACAGTTGTGTAATTAACTAATTTACTGAATAAATCTAATTTACAAATAAGAAAAAAATCAAGTTGTTCATAATATAGGGCAAGATAAGAAATTTAAAAAATGGGAAAACTTACCATGGGAGAATCCCAGAGCAAATCATAATCGTGAAAGCTAAATTGCAGCCGAGAGCAAGTTCCATGCTAGGCATAATGGCCCTTGAGCAGAAGTCATCAGTCACGCCTCGATCGATATAACTCACATGATGTAGTTGAATAATGTAGGAGTACATAAAACAAATTCAGACAATAAGTTTTCTTACACATAAAATTTGAATGAATAATATAAAAATATATGACTTAAAAGTACAAGAACTAAGCAGAGAATTATATACAGATCGAGTATTTAGTTCCCTTAAAGAAGACATCGACTCACCATTGATTCACTCGCAAAGACAATACTAACACTTGGTAAATGATAGAAAAGTGATTCATCAATATAACTAAGGCAATTGGAAGCCATATACGCCCACACTATCTAGCAATATACTCCCCCATTAACTTGCCAGAAGGAGAAACACTTTGGGGGTGGGCCCCACCAAACCCCAAGTACTTGTCGAAATGGAAAGACTAGAATGTCTACGACTAGCGAATCTATAAATAGTAGAATCCCGATTTTTTTTTACTTTTTTTAACGATTATACTTTAAGTTATAGACTAACATCTAGCATTAGTGAAATTATTAAGATACAAACGAAAATTAAAATAAAAGGGTGAGACATACCATTAGTGACGTCGATTGAATGGCGCAACCAAGAACCAAATAGACCTTTTTTAGCAGTCACTGATTCTGCATCGTAATTTCCAGAGAGTTATAGTTGTGTTATTAACAACTTTACCGAATAAATCTAATTTAGAAATAAGAAAAAAATTAAATTGTTAACAATATAGGACAAGATAAGAAATTCAAAAAATTGGGAAACTAACCATGGGAGAATCCTAGAGCAAATGATAGTCGCGAAAGCTAAAGGGCAGCCGAGACCACGGTCCATGCTAAACTTAACCTTGACCAGAAGTCATCGTTCTCGTCTCGTTACATATAGCTCACATGGTGTAGTTATATAATGTAGGAATACAAAAAACAAATTCAGACAATCCGTTTTCTTACATAATAAATTCTGAATGAATAATATCAAAATATAAGACTTAAAAGTACAAGAACTAAGCATCGAATTATATTCAGATCCAGTAATTAGAAGAGAATATAACTAAGGCAATTGCTAGCCATATATGCCCCCACTATCTAGCCATATACGCCCCCACTATCATGCCAAAAGGTGTAACACTTTGGAGGTGGGCCCCACCAAACCCCAACTACTTGTCAAAATGGAGAAAGTGGGATGTCTACCACCAGTGAATTTATAAATAGTAAAATCCTATAACAAATTTACTTTTTTTAACGATTATACTTTCAGTAATAGACTAACATCTACCATTAGTGAAAAATTAGATTATTAACATACAAAAGAAAAATAAATTAAAACGGTGAGACATACAATTGGTGAAGTCGATTGAAAGGCGCAACCTAAAACTAATAGTCCTTTTTTAGAAGTCACTAATTCTGATTCGTAATTTCCAGATAGTTATAGTTGTGTAAATTAACTACTTTACCAAATAAATAAAATTGAGAATTAAGAAAAAAATCAAATTGTTAACAATTTAGGACAAGATAAGAATTTTAAAAAATGGGAAAACTTAGCATGGGAGAATCCTAGAGCAAATGACAGTTGCGAAATCTAAAGGGTAGCTGAGAGCAAGGTCCATGCCAAACTTAGCATGTGGTTGAGTAATGCATCAGTACATAAAACAAATTCAGACAATCAGTTTTCTTACACATAAAATTTGAATGAATAATATAAAAATATAAGACTTAAAAGTACAAGAACTAAGTAGAGAATTATATACAGATCGAGTAATTAGTTAGAATTTCCCTTAAAGAAGACATCTACTCATCATTGATTAACTCGCAAAGACAAATACTAATACTTGATAAATAATAGAAAAGTGATTCATCAATATAACTAAGGCAATTTTTTGTCATTTATGCCCCAACTATCTAGCAATATACGCCCCCATTATCTTGCCAGAAGGAGAAACACTTTGGGGGTGGGCCCCACAAAACCCCAAGTACTTGTCGATTTGGAAAGAGTAGGATGTCGACGACCAGCGAGTCTATAAATAGTACAATCCTAATTTTTTTTTTACTTTCGTCAATTATACTTTAAGTTATAAACTAACATCTAGCATTAGTGAGAATCAAGAAAGGGTCAGCTGAGCTCCAAAGACAAAAGAAAATTAAAATAAAAGTGTGAGACATACCATTAGTGACGTTGATTGAAAGACGCAACCTAGAACTAATAGTCCTTTTTTAGCAGTCAGTGATTCTGCATCGTAATTTCCAGATAGTTATAGTGGCGTTATTAACTACTTTAGAAATAAGAAAAAAATCAAATTGTTAACAATATAGGACAAGATAAGAAATTTTTAAAATTGGGAAACCAACCGTGGGAGAATCCTAGAGCAAATGACAACTGCGAAAGCTAAAGTGCAGCCAAGAGCACGGTCCATGCTAAGCTTAACCTTGACCAGAAGAAGTCTTTAACGCCTCGTTACATAGAGCTCACAAGGTGTAGTATATTGTAGGAGTACATAAAAAAAATTCAGACAATCAGTTTTCTTACATAAGAAATTCTGAATGAATAATATCAAAATATAAGACTTAAAAGTACAAGAACTAAGCATCGATTTATATTCAAAACCAGTAAATAGAAGAGAATTTCTTTTAAGGAAGAAATCTACTCACCATTGATTTACTCGCAAAGACAAATACTACTTGTTAAATGATAGAGAAGAGATGCATCAATATAACTAAGGCAATTGCTAGCCATATATGCCCCAACTATCTAGCCATATACGCCCTCACTATCTTGCCAGAAGGGGAAACACTTTGAAGGTGGGCCCCACTAAACCACAAGTACTTGTCGAAATGGAAAGAGTGGGATGCAGTGTTACCCAAGCACGGCAAATTTGGCAAATTTTGAAGTGCCAACACTTGGGCACGACACGGCTAGGAACGTGTCCATGCCGTGCCGTGAAGAATCCCTCATGCAATACGGCTTGATGGCACGTCTATAATACGTGTCCACAAAAGAAGAAAAAAATTGACGATAATTCTTTTTTTAGGGCTTTTTAGTTTTTAGAAAGTGGGTTCTATAGGGGTCAGATCTCCAAAAATAGAAATAAAAACGAAGATTAGAAGACTCGTTGGCAGAAGATTTTGGAAACAAATTGTTCTTAAGAAGACTTCTTTACGGTCTGAGAAAAAGAAACAAAGAAGAGTGTAAAAAACAAAGAAGAACAGAGTTACAGGTCTGCGAAGAAGGCTGGACGAAGAAGAACATACCTGATTTTCTTCCTCTCCTCTATCGTCTGCTCCAGGTATGCTGATCTTCCTCTCCTCTGATCTATTGTTGCTCGCACAGTCGCACTCTCCCTCTTCCTCTCCTCTATTGCTTCTCACACAGTCGCAGTCGCACTCGCACTTTCCCTCTTCCTCTCCTCCATCGTATGCGAAATCGGTACTGTTTTCTCTTTCGTTTTTTTTTTTTTTATAAAGAGTGAAGTTAAAAGAGAACTGGTTTCCGTTTTTTATAATGAGTAAAGTTACAGAGAGTCTCTCTCCCGACTTAATATGCGAACAATGCTTTTTCATGTTTTTTATTTTTTATTACTTTGGTCTGCCAGTCTGCTGTCCACTCTTTTTATTATTATTTTTTTAAGACAGTAGGGAGTAAAGAGTGTAGGACCGTATCTTTTCCCGACTCCCTTCTCTCTCTATCCCTTTTATGGCTTTGGATTGTCTCTGGCAAAGCCAGAAAGGGCTTGTCTCGGGGTTCCATTGAATAGGTGACAAGTGGTGGAGAAGTCAAAATCATGGGCCATCATGGGGCCCATGATTTTGAATTCTCCACCCATTATAAGACATGTGGCGCAGTGTAGTCAAGGCGTCGCCTATTCGCCCCTCTAGGTGGGCGATCCTACAAAAAATATATATATATATATATATATATATTTTTATTAAAAAAATCCAAAATTTCCCAATAAATAAATAAATAATATAAAAACATGTAATAAAGTAATAATAAAATTCTAAATCGTTTTTTCCACTAAAAATATCAATTTTTTTCACTAAAAATATCGTTTTCGATATTTTTTAATGGTAGTAGGCCATTCATTTGTCCCGGGTCTCCACCCATTATAAGACATGTGGCGCAGTGTAGTCAAGGCGTCGCCTATTCGCAGGGGGGCGCTGCCCCCCCTGCCACCCCCCCGGGCAATTGTAGGGGGATCTGTTGGTCTATCCTATTATGTCACTCTTCAGTCTTCTGTTCTCTCTTTATTTTTTAATGGTAGTAGGCCATTCATTTGTCCCGGGTCTCTCTTTTAAATTTTAATGGAATTTGAAATCTGCCATATGTTCTGGAATTCATAAATTACTGTTGTGAACTGAAGTGCTTTATTGTACTAACATAGAATGAGCAAGCATACAATCTATTTGCTTAATTAATTTGATTATTAAAATAAATATTGATGAATCTGTTTGGAATTTTTTCTCTTTTTTGATGATGGCCAATAAAGAAGGTTCAGAGGGGCCTTTGTGGGAATTTATGGAAAATTTAGGAAAGATGCAAGGTGGAGGAGGAAATTGCAACCTTCGTTGCAAATTATGCAACACTTGTTTTAAAGGGAATTATTATCGGGTGAAAGGACATTTATTATTAACCCCTAATCGTGGAGTTAGACAATGTTCATCTGTTGATGATGATATGTTAGAAAAGTTTCATAAGATGGAGGATGCGGCACAAACAAAAAAGGCATTGAAAGAAGCAAGTGGTGGTTCAAGTGCTAATATACCATTACCGAAATTTGAAGATTTTGGGAAAAAAAGAAAAGGAGATAATAGCATATCAAAATCTTTTAATGTCGTAGCACGGGATGAACTTGATCACTTGATAGCTCGGACATTTTATGCTAGTGGTTTATCTTTTAACTTGATTAGGTCTCCATATTTCAGAAAAATGATCAAGCATGCATGTGATAGTCAATTGAAGGGATATGTAGTGCCTACATATGATAGATTAAGGACTACTTTATTGCAAGCCGAGAAAGCAAATGTCGAGTTACACCTAAAATCAATTCGGCAATCTTGGACTCGTAAAGGTGTGTCAATTGTTAGTGAGGTTGGACTGATTCTAATAGGAAAAGAAGCTTGATTAATTTTATGGCAGCGTGAGAGAATGGCCCAGTGTTCTTAAAAGCTGTAGATGCAACAGAAGAAGTTAAGTCAGCGGAATCTGTTGGGAAATTATTTTTGGAGGTTATTTCTGAAGTTGGCCATGAAAATGTGGTACAATTGATAACAGATAATGCTGCTGTATGTAGGGCAGCAGGCTTAAGAGTGGAAGCAAAGCATCCATCTATCTTTTGGACACCATGTGTAGTTCATACTCTCAATTTGGCACTGAAGAACATATGTACTCCAGATAAAGACATGTCAGAAAGGTACGAGCAGTTTAAGTGGATTGGGCAAATTGATGAAGAAGCTAAATTGATAAGAAACTTTGTTGTAAACCATAGTGCTGCATTTACAATTTACAACAAGTATTCAAGGTTAAAACTTCTTGGTGTGACAGAAACAAGATTTGCTTCTACATTGATTTTGGTCAAGCGAATTGTTCAGGTAATTTTAATTTTATTTATTTATTTATTTTAATATTTTTTAGTAATTATGATATTAATGATAAATTAATATTTCAGGTAAAGTCAGCTTTGCAACGTATGGTTATTGATGAGAGTTGGAGATTTTATAGAGAAGAAGATTCTCAGAAGGCATAAAAAATCAAAGACATTTTAGTTAGTGACTTGTGGTGGGATAATGTGGAGTATTTGTTAGAGTTCAGTGAACCAATTGTTTTAATGCTTCGAATTGCTGATACTGATACTCCTATGCTCCATTTGGTTTATGAAAAATGGGACTCAATGATTGAAGAAATTCGAAAAAGGGTATTTAGGCATGAAAAGAAAAATACCCTTTCAGATGAGAGCAAATTTTATGATGAGGTGCACGAAGTATTGGTGAGAAGGTGGAATAAAAGTAGCACTCCGTTGCATTGCCTTGCTCATTCATTGAATCCTAAATATTATAGCAATGAGTGGTTAGCCGAAGGAATTGGCCGAGTTCCTCCAAATCTTGATGAAGAAATTTTAGAAGGAAGAAATGCATGTTTTGAGAGACTATTTTCAAGTGTAACTATGCTTCGTAAGGTCCGTGAGGAATATGGAAAGTTTGCTGTCGCAATCGGTAATTTTGGACGATGGGAGGCCCTTAGTGAGCGGTACACAATAAATCCCTTGGCATGGTGGGGCAATCATGGATCTAATGCACCCACACTCGCAAGTCTTGCATTCAGGTACAACTATCTTTATGTTTATTACTTTATGCTTACTATTTATTGTTTGAAATGAAAGTGTAATATACTAATATAGTAATATATGTGTCTTGTCCCCTAATGTAGGGTATTGGGACAACCTTGTTCTTCTTCATGTTGTGAAAGAAACTGGAGCACTTTTGGAATGATATCAAGCATTAAAAGAAATAGGTTGACGTCACAACGTGCAGAAGACCTTGTCTATGTCCACTCGAATTTGCGTCTCTTATCAAGAGTAGATGAACATTATGTGGAAGGGCCTAGCAAGTATTGGGATGCAGTTGGGGATGAATTTAATTTGGAGGGGCCATCAAATCTTCAAATTGCAAATTTGTCTCTTGATGATCCAGTATTAGAGAGCATGAGTTTTGAAGATGATGAGATGTCAAATACCAATATAGACTTTGCCGTGCCGGACACCTCTGGACACCTGGACACTTGGCAGCCGTGCCACGTGCCTGGGTAACACTGGTGGGATGTCTACGACTAGCGAATCTATAGATAGTAGAATCCTAAAAAAAATTAACTTTTTTTAATGATTGTACTTTTAGTTATAGACTAAGATCTAGCATTAGTGAAAAATTAAATTATTAACATACAAAAGAAAAATAAAATAAAAGGGCGAGACATACAATTGGTGAAGTCGATTGAAAGGCGCAACCTAAAACTAATAGTCCTGTTTTAGAAGTCACTTATTTTGATTCGTAATTTCCAGATAATTATAGTTGTGTAATTAACTACTTTACCGAATAAATACAATGGAGAAATTTTAAAAAAAAATCAAATTGTTAACAATTTAGGACAAGATAAGATATTTTAAAAATGGGAAAAATTACCATGGGAGAATCCTATAGCAAATGATAGTCACGAAAGCTAAAGGGCAGCCAAGAGCAAGGTCCATGCCAGACTTATTGGCCCTTGAGCAGAAGTCGTCATTCACGCCTCGTTCCATATAGCTCACATGATGTAGTTAAATAATGTAGGAGTACATAAAACAAATTCAGACAATCAATTTTCTTACACATAAAATTTGAATGAATAATATAAAAATATAAGATTTAAAAGTACAAGAACTAAGTAGAGAACTATATACAGATCAAGTAATTAGTTAGAATTTCCCTTAATGAAGACATCTACTCACCCTTGATTAATTCAGAAAGACAAATACTAATACTTGATAAATAATAGAAAAGTGATTCATCAATATAACTAAGGCAATTGCCCACCATATACACCCCAACTATCTAGCAATATACTCCCCCCATTATCTTGCCAGAAGGAGAAACACTTTGGAGGTGGGGCCCACCAAACCCTAAGTACTTGTCGAAATGGAAAGAGTAGGATATCTACAACTAGTGAGTCTTTAATAGTAAAACCCTACTTTATTTTTTTACTTTTTCTAACGATTATACTTTAAGTTATAGACTAATATTTAGCATTAGTGAAAAAAATAGATTATTAAGATACAAAAGAAAATTAAAATATAAGGGTGAGACATACCAGTAGTGACGTCGATCGAAAGGCGCAACCTAGAACTAATAGTCCTTTTTTAGCAGTCACTGATTCTGCATTGTAATTTCCAGATAGTTATAATGATGTTATTAACTACTTTATCGAATAAATCTAATTTAGAAATATGAAAAAAATTGTTAAACAATATAGGACAAGATAAGAAATTTAAAAAATTAGGAAACTAACCTTGGGAGATTCCTAGAGCAAATGACAATCGCGAAAGCTAAAGGGCGGCCAAGAGCACGCTCCATACTAAAGCTTAACCTTGACCAGAAGTCGTTGTTCACGCATCATTACATAGAGCTCACATAGTGTAGTTGTATAATGTAGGTGTACATAAAAAAATTCAGACAATCAGTTTCCGTACATAATAAATTATGATATAAGACGTAAAAGTACAAGAACTAAGCATCGAATTATATTCGGATCGAGTAATTAGAAGAGAATTTCTCTTAAGGAAGAAATCTACTCACCATTGATTTACTCACAAAGACAAACACCAACACTTTTAAATGATAGAGAAGGGATGCATCAATATAACTAAGGCAATTGTTAACCATATACGCCCCCACTATCTTGCCAGAAGGAGAAACACTTTGGGGGTAGGCCCCACCAAACCTCAAGTATTAGTCAAAATGGAAAGAGTAGGATGTCTACGACCAACGAGTCTATAAATAGTAAAATCCTTTTTTAAAAAACTTGTTTTAACGATTATACTGTAAGTTATAGACTAACATCTAGCATTAGTAAAAAAAATAGATTATTAAGATACAAAAGAAAATTAAAATAAAAGGGTGAGACATACCATTAGTAACGTCAATTAAAATACGCAACCTAGAACTAATAGTCCTGTTTTAGCAGTCACTGATTCTGTATTGCAATTTCCAGATAGTTATAGTGGTGTTATTAACTACTTTGCCGAATAAATCTAATTTAGAAATAAGAAAAAAATCAGATTGTTAAGAATATAGGACAAGATAAGAAATTTAAAAAATTGGGAAACTAACCATGAGAGAATCCAAGAGCAAATGACAGTGGCGAAAGCTAAAGGGCGGTCGAGGGCACGGTCCATGCTAAACTTAACCCAGAAGTCGTCGTTCAGGCCTCATTACATATAGCTCACATTGTGTAGTTGTATAATGTAAGAGTACATAAAACAAATTCAGACAATCAGTTTTCTTACATAATAAATTCTAAATGAATAATATCAAAATATAAGACTTAAAAGTACAAGAACTAAGCATCGAATTATATTCAGAACGAGTAATTACAAGAGAATTTCTCTTAAGGAAGAAATCTACTCACTATTGATTAACTGGCAAAGACAAATATTAACACTTGATAAATGATAGAGAAGGGATGCATCAATATAACTAAGGCAATTGCTAGCCATATACGCCCCCACTATCTTGGCAAAAGGAGAAACACTTGGGGGTGGGCCCCCACCAAACCCCAACTACTTGTCGAAATGGAGAAAGTGGGATGTCTACCACTAGCGAGTTTATAAATAGTAAAATCCTAAATTATTTTTCCTTTTTTTAATGATTATACTTTAAGTTATAGACTAATATCTAGCATTAGTGAAAAATTAGATTATTAACATACGAAAGAAAAATAAAATAAATGGGTGAGACATACAATTGGTGAAGTCGATTGAAAGGCGCAACCTAAAACTAATAGTCTTTTTTTAGAAGTCACTGATTCTGATTCGTAATTTCCAGATAGTTATAGTTGTGCAATTAACTATTTTACCGAATAAATCTAATTTATAAATAAGAAAAAAATCAAATTGTTAACAATATAGGACAATATAAGAAATTTAAAAAATGGGGAAACTTATCATGGGAGAATCCTAGAGCAAATGACAGTTGCGAAAGCTAAAGGGCAGCCGAGAGCAAGGTCAATGCCAGGCTTAATGGCCCTTGAGCAGAAGTCGTCGTTCACGCCTCGTTTTATATAGCTCAAATGATGTAGTTGAATAATGTAGGAGTACATAAACAAATTCAGACAATCAATTTTCTTACACATAACATTTGAATGAATAATATAAATATATAAGACTTAAAAGTACAAGAACTAAGTAGAGAATTATGTACAGAAGGAGAAACACTTTGGGGGTGGGCCCCACCAAACCCCAAGTACTTGTCGAAATGGACAAAGTGGGATGTCTACGACCAATGAGTTTATAAATAGTAAAATCCTAAAAAATTTTACTTTTTTTAACGATTATACTTTAAGTTATAGACTAACATCTAGCATTAGTGAAAAATTAGATTATTAACATAGAAAAGAAAAATAAAATAAATGGGTGTGACATACAATTGGTGAAGTCGATTGAAAGGCACAACCTAAAACTAATAGTCCTTTTTTAGAAGTCACTAATTCTGATTCGTAATTTTCAGATAGTTATAGTTAAGTAATTAACTACTTTACCGAATAAATCTAATTTAGAAATAAGAAAAAAAGTATGTTATTCTGGTGTACAGTGTACTATTCCTTCAGTTCTAATACCAGATTCTTTTCCTTAAAATAGTGCTCATTAGTCATTCTGTGTATCTATTTCTGTTAATTTTAATTTAATTTAAGAAGAATGCTCTCATGGAATATATTTGAATCTCTCTCGCATTTTGATAATGTGTCTCTTTCATTCAGATAGTGAGCCTTTTACTGAAAGGTGCTTCAGTTGACGTCAATGCCATTAATAATCACAACGAAACCACAATTTCTTCAACTGATATTTTAATGAGACAGAGAGAGAGAGAGAGAGTGTGAAGATTAGGAGAAGAATAAGAGAGATGCGTGAGATAGTGCATTATGTTTTTTAATTTTTTAAAAAAATGGGTATTTTTGATATTATCTATTTGTGTAAAGGATGCCACCTCACCTATTTTTAGAGCCATTGATCTCTTTTAAAGGAGGGTATAAATAGGGAGTAAGAATATGGAGTACAACAAGACCAACTTATATATATATATATATATGTGTGTGTGTGTGTGTGTGTGTGTGTGTGTGCGCGCATATAGCTACCTTTGACAGGGTTGAATTTTTTGTTGAAATGGGATGGTGTTCAAAGTTCAAACTCCTTAAATGCAGTATAGACAGTAGGCGCTCTCTTTTCTGACTAGACTCACTCGGAGAAGGGTCAATCTCCTCCGGAACATGCTTCACGTCCACACATTCAACAAATAGTAGAATCTATCTCTCAGCGATTCCTTTCTCCGCTAATCACCCTTTCCAAACCAGCCCACATGTCGATCTTGTAAGATCGGAGAATTAATAGGAGTTAATCCGGTCCAAAGAAACATATACATATTTGTTCTTCTTTCACACATGACATATTTCATCCTCCATGCGTTCCAACTTTCTCTTAATATAAATGCACACCATTTCCATAATGTTTAAAATATTTCTTGTGCACTGTTTTGTGCTTCTTCCCTTAGGTATTCTTTGAAAGAGAAACTGTATTTCAAATATTATATCTACCTCCCTGTTTCATTATTTGTTACCTAATTAACGATCAGTTCAAAACTTCAAATTGGGGCCCTTTTGGAAAACTGGAAAAGTCAAAACCAATTGCATAGAAAACAATGATGTGAAGAAAGAAAAAATATTTGTTTGGTTGATGCCAGTTTGGTATAATTTATGAGATAGAGTGGACAGTGGTGCAAAAAGTGTAAGTCATCCAAACACCCCACCTAATAGGCTAATACAAAAATCAAGGAGATCACAGAAACAGTAAGAATTAGGGGAAACCTGGTAGAAATAAAACGGTTCCAACTACTTCTCTTGTTAGCTGATAAATTCAACTGATTATCTTTATCAGACTGGCTTCTGGAAAGGGAAATTAAAAAAAATTCAATAATAAGAATGAACTTCGAGCATTCTGACCAGAGATCAACGCCATTTTCACATACAATATATTAGAAAGATCACAATTGAGGACAATTAACCGAAAAGTTTCAAAAGAATTTAAAAAAAAAAAAATTGGGCTTCTCGTACCTCCTTCAGAATCCATAGTACAGACTATAGTAGAGAGAAAGAGGGGGGATGGCTAAAAAGGAAGCATAGATTAAAATCAGAAAAAAAAAAACTGAGTATGAATCATGAAATTTGTCCCACAAATGCATAAGAAATCAAGGGAAAATACATCAAGATGTTCGTTTTTGAATTGAATATATAATAAGCGAATTCGATGAGATTAAATTAATCTTCGGAGAATGGTTCGAAGAGAAGAGAAAATTGGGGATTTTCTCTTCACTATGCTGTATATGATTTATGTAAAATATGTAAAATAAAGGACATACCGCAAAAGAAAGCAACTTGGTAATCGAATGAACCTGTATGTGGAGTGGTGATGAGTGCGCAATTATATCTAACTTTATTGCATTTTTCTTAGACCAAGTTGGATATTTTAGGTGTGAATTCTAAACTTAGTCTTTCACATGCATAATATGAATTTTTATTTGGTTTTTGTTGATTTATCTAGGGAATTTAAGTGAAGCATTCACTTGGAGATCAAGCATCTAAGAGAATTCAATGGTCAGGATCAATGGAGGAAGATCTTGTTGAGAATATGTATGTGTGTGTGACATTTTAAGTAAGGGCATTTATGTTTATCTATTGATGCCTTTGTTTTACCTTCTTTGATTGTAAGGGTATATGTGTAACTTGGCTACCATATAAATAATAGAAGTAGAGGAGGCTTAGAAGCTAAGCTCTCACTCTCTTTCTTATTTCTTCTCCTCTCGTCTTTCCTCCTTCTTTCTTCTCCATTCAAACCCTAGAGACAAACTACATTTCCAACTAATCTTGGGAAATCCATCAAGTCAAAATCATGTGGGAGTCCAAAAATATGAGCAGAAAACCAGGAATTAACAGATTCACGAAGCTATTTTTTGGTCTGGGCTTTCCCTTTTTCTTTGGGGGAGACTGAGGTTATACAGAGGAGAAGGGAGATCTTGTTGGACTGGCTTGTTTTAGTTCTTCATCATTTTATTTTTATTTTGTTAAGGATGTTTAGCACTCTATTTATGGATTTTTCTTTATAACTAGGAGTGGCTAAATCTCTAGCTAGGGTTAGAGGTCCTAGTATTTTTATTATGTGTTCTTGGGATTATCTGTGTTTTTTTTACGGATTGATAATTGAATTTTTGACATTGATTTTAATATTTGGAAACATTGCATGTTAATAAGTTTTTAAGATTTAATATAATTTTTGGTTATATCAAATGCATGAACTCCATGATTCGATATGATTTGGGAATATATTGAATGCATAATCTCCCCTGTGTAGCATGCTAATGGAATTAATTGTTCAATCAACTCATATTCAATCTACTCTATAGTCTACACCTTGTTTGAGTGTCTTATTGTTATATTTTTCAATTAGGCGAGTTGGCTCTCTACCCTAATTGACTTAGAAATAATCCAAGTTCATATAATAAAATACTAGGCTTCACCTTTAACCCTAGCTATTAGTCACTCATAGTTATGAAAAACAAATCCATAAATAATGTGTTAAACATCCTTAACATGGGGGTGGAGTTTATGATGTGAATTGAGTGGAGAAGAAGAAGAGGAATTAGAGTCGTTGGGGAAGTAGCATGGGAGAAGAAAGTGAAAGGGACTTATCTAAGAATCGGTTACTTTAGGAATTCTAAGCCAACCGGTGTATTGTTATGGGTAGGAGAACGTGATTTCAAAATTTTGGGAACCGTCTCCTAAATTCGTTCTCGGAAACACCACATAGGCCACACATTGCTTGGGTTTAATTAGGTATAATCAGGCTTCCCATTGAGATCTTCAACGAGCCAATACGGAATTGTTGGAAATCATAAGGATGGTCTCAATGCTTCTGTATAGAAGGAATGAGAAATATGTTTTCAATGTGCGAGCTAAAACTCAAAAATGGATTCAGGCAATTCACCAATTAGAAAGTTCGTATTAGTTCAGTTTGAGGCATACTGTGTTTCTCAACAGGGCAGGAATTTGAAGTTCTCTGAAGTCAATGGATCAGGATACATATATAAGATCACCCACCTACCTGATCAGCATGAAATCCCAAGAGCCTCATAAACAAATAGAAGATCACATGCCTATCCATCAAATACTAGAAAGAGTCTTGGAGATGCTATTAATCCCCACATGGAACTAAGAAAATGATCTAAACTGATTCAAGTAGGCACTAGAATAGAGTACACTTAAACAGAGGAATCTTATCATTTCAACTTAGGAAACTCTATCCCTTTCTTACCTATCAACCCAAATATAACTCTGAGATTGACAGACCCTTTAGAGGAATATAGCTACCGGTGGTAGCATACTAGCATCAATGAAGTGATTCACATTTGGGAATATCATGTAGAAATTATGATGCATCTACCCTTGCTTTAATGGATGGATCTTCTATGCCTCAAAATAAAGGTTCTCATATTCTTTGTAAATACTAGTTTGTAAAATAGCAAAAATTCTACCTTGAGATATATGGCTCTACTGAATGCAAGTTTGTACTACAACTTTACTTTTCAACTGTAAAATGGAAGCATATATGCACAATAGGGATTCAATCATGAGATGAAAACAAGTATTTCATTTTTTTATCTATTTATTTAGGGGCCGTTTCAATACACTTCTGTTTTTCTGTTTTTATTTTATGTTTTTTAAAATTGGAAACGACTTTCTGTTTTCAAGTTTGTTAAGTAGGAAACACGTTTGGCATTACTAACAGTTACTTGTTTTATAAAAAAGTAAGACAAAAAAACTTGTTTGGTAAATATGATTAAATAATTTCAATCCATGGTGGTGGTAGTGGTGGGTGTAGTGTGGTGGTGCCGTGGTGGTGGTGCAATGTGGTGGTGGGTGATGGTGTGTGGTGGTGGTGGGTGGTGTAGTGTGGTGGTGGTGAGGACTGTGGAGGTGCGTAGTGGGTAGTAGTGTGGTGGTGGTGGTGTGGTGGTGGTACTGTGGTGGTGGTGGGTGGGTGGTGATGGTGGTAGTACTGTGGTGGTGGGTGGTGGTTGTGGTTGTGGGTGGTGGTGGTGATAGTGGTGATGGTGGTGGGTGGTGTGGTATTGTGGTGATGGTTGTGGGTGGATAGTAGTGGTGGTGGGTGGTGGTGGGTTGTGGGCGGTGAGGGTGGTGGTGGGTGGTGGTAGTGATGGTGGTGGGTAGTGGTGTGATGGTGGTTGTGGGTGGTAGTGGTTGTAGAGTCCCGGATCTCACCTTCACTGATCATGTGAATAGTATTGTGAATAGTATCATGCATTAGTCTTATAAAAGGCCGAATCCTTCATATAATTATGTTATTCATGTAATAATTAATGGAATGGAGATTTGTTTAAGTTTAGTGTTATACGTGTAGAGAAAAGAGTATAATACTCTAAGTGTTCATGTTGGGTCATGGGCGTTCAAAACTAAGAGTAGAAATACTCTGTGTCAAAGAAATTGGAAGGTTATATCATCGGCGTGGTAATTCATGTGTGCGGCCCAAGACGGGTTGAAAGAGTGTGAACACACTCTACATATGTTAGGGTGTGTGTTCAGGGTCCTAAGGACACTCTTGTGAGATCATAGTATGATCAAAATGGTAAAGGAGTGAAGAGGGAGGCCTCAAACATACCCTCAACTTTAAGTCTAATTTAGACCATTAATAGGTCAAAATTAGGACTTGTACATTAGAGACAAAATTGTCCGTCTTTGAATTTTGAGTCCAACGCAAGTTGAATCGCCTAAATCCGATAAACGAGTCAAAAGTTATGGTCAAAACACCGAATAGAGGATTTGCAAAAAAATCTCGCTCGAGCGAGCTGAAAACCCGCTTGAGCAAACTAAGCGAAATCAGCATTTTTGAGTTCCAGTGAGCATCCCACTCGAGCGAGACCCAACCCTCAACTTTAAGTCTAATCTAGACCATTAATAGGTCAAAATTAGGACTTGTACATTAGAGACAAAATTGTCCGTCTTTGAATTTTGAGTCCAACGCAAGTTGAATCGCCTAAATCCGATAAACGAGTTAAAAGTTATGGTCAAAACACCGAATAGAGGATTTGCAAAAAAATCTCGCTCGAGCGAGCTGAAAGCCCGCTTGAGCGAACCGAGCAAAATCAGCATTTTGAGTTCCAGTGAGCATCCCACTTGAGCGAGACCCAAGCCTGCTTAAGCGAAATGAAGCCCCGCTTGAGCGAGATCGCACAGAATTGTTTTTTTTAAAAGGTTTTTCACGAACCTAGCATTATAAATACCCAATTTTCGAGGGGTTTAGGGTTCTAACACTTAGAGAGAAACATTTTGAGAGAAAATGGAGGAAACCTAGGTTTCCAAAAGGGGGTTTTCTTGTGAGATCAAGGAGGAGCTCGAATTTGTGCTTTCCAAGCTTCCACAAGCTTGGATCTTCTTCCTCGAGCATAGATCTCCATTTCCAAGCTCAAGTTCGTGTCCAATCATCTTTTCAAGCTAAGATTTAGTCTTTGCAAAGTAAGTACCTTCTCCTACCTAGCTTTGCTATGATACAAATATTGAAAAGTAAGATTCTATGGGTGATTTTGAAATTTGAATAGATATTGTAAATACACTCTCCTATCTAGCTTTGCTATAATCCAAGTCTTGAAATGTGGGTTTTAAATGGGGGTTTATCAAGAGTAAGAGTAAATACCTTCTACTAGTAGGTATGTTATAAATTTTCAAATTAATATACCTACTCTCTAGCTTTGCTATTGATTAAACCTAGAATTAAGGGTTTAAGGTTTGGGATTTTTATCTTAAATGGGGAAAATACTTCTATGCTTGATTCTTCTATGATTTTACCTAAGCATGTATTGAATGTTTAGAACTTTCCAAGTATACGATGATGCTCACAATTACCTATGCACACTATGTTCTACATGACCGATGTTTTCTCATAAGTACGGGTTATCCGACATTCATGAACTCATAAGTCATAAGCAAGATTAATAAGCCATAGCTCTCGAGCTCAAAAGCATTGATAAAGCCAAACATTGCGTTCGTCAAGGATAGGGCATATCCAAGGATGTCATATCTGGCTCAAAGTGAATCTCATAAGTTGATAAAGTCAAACAAAAGGGTTAGTCAAGGATGATGGCACGCCTCTTCGATGTACCTTCGCTGAAGGGCATTTACATGCCCGACTCATAAGTCTCTAAAGGGTGCTATCATCTGACTCATAAGCTCATAAGGATCTCAAAGTCTCATAAGTCTCACAAGCCAAGATCTCAAAGGAACTCATAAGTCTCATAAGCAGAGATCTCGAAAGAACTCACAAGTGATTCTCATAAGCTCAAAGATCTCATAAGAACCTTGATTCAAACAAGAACTCATAAGACTCATAAGTTACGTTTTCTCATAAAGCTCATAAGTTGATTTTCAATGAAAAGTTCATAAGAGTATATTTTAGAAAACTATGCACATTTCTAAGTTAAGATATATGTTTGGTTTCCGCTCTACGCTCTACGATTTTGATGAATTGTTGCGCGCTAATGTTCATAACATTGTTAGATAGTAGCTTGTATCACGCGAGTATTCCATGCTCAGCCGTACATTTTATGTCAACAGGTCTGTTCAATATTTGTGCTCCCGGTCCATGGGTTGAAGAGGACTACGGTGAGGAGGAGCTAACAGAGGCTCAGCCAGAAGAGGATAGGAACCTGGATAAATGGCCTTATCCTGGATACTATTGAGTAGGACTGAGGGAGTGGTTGTATTTTGTTATTTTGTTAAAGTGGGCATGTCCACTTCATACTTTTGTCATGTACAGTTTTGTTATAACTTGGAATATTGTCGATATATATAAAAGAAATTTTTGGTTCACGCTTCCGCTATGTTAATTGTCTTGTTTATTTATACAGGATGGTATGATATGATGTACAATCACGCTCAAAGTCTCTCCTAACTCCTAGGTGGGATTTTGGGTCGCGACAGTGGTGGTGGGTAGGTGCATAGTTACCAAATTGAGGTTCAGGAATAATTCTTCTAGCAAAATGTTCCGAAAAAATCGCCAAAATTCGAAAAATTCATAAATAAATCGGGAAAATGTTGGAGAAGAAATGAAAAAAAATATAAAATAAGATTACTAGTTATAAAAGGTAAAAACAAATATATTTCATATATTAGATATTTATTCGAGACTTTTTCAAAAAATTGTGAATAATTCGTGAAAAAGTCACTATTTTTTTAAAACTCGCGAATATTTCATGAATTAATCATTTGACGAAAAAGTCTGGTTTCTTTCGGGATTTTTTGACAAAATCAGAGAACTTGGTAACTATGGGTGGGTGGATGGTGGTGGGTCCACGCTTTCCATTTTTGTTTTTTGTTTTCAAAAATAGTGGTAACAAAAAATTTCTGTTACCTTGATTTTTAAAAATTTTGTTACTAATTTTTAAAAACAGAAAGCATAAACATGTTTACCAAACATAATTTGTGTACAAATTTTTGAAATTTTTATTTTTTAAAACAGAAAACGGAAGTGCAACCAAACAGGGCCTTATTTATTTATTTTGTGTGTGTGGAGGGGAGGGGGTGAACTTTTCCAATGTTAAATCATATAACAGGGATAACCATTGCTAACTTAACATCGACAACTACTGCTAACTTATAGCCTACAAAAGAACATTTAGTAGAGAACTGTGACATAGAGGACAGCTAGATGATATATATTGCTTGACTTTTCACAAAACTAAATAGAGTAATGCTAAGTCCACTTTCCTCATCCACTTTCCCCTTTCTAGATAAGAAGACAAAAATATGACATCTTTTTATGAGGCCCACCACTATTTTTTTGTCTTCTTGTCTAGAAAAGGGAAAAGTGGAGAAAGTGGACCTAGCATTGCTCAAATAATTAGAAATATATTAACAAATATGAAAACAATAGTAACAGAGAAAAAAATCCTAATTTTTTTGCAAGGCTCTACACCCATCAGTTGTTGAGTGCAGATCAATCTGTGACCTCAACACACCAATCCCTAAGACCTGATGCACAACTTGTAACCTTCTAAGATGCTTTAGTATTACAAACAATGGAGAATAATAATATTATCTCCCCAAATCACATGTAGTTAGTAATAATGATGTTACTAGTGTATTAACAAAGGTGTTGTAGTGTTCCCTAATTTGAAGGGTTGGTAGACTTTGGTTATGAACCAAAAGGCACAGTAGGCACCAATGTAGAAAGTAGAGATACCAAAAGTCCCCATTGCATCCCCTATCTATCTCCAACAGAGAGTCTCTAGCTCTTAGCAGATCAGAGACAAGCACGCTACCATTTACACAAGTTCTTCACTTCTTCTAAATGGGTGTATCATCAATGTTGACATGTGTTGCACTCCTGCTCTCTAGATGTGATGCTTCATTTTCAATTATCATTACTTCCTTTATCTCCTAATTGCTCAGAACATAAATTTACAATCTCCTTTTGTTTTAGAGTTATGTCTCTTCTCATTAGAAAGCCAGTAAGGTAAAGCTCACACATTAATTGTTAACCCTTTACAGAGCTGTATTGACATGTCTCTATCTTCATCTACTATTCCTATTTCTTGGGACGGTTTTCCAAATTCAATGGCCCACTCACATCTTAGACTCTCACACTCACACCGCCACTCACAAACCCTCATGCGCAATAACTAAACCAAATCAAGATACAATAGAGGAGCTAAAATCAGTTCCAAACACAGTAGAAAAAGACAAGACTTGTGTACAACAGATCACAAACTCAATTAAGAGTCCATGATTTGACCAGGTTTGATTAAATAGACAAGCCTATAAGAGAAGGTCCAACAACTTAAATGTATCAAGTTTCTCTATTGCACTTGTAGATGATGACCTTTCATAGCTGATATGTACATCATAACAAAATGTTGTACATAACAAAATGGACCAAGGGAATAGCTTCTAGGCCCGACTGAGGCTTCATAAAGAATACTTCCCATACTCAATCCAACCTTGTGTCATTTCTGATTACTAGTAGACCTGGCACGTGCAAGGTTATTCTTATTTAATTACTAATAATAATTAATTAGCAACGTACAAATAAAAAAAGGAAAAAATTTTGTTTTTAGAGCTACTTATAGTATTATTGCATGACTAAAGAGCAAAGACGAGCAACAATCCAATCTTCACATAAGATTCAGTCACGGACACATATAACTAACAAATTAATAGTTTAATTCCTTATAAAACAATCATTCTGAGTGATCATAACCCATCACAGGTTACTGCTTCTTCACTAACCTCTAATGATTTTGATTGGAGGAGCAAGATGTGCAGTCCTTTGAGTGGCCCCAGCATTTCACTCCTTGATAGCATCAATTACACTACGTATCAAAAGCATAATAGCAGCGTCAACACAACAAATTTTCACCACAAAATTAAAATTAACAAAGGGAACATAAAAACCTTGAATAAAACCTAAATCTGTTGTAGCAACACTCATTGACCTTCTTTTTGCTTTCAACTTTCTTAATGAGTTCCTCTTGAGTGTAATTGTTTGCCTGACTCCTGAAACGAACTAAATAAGTTATTTTTAGAGGAAAAAAATCATTTAGGTTCTTGAATGTTGCCTTCTCCTTGAGTTTTTGCAAAACCCCACCAACACAAACAAGACAAACTCAAATTTCAAGGAAAATTGCAACTGTCCATGGTCGAGTCCTGAGTTAGAGTGCAACAGACCTGAAGTGGAGTATGACCAAGGGAATCCCGTACTACCTCGCACACAATTTGATTCAGCAATTGCAATAAGCATCAAAAACAAAAACCTTAGCAAAGAAAACAGTATAATTTGTACTTGCCGAGGGAAAATAAATTTTTTTATTTCACATAGCATTCTATAACATATTTATAAATATAAACATGCATGCCACCTAAATGAAATCCTCAAACTATTAGACATGGGTCCAAACTTAATACCTTTTTAAAACATCTCTAATCTAATCTAATAAACTATTATCTAGGTTTAAAAATAGTAACTGTTACTTCAATTTGACTTCAGTTCTAATTTGTGTGTAAATTGCATGACTTCCCTCTGTAAAAGGTATGCCTTGCTAAGTGTAGGACACTCATGAATAGTTGCCTGAAAAGAAATCTTATATTAAGTGGGGTACAATAGAACCTCAGATTGTAAAAGGCATGGAAGTCTGATTTCAAAAATCAGAGTTTCATAATTCAAGCAAACAAACATCGTTATTGTTTATTATTGGTTGGTAGTCCTTTTGCCATTTTCTTGAGCCAAGGAAGCGTATTACCCAAACTGTATTATCGATCAAAAAGGTAAGAAATATAGCAATTGTAACAAAAGAAACTCAATAGCTACCCTAAGTCATTGTGTGGTGCGACACAGGTTGTATGGATAGCAGAGAAAACCCAAGAAAATACAAAAGAAATGGAGTAGGGAGATAATGGAACCTGCAAACCAGAGAAACAAGAGATTAGGTTGACCAATCACAGATGCCCTTCCTCACAACTTCTTTTCCTCATGTATGTAACTCTACATAAAAAAAACTGAAACTATTAAGTAAAAAAAGAAACTTTGAACTCATCTTACTTGAAATATTCCGCGTTTGATCAGTAACCACTAACCAGGCTTGCAACAATCTTCCTAGAGAATCTCAATGACATGTCTTGAAAACAATTGAAACTACTAACCAAAATATGAGATGAAAACAAAATTTATTCCTAGAGAATCTCAATGACATGTCTTGAACTTTTCTCCTAACCAAAATATGAGATGAAAACAAAATTTATAAAGAAGAAAAGAATATGCAAAATGCATTAGAAGAACTACCTACATAGGTAGTTGATAGATCTCTTAATACCTTTGCTTTAATATGGTGGGTCCTACTTATAAGAATAGAAGTACTAATAAATATCTAATTACAATAAAAACATGAATAAAATGCAATCATATTTTATAGAACTGTATAATAACGACCAAGTCTGAAAGAAAAAGGGGTATTCATAGGACACATAACTTGTAGAACCTGTAAAAATGCGATAGTTTGAAGCTACTTTATGATAGATATTATGCAAAGATACTGCATATTTATATTGTTACTTGGTACTACAAAAAATGTACTTATATGGTGCTATTAGTCTATCCCACATATACCTACTACAAAAAGAATATTTACATAAGTTTAACCATTTATCACACAAGATATTTTCAAGTGTCCGTGGGAATATCATTGACTGAAACAACGTTATATATGTGTTATGCAACATCTCTTTGCATGTATTGATGTGATCTTAATTGAAAAATGAATTCTTTTCCATTGCATTCGTTCACATAATGCTGAATTTCATCAGTATGCTCCTGTTATATTAACATAATAATAGTTAGAATTAGTTCTTGTTATAACAATTGAATGAAATTATAGGTCAAACAATAATGTGACCTAGCACGATCAATTGATTAAAAGAATGTATTTATTTATAATGAAATATTACCAACACACTCTACAAGATACTCGAGCTGCAACCACCAAAATTTGAAAAGTCAAGAGATTTGAGTGCCCTACAGATGCGCAGGTGATAGAAATTTGTTTAAAATCCATAATCCAATATAAATAGCAACAAATTGGAGGAATTTCTCAATAGAAATGACAGAGGGCAGAAAAAAAGTTGATTTGTGAAGAAAAAAAAAGGAGATTTGATCAATAATCCGATGTCCCTACCAATAATATCCTGAAAACTATAATGGTTGCTAAAGATATGTCAAGATTATTGATCATGATAGTGAGGGGGAGTGGGGATTGACTTCCAAAACATCCATAATAAAGCATGATAACTGTAAAGGTTACTATAGATATTTCAAGATTATTAATCATGACAGTGAGGGGAGTGGTGATTGACTTCCAAAACATCCATAATAAAGCAAATCTTGTTAATAATCCACCAATTCCTGAGGATGTAGATCATTTTTAAGTTCTTATAGTTACAAAATATGAGAAATTAGATATAAATTTGAAGGTGTTCCAAATCTGTAAGGGGAGGTGGAACTGATCCACAATACCAATTAAGCAGTTGCAGAAAACCAATATTGTATGCAATTTGCCATGTTATCAGGTTCGACAGACCCACATAATCACTATGCCATTGACACCAAATCCTGTTCTAATAGAAGATTCCAAATAGTTCTATATGGTGTTTATGGCATCACTGTAGGAAGTTATGCATGATATGGCTTACAATCACATTATAATTCTAAGGATGTTGGGTCATGTAAAGTAAGGCATATAAACTTCTATGATTTTCAAAGATAAGAACATATTACATGTTTTCTTATCTTACAAGAAAAAAACTACTACTTTGTTAAGAGATACAAAAATCACCTAATCGATAGCACAAAATATATTTAAGTATTTAACACAATTTGCAAGTACGTCATTACTTAGGGTCCATTCTTTTGCGGAGACTTATAAGGTCTGGCACTTTGTGCTTGGTTATGGTGGTTGGTAGGAATTTGTTTCTCACAAGCTATTATGATCTCACCCATTTCAAGATAACATGATAAATCAAGAGGTGATACATGAGATCATCTAATACATCAACATAAATTCCATAACTAATTTGATAATTTTGCTTCTAACTCAATTAATTCAATGGACATATAACTGATGAAATTGTGGTGTGCTCACTGCCTTGCTTCTAACTCAATTAACTCCATGGACATGTAACTGATGATATTATGTTGTGCTCACTGCCAAGAACATATGTTAGCGAATATATTCAGCAAATCAAGCTCAAAGTTCACTAACAAGAACAATATAAGTAGAGTCGGTCTATGGGTACACCTAAATATACTCCCAAAGTCTAACCGTTTATGGCTAACCACTAAGGGTCAAGATTAATACTGAGGCAACACACTTTTGAAAAAAAAATTAAGACACATCATTTCTAATCGTGATCCATGGAAAATTTCCATGCTCACTAAAACCTACTAATTGATGAATTTTGTGTCATTTGGCGTTTATAGATTACTGTCTCAAGCCAAATAAGTGTAAAGAATGAGGAACAAAACAGAATCCATTCTATTAAAGGAGATATCCAGAATCCATCATGCAATAAAACAGTAAATGGGCTGACAATTCCTGCAAACTCCATGGATACTACAATGAGTTTATAGGAGTGAATATCTAATGTTTTGAAAAAAAACGCAGTTTCAAGCAGAATGAGTAAGAGTGTAACAGACCTGAAGTGAAGTATGACCAAGGGAATCCCATACTACCTCACACACAATTTGATTCAACAACTGCAATAAGCATCAAATACAAAAACCTTGGCATAGAAAACATGAAAGTGTGTGTCTATATGTATATATATGTGTGGGTGGGTGGGTGGGTCGTATAGAAATCACAGTCATCGTATTAGAGGAAATAGAATAGACAATCCAAACAAGAGAAAAATATAATTTATTCCACTTCCTTCTATTGATGATTAAAACATTTTGTTACTCACTTACTCCTAATCTTTTTAGGTGCTAAAGAGAGTTGATAGTTGTTAGTTTCTGAATTTTCTACTCATTTTGAGTTAATTTTTTTTTTTTTTAATTATGTTCTCAATTTTCTTTTCTTATTTTAGTTGGATGATGCTTACTGTGGGTGTTTTTATTTGGAATTGTAAATAGTATGCTCTTATGAGTTCTTATTTTGATAAGATGTGTACCTACACATATTATCATACTTAGACATGAGTTGCAGCTACATTGGTATCATTCCGGTCGAGAATCAAGGGTCATTACAGCTCTTACCCTCAGTACAGCAATTACCCTTACTTTTGGTCATTAAAAATTATGCTTTTAGCAACATTAGAATTTTATATGCTATGCATATGTCATATCATAATTCAGACATGCCTAACTGCTTTAACTACTTGTTCAGATACCAAGGTCGTGTCCAAGCTGCTTTGGTGCTTGGCAGAGTTGATCTCACTTGACCACATTTGCACATAGTGAGTTTGGTTATTCTTTGGGCAATTTGAACATGATCAGATTTTCTGGTTTGTACAATGTATTGACTTTACTACAATGGGTTCCAATTCTCTAACTTCAACGACTGTATTCGGGTCAAAGTACAGAGAAGGCCTGATTATAAGTTGGCTTATGTAATATAGTAAAGCACTTTTCCATTACCCTCCCCCAAAAAAAGTAGTTTTCTGCTATTATTATGTAGTTGGTATTAAAATGTAGATTGGTGGCAGTATGTATGTTATGAGCAACACATGACTATCTCCATGTTAATCAATTAGAGTTTTATCCATTATAACCAATATTTTTTGTGTTAGACTTTTATTTCTCTTGTTAATGATTGCTGGCAGGGTCACAAAGAGTATCTGAGGAACCATTTGTTTGTGTGTGGGTCATATAGAAATCACAGTCATCATATTACAGGAAATAAAATAGACAATCCAAACATGAGAAAAATATATATTTAATGAAATAAAGAAGTTGAGTATGAATAGCCTTATTTGCATTGAATGATGCTAACCAAAGAAATCACCAGCACAACCCCTGACTGAAGCCACATGTAATCACAATACTAATCTAGGCCAAACCTTAGTAGAGCCTTGGTTATCTGTGTACTCAGGCCTCCATGAATTTTTCTTTCATACATTTACAAAGACTGCAATTCAGTTGCTAATGTAAAGAGGGTTAGTGAGCTGACCATTATTTATAGGGTATCTTTTTATTTCATCAATTCTTTAACTCATCACTACTTCATTAAACTTGGATAGTTTAGTCTTTTCATAGGGAACTTGTCATTACTTCAAACACTTAGCAAGCAAAAAAACTCAAGCAAGAGAATACTAAACACAGCAACATAGTATGGAGAACACACGACTTACTTCAAACACTTAGCAAGCAGACAAAATTAGCAAGAGAGAACCAAATACAACAACAAAATACGGAGTACACAAGACTTACTTCAAATACTTAGTAGGCAGAAAAACCCAGCAAGAGAGTACTATAAACAAAATGTCTCAGACTTGAGTTAGCAATAATAAACCCTAAGCAAATTGTTATCAAGCCCTAAAAAGTGATCAAAATGGGAAATCGTTAATTTTTACCTGTTGTTGTAACTCGGCGAGGCGAGGTCGAAAGTTGAAGGAAATAATCGATAGAGAAACATATTGATTTGGTTTTGGGTGAGCATGCATGCCGGATTCCACGTGTATGTTGATTGTGCGATCGTGGAGACAACTTCAGATGGAGAAGTCATTTGGGCGAACGCGTGTTCAATAGATGTGGTCGGTGAAATGATAGCAGTGTTCACGTGGAGAAGGCGTGTCTGACTGGTCTCGCCGGTGAGATGCTTGCAGTGGTAAGGGTGAGGCAGTGGGGAAGGTGATTTGAGAACTTGGTGGTCTATCAAAAGGTAAAGATAAAGAAGGGAAAAGTTTTTCAATAGAGGGTATTTTGGGAATTCAAAGTTGGTTGACACCTGTTTCTATGACTTTTATCATACGGTTATAGACTAAAAGGAATGGAAGGCCAAGATTAGTAAATCTTGGTGTTGAAAACCTTTTGGATACAAAAGAATGAGCAACTACGTTAAAAATTTAACAGATTCCTCTCTCTTTATTTCTTATACCAGGAATGCAATCAATTGTTACCAAAATAAAATATAGTAATGACTAAATATTCCTATGAGAATCCCAATTCTGCAAACACTGAATGAAAGCTTTTAGTCCAAGCAACTTGTGGTTAAATTCTTCAAAATACTGGACTAGACTCTTTCATAGTTGTCAAAAACGCAAAGGCAATACAAAATTAATGAATAATGAAAATAAAAAAGAAGAGTCAAGGGATGAGAATGGAGTTGATTCCGTCAATACTAAAATATTCGCTACATCTTATAAAACAAATACAACTATGCATCTGAAAATGAACATAGTGTTCCTCTCTTTCTTTACGCCCTCTAAAGCTCACTCTCTCTCTCTCTCTCTCTCTCTCTCTCTCTTATATATGAAAGCAATCCAAAATCTAATTTTAATTTTTTTTTAAACTTCAAACCTCATTTCCTTTTTCTATCCAAGCTAGCACACAAGGGAACCAACTTTACAACAATTTATACTTTTGTCAACCCCGGATTGGTCTTCACATTTCTCATCAAAATCAAAACATCATTATTCATTAACAAGAGAAATTTCACTAATCTTGATTTTACAAAGTTTCTTCTTAATCTACCCATAGTAAATAGGGCATTCCCTACCTAACCCCTGTGTAGAAGATTTCAGCAGACACCCATGTAGAGCTAGGACATTTTCTAACATATAAAGTGCAAGTTGGCTAATCTCAACAGCACTAAACTCACGTTTTAAAAGAACAACTGTCCACCTAAACTGCTCTGGCTACTATTATATTCTATAAAGAAAGGGGTGTAAACTACACCATTCAAAACTCATCAAATTCCATTGTACTCGATCATCATGGGAAACGAGGCCAACAGTTGATATCGATCATCATGGGAAACGAGGCCAACAGTTGTATCAAAGAGGAGAAAATAAAGATGGGATTCATTTTAAACTCATGAATGCAAATCATGAGATTGATTTCTTATTAATATGGATTGAAAGTAGCACTAATACCAGCCCCCGAGAAAAAAAAATTGGGGGTAGTTTTTTTATTTTGAGAATTTTTTTTTCCCGGTAATGCCTTTGAGGTCGCCACGTGTCCCTATTAATACCCCTTAATGGTGGTTAAGATTCACCTATCTATCCTTGGTTTTTTTTTAAAATATCAAATTTCTTTTCGAACCCTAGTTTAAAATTCACTAACTCCTAAGGTTAAAATTATTTAAATACTTTTTTCTAAAAACCAAGGATAAGTAGATGAACCCTGAGATTGGGTGAATTTTAACCATAGTTAAGGGGTGTCAATAGAGACATGTGGCAACCTCAAGGGCATAAGGGGACTCCATTGGGGGGCCCACTATATATATGACAAAAAAAATTGGGAGGGCCACTATATTATATAGGACAAAAAAATTTGGGGGGGCCAAGTACACTAATAAAAAAAAAATTAATTGAGGGGCCCACAATTCATACTAAAGCTATAAGGTTTTACAAAAAATTTGGGGGGGCCATGGCCCCCCTGGCTCCGCCCCTGATCAAAGCCACCATGTAAACAAAATTTGAATCAAATAGTGATGACACCCTACGAAACAACTCAATATACAAAATATATATATATAGTAATAAGAATATTTAATTATTTAACTTGCCATAACCATGGGCATGAGCGGATGGTGATTGAACCGACAACTAACACATGTTCTGGAGTTTCAATCTTGCCTCTCCCATACAGATCATATCAAAGCCACCGTGTAAACAAAGTTTAAATCAAATAGTGATGACACCCTACGAAACAACTCAATATACAAACTGTAAAGTGTAGTTAGCCACAATAAATGATGAATAGGTAAACCACCTCCACATTCCAACTATCTTCTTGCATTGGTCATAATCATAAATGCATGTGCACAAAACACCTAAATGCATGTATCTACAAACATGTAAATGCTACTTAACACGTGCACATGCATGTTGCATGTATATGTGGGCATGTTGAATGCATAATTAACCACATTCCACGACACTAACACTAATATCAGCTATACCTGAATGGACAGGCATATGTGGCTAAGCCATCAGTCAAATAGATAAAATGATAGCTGAACACACAAATTTTGAACAAAAATCAAATATTAATTCATGGAACTTTACGATAGCTCCATCATGGAAGTTGGCATGCCATAACAAGTGATGTAAGTCCTTGACCCAACCTCAATTTATAAAGCAATTTCCAGTAAGCGAAATGATCAATAGCTGATTTGAATGATTAGCATATAACTGAATTAAATTCAAAAGTAATATGAGGCATAACTGAATTAAATTCACTCACACACCCAATTTACAAATAGGGGAAACTGTGATTCATTGGAAACAACTGAAACCACTCAGAAATTCTCACCTGATTTCTGTAAGGATAGATAAATTCCGATGTCAGCTCTACGGATCCCAGCTGGACCACCCTTGAATCCATACAGTGTGCTTCCCTTTGGGCAATCCTGCAAGTAATCTACGACCAAAACAAATTAATTACTCTTAAAAATTAATCAAATCAAATACAATACCGTCTAATCAAACTCAAAATAAGATCCTCACCAAAAATTCCAGAAATGGCATTGCGTCCTCCAGAGTCCAGACAAGACAACGCCAATCTTCAACTTCTGGTCCGATCCACATAATCCAGTACGCATATAGTACGAGCAATCAGGCCGCTCTGGGTATGATTCTCTGCTGCCCAATCCCAACTGCAACATGGATTCTACATTTTCAAAATTAAGATCAAAACCTCTAAATCCCACGAACCCTGTTTTTCAGATTTGGATTTGCGAAATTGAAACGCAGTGAAATGAAATCGAGATGCGACAGATACTTTCGAGACTTGTCCCGGCTCCGGGAGACTGGGACCCTTCCATTGGAAGAGAACAGAAGGAGGAAAAGCGCATCTCATTAATTTCCCATTCCGTCTAAAAAAATGGGTTGGGTTCGGCGGCGGACGACGACGATTACATTGTCTGAGAAAATGGGTTCGGCGACACAGCCGCGATCCGAACTCGAAGAACAATAAAAGAGCCGTTGGAGCGGAGGAAGAGATATTCAAAGCTTTCCACGAAAGGGTTGGAAAGCTTTGAAACTTTAAAGACAAGAAACCCTGCGGTAATTGTTCCCTATATACCGTAAGTAAAAGGAAAAGTTCCACAAATTCAGAGACATTGCCAGAGACGTTCTCTATGGCCGCTACATAGTATACTTATAATTAAATTAATAATAACTAAATGAAAAGCACGTGCGGAGTGTCCAGTCCTCCAAATTATAAAATAATCAACTTAAAAAATATGAATTCGATCAAAGTGAGAGCAAGGGTTTGGAGTGTGGCTGTGTGTGTTGGGTGTGTGAGTGAGTGAGTGCGTGGTGTATGTTCCTTTATATATACCCTTCATCTTCGCCTTGTAGTGGTGTAATTGAGTTAACCAAAAAAACAAAAAAAACCTTCAGGGTTTAGTCCCACATCGGAAGACCTTCCTAACTCCATCTCCCTTATAAGTTTCATCACGCCTCAAACGGTTGGTACCCGTTTTGAGGAGTGTTTGGATGAAACTTACAAGGGTTTGGAGTATGGCTGTGTGTGTTGGGTGTGTGAGTGAGTGCGTGGTATGTGTGTTCCTTTGTATTTACCTTCAGCTTTGCCTTGTGGTGTAGTTGAGTTAACCAAAAAGAGCAAACACATCAAATAAAAGTTTGACTTGTAATGATTGAATCAAAAAATTGTACTTTCACCGTGTATAGAGAATCTTCTAAATCATGTGATTCTTGTAATGATTGACACAATAAAATTAAAATTAAAATTTTTCTTGAATAAACTTTGTAATACGATTTTGATAACCAAAAGAAAAGAAAAATCAATTGCTACATTCAAAACCTTGTAGATATAGCATTCGATCTTCCCAAATTTTAGTGTTTCAAGACAGCGAATCTCTAATTTCTGAACTTCATGTCAGTTCAAGCATAAGTTTTAATATGTTGTTCAAGTTGATCAAATAATCCATAAAACCTATAATCTTTATATGTGTATTAATTAATTTTTTTCGTTTTTTTTTTTGTTCCTTCGTTACATTGGCAATTCATAAGAAGATAGAATCGGGGATTACTTGTAGAACCCCGGAATCCGAGTTCACTGTGTTATGAACAGTGTAAGTGAAGAGTGCCTTATACAAGGTGTGTAAAGGCCTAAGGCCTTTCGTTTTGTTCTTGGTGTTATGGTGAGTCAAGCGAGGGTATAAAATACCCTAAGTGCTTTTAGGGTTGTAAGTGAATAGTAAGGTGAATAGTGCTGTTAATAGTGTTTCAAGGCCTAAAGGCCTTGAAAGTAAATTCTTGGTTAAATGATATGCGGGAATTCTATGTTAGCGTGTGTGCTAAGGCTGAGGTGAAGAGATCGGAAGCATTCGAAGTAGGCTAAGAAAAGAGTGGAAACACTCTAAGTAGGGAAAAATGGTGAAAATAGGCAAAATGGGGAAAAACAGGTAAAACCAATCTACCGAGTTTGCTACCGGTCAACCGATTGAGTGAAAATTTGAATGGGTTTTTTTGACAGAGAGGGGTCTTTTGACCGGTCGATCGGTCTAGACTGTTTTGCCTGTAGCCGACCTCTAGGATCTTTATAAGGGCATGGGGGTCTTTGGCCAACCCCCCTTGGCCTATTAAACCCATTTTCGTGGGTGTAAAGAGGAGAGAGAAGCTAGGGTTTGAACCTAGATTGAAGGTGAAGCCTTGATTGAGCTTCCGAATCCTAGATCTCACTTTCTTCACGCCTTCTCAAGCTTGGATCTTGCTTCATTGGTAATTCCAAAGCACAAAACCAAAAAGCGTTGGTTTAAGGAAGGTAAATACACTCTACTCGATAGTTTGTTATAAATTAGTAATGAGAAGCATGAGTTTCTTGACAATTGTACTTTGGGGATATTTTAGTCTATAAATTAAGTAGAAATTGGAAATTCTAAAACGCCAAAAATGTTCATTTTCGAGAGACGAATCCAATGCAAGTTGAATCGTCAAAATCCGATGAACGAGTAAAAAGTTATGGCCAAAACAGTAAAGGGAGTCAAAACCTGCAGAAACCGATCGCTCGGTCAGAACCAGCGATCAATCGGTAGGCAACCGATCGCTCGGTCATAAACACCGATCGCTCGGACCTTCGAGTATTTTTGCTGATTTTTAGTAAGGGCTTTTTGGTCTTTTTGTTCTCAGACCTTGAGGCTATAAATAGGGGGTCCTACTCGAAATATTAAAATACTCCACCTAGTTCTAACCTAATTTGGCAAAAATGGGAGAAACCCTAGGGTTTTGAGAGAGGGTTTTGCTTGGAGAAGAAAGAGGTTGCTAGAAGATTGAGAGGAAAGTTAGGAGATCGTCCTCAAAGCTTCTCCAAATCGTCTCGGGAGCGTTTTGAATCCAAAGGAGGGATTCCTAAGGTCGATATACTATCCTAATCAACTTTATTTTAAGGTTTTGTGAATGTTAAGATGCTAGGAATGGTAGAAATAGATGTTTGATGTATTTTCCCTAATTTTCTAAGAAACAAGCTAATTATGGATGGATATGTGGATTAGAAATGTGGATTAAATATGGATAGAATGTATGGAGGATGGGAAATGCATGGAGGATGGGATTAATTTGTGGATGTGATGAATATATGGATTGTATTGATGAAATTATGATTTGATGAATGCATGAAAAGGTAGAGAAACAATGGATTCATATTATGTGTACTCAAGGTGTTTGTGAAAATGTCTGTGAGAATAAATGCTATGATACTTTTATGAAATGGTGGTAAATGGATTATAAATGATGTTAAGAATTATGATAAGAAATATATATGTGATTGTTTGTTAAGTATACTTAATTACTTGCTTGGGAATTGATAGTCGGGAAGGTAAGAACTTAGAGGAACATCTCTCAAACCGGGAATTCTCTAACTATTTGGTATGAGACATATAGTGGAGTTTCCATGGTGGGAAATCGGAATCTAAGCAATTACCAACTTGAATGTTAATTTCGACACTTAAGCACACAAGCACGTGTATGCGAAGATAAGAGTCTCACAAGTCACACATGTGGACCACAAGCATGGACATGGCATATGTATGACATTCTGAATAAGCATAAGCATGACATGGTCCGTATCCGCCAAGAACGGCATGTCAACTATATGATTTCTAAGGCATGGTCCGTATCCGCCAAGAACGGCATGTCTCATTACTGTGTGATCTGAATAAGTGCATAAGGCATGGTCCGTATCCGCCAAGAACGGCATGTCTCATCCTTGTATGATCTGAATAAGTGCATAAGCATAAGCATAAGCATCTCACAAGCACGTGGTCTCGTAAGCATAAGTACCTCATAAGTGTATGGTTTTCTAAGTCTAAGATTCTCACAAGTACACGAGTCAAGGTGATGATATGATGTATATGTGCACACGTTCTTCCGCACTCTAATTATGTTATTATGCTATTGGATATGTTTCTGACTAAGTGCAGGTATATCATTATTGTTGGTTGGATTTTATATACACTGAGTACCTTTGTACTCAGCCAGACTTTGTCTTGGCAGGTTTAGGGCAGGAGTACACGGTGGAACCGTGGGTTGAGGAAACATACATTGAGGAAGGAGGTGAAGGTGAGCCTGCCGAGGAGGGAGCCGGAGACTTGGGTGGCTACACCTCTTAGTTTACATTTCTTTTCATTGAGAGAGTTTTGTATTTGACTTTTAGAGGATGTTGCTCAGTAGACTTCTTATTGTTGGTTCATTGTGAGTTGTATATATAGACCTTAGACTTGTGCAGGTTGGATTGGGTTTATATATCGGAATTTTATTACTCTAATTTTTGGGAGACTCGTGTAGTAGCCTTGTATGCATGGTTTGTAAGCAGGTTTAAGTAATGTGGCGATTCCAAAGTCCTATTTTAGCCTTGTGGGATTTTGGGGTCGTTACAGTAGCCTTGTATATGTGTAGATAAACTCTACTAGCTTGTAATGGCTTAAACAATGTAGTAAATTAAGATAAAAACCTTTGATTGGTGTTATGAACTAGTAGGAAAGCCTACTAGTTAATTGTGATGCTTTTATACTTTCAACCAACAAATAAAAATGGTAGCTAATCCTATTTCTATTGTGTGTTCTTGATATTATGATTCAATCAACTCTCAAGAATCCTTAAGAGTCATAGTTTTTACTATTGAAAGAGTCTAGGACTTATGTAAGAAAGTCTAAAAATATGGTTAGTTGAATGTTCAAATACTTAGATTGACCATAGGAGCCTAAGACATATATTGGACATCATTCTAAGGCCCTAGGAAATCATGCTAAAGGAAAGCCAAAAGACGTAGGAATTCATTATCATCATTAAGGTCTTGATCAAGTGAGAAATCAGAGTATTTACTCTGATTTTGTCGACGAATTCACAGGGCATCCCTAAATTCGGCGATGAAATTAGGACAGGAAAGCTATTGTCTTCACTGCCTTTGATCTCGGCGATGAAATGAGTTGGGCAACCCAATTTCGTCGACAACATCATGCGGGTAATTGAAAACGCTTTAACGGCTAGTTTTCAACGGTCTTTTTCGCATTTAATATTTCACCAACGGCCATATCAGATCAAGAGCTATAAAAGGAGTTCATTTATGAACCAAATAAAATGATTAATCAGTGCAATAACTCCTATCATTTACTCTAAAACTCACATTGATTTCTACATCGATCATATATTAGAAATTCCCAAAATCTCATATTGAGCTATTTAACTCCTATCTTTTAGAGATTTCATTAGAGGTTATTCAACTCTTATTCAGCTCAGTTAAGGAGCTTATTTCGGATTGCAAATCCAAATATCAAGGTGTAAAAGAGAAGTCAAGAATCGGTGGATTCTTACATTGAAGCATAGCTTCGAAGAAGTCAAGAGAGGATTGTGCTCTTGCAAGTGAAGTTCTATCTTGACCTGGAAGAGGGATTGTAGAGGTTTGATCTTGACCTATAAGAGAGATTGTAAACGGTTTGGGCTTCACCCGTGAAGAAATCCGTATGAGTAGAATCGTGGTGAATCCTTGAAGCGAAAAGCTAAAAGGCGGGGACATAGGCGGGTTGCCAAACCTCGAGAAAAAGATCTTGGTGTTTGCATTCCTTAACTCTCTCTACTATTCTTTATTGCTTAAATTTAGAATTGCTAGTTGCATTCCCTTTGTTAATTTTAATTATGTAAAAAGGGATAATTAGATTTTAAATTTTCCTAGACCCTAATCACCCCCCACTCTCTAGGGTCAATACTTGGGCAAAAATCAGTATCAGAGTAAGGACTCTATATCTAGATTTAACCAACTTAGAATTAAAGATCTAATATGGCAAACATTTTTGCAACTTCACTAGGAGAGGGTCAATCCACTACTAGACCTCCATTGTTCAATGGAGAGAACTATAATTATTGGAATACCCATATGATGTATTATATCCAAGCCATTGACTGTGAATCTTGGAGAGTCATAGTCCAAGGTCCACATCTTCCTACAAAAATTTTGGATGATATTCAAATACCCAAAGTTGAGGAAAATTGGAATGAGGTGGATATTAAACTTATCCAAACAAATGCTAAGGCAATAAGCAATTTGTATTGTGCCTTAAGTCCCCAAGAATTTAGTAGAGTGTCGGGTTGTGACTTGGCCAAAGAAATTTGGGACAAACTTAAGTCACGTATGAGGGGACTGATCAAGTTAAAGAAGAAAAACTAAGTATGCTAGTTCATAAATATGAACTATTTAAAATGGAAAAAAATGAGTCCCTTAGTGAAATGTTTACTCGCTTTACAAACATCTTGAATTGACTAAAATCACTTAGAAATGTTTATGCCAATGCAGAAAATGTGAAGAAAATTCTTCGCTCACTACCTAAGGAATGGACTCCCAAGGTGATAGTCATCGAAGAAGCAAAAGACTTGTCCTAGCTTTAAATGGATGAGCTCCTCGGCTCTCTAATGACTCATGAAATCATTATGAAAGGTCAACAAGAGGATGAGCTCAAGCTCAAGAAAGGCCTAGCCTTAAAATCCTCTTAAATTGATGAGAGTGAGGGAGATGGGGACATAGCCCTCATGGCTAGGAAGTTCAAAAAATTTATAAAACATAAAAAGAACATTAAGAAAAGGCCCTATAAGAAGTAATTCACCAAGGAGATCTCCAAGGGTGAATCAAGTAAGAAGGAACCAATCATATGCTACGAGTGTAAGAAGTCAGGACATATCAAGACGAAATGTCCCCAATTCAAAAAGAGCAATCGGTTCAAGAAGGAAGCTATGAAGGCAACATGGAATGATTCCGAGGAAAGTGGCTCGGAAGTCTCAAGCGATGAAGAAGTCGCCAACCTTTGCCTAATGGCTCATGAAGATGATAAGGTAAATTCTACCCCTAATGAATCACTTTCTTATGAAGAAATTAGGGAAACTTTGGATGAACTTTATTACGAATTTCGAAAAATTGCCTCTAAAAATATAATGCTCAAAAAGGAAAACCTTACTCTTTCAAACTTAAATGAAACTTTACAAAAAGAGAAGGAAAGCTTTCAAAAATAAAATGAGGTATTAAAATTGAAAGAAAAGGAAACTCCTTCTTTACCTCAAGACTCATCTAGTGAGTGTGATGATCTTAAAGGTAAAGTCAAGAATTTGACTAGTACAACTCTCACATTCACTAATGGCCAAAAAAACTTAGAAAGATTATTAAGCCAACAAAGATGTGTCTTTAGCAAAGCCGGACTAGGCTACAATCCCTCAGTAAAACAAAAGAATTACCAAATTTTCTTTATTAAAGCAACTATTACCTTAACTAAACCTTCTAGTGTTTTTTATACTACTAATGGAAAGAAGTTAGTTAAGAAAGTTTGGGTTCCAAAGGGAACCTCCCCTCCCAAGACTAACCATAGAGGACCCAAGATGGTTTGGGTACCAAAGGGAGTGACATGAATTTGTCTTGTAGGTATGCCTAAAGACAAGTAGCTCCAAGTTAATATGGTTCTTGGATAGCGGATGTTCGAGGCACATGACCGGGAACAAAAAACTTTTTATCTTGATCACTCCCAAGGATGGAGGGCATGTGACCTTCGGGGACAATGCAAAGGAGAAGATCATTGGTATAGGTAATGTAAGTAAGAATAACTCTACATTCATTGAAAATGTGTTATTAGTTGATGGGTTGAAACATAATCTTATAAGCATAAGTCAACTATGTGATAAAGGATTAAATATATCTTTTAAATCCAATGTGTGTATAATTAAGGATAAAGACAACATTAACACATTGTTTATTGCACATAAGAATGAAAATGTTTATACTATTGACTTTATTGAATTGACTTCACAAAATATGACTTATTTATTTGCTTTAAATTAAGCCAATTGGCTATGGCATAGAAGACTAGGACATGCAAGCATGAATCTTCTATCAAAATAATCTAGACATGAACTTCTAAAAAGTCTACCTAAAACTAAGTTCAATAAAGATAAAGTACGTGATGCATGCCAACTAGGTAAACAAATCAAAACATCATTTAAGAAAAAGAAAGAAATTTCAACATTTAGGCCTCTAGAACTTTTACATATGGATCTTTTTGGGCCAAATGATGTATCTAGCCTAGGTGGTAAATTATATGCATTAGTTATAGTTGATGATTACTCAAGATATGCATGAGTATTGTTTTTATCCCACAAAAGTGAATCACATGTATTATTTGCGAAATTTTGTAAACAAGTGCAAAATGAAAAAGGTTATGTTATTAATAAGATAAGAAGTGATAGAGTTGGTGAATTTAAGAATAAAGATCTTGAATCCTTTTGTGAAGATCATGACTTTAATCATAACTTTTCCGCACCTCAACAAAATGGAGTTGTTGAACGTAAAAATATATCACTACAAGAGATGGGTAGAACAATGCTTAATGAACATAAATTACCTACTATGATACTTAGGTGGAAATTGACTTAGAGTAATCATATGGACCTTAGGTGACTGGATATGTAGCCCAAAAAGTGTTAGAGGTTCTTAAAAACCAAGGTTGCTTGTAAGAGGCATATCTCACAAACTATAGCTCTCTCTATAATATATCAAATCAACCACGTCGAAAAGATCTAGAAATTTTGTGAAGAAAGCAAGAGCAAAAATTGAGGTTTTCAAAGTCGCTCGACCAAAACCATTTTCGGTCGACCCAGTCATGCCAAGAATTTGTATGGGAAAATTGACCAGAGAGTGAAAAAGTTGGTTTGACCCAAAGTGGCACTTCGGTCGACCCAATCCTTAAAAAATCTTCTAAAACCATTTTTTAGGTGTTTCTAAAGGTCTGGATCGACCCAACTGTCACTTTGGGTCGACCCAATGCTCTTCTATTTTCACTTTTAGAAGTTTCTAACTCCTAGGTTTGGCTTCTCTATTTAATGGGACTCTTCTAGTCTGTGAATGGAGACTTTGGGAGAATATTAAGAGGGTATTGGTCTATCTCTAGAGTTCATAGAAACTCTATTTTTATTTTCTCTCATTCCTTTGATTAGTTTCTCTTCAATCCTAAAGTTTACAAGTCATTGTTCCATTCTTGCTTGCTTGGACTTTTCCATTGATGGAATCCATCAAGGATTTGATTTTAATCAAACCATCAACCCGTGTTGGAAATAAAAAATTGGCCGGAGTGTTCTGGAGTTTTTTCGAAGGAGATCGATCCAAGGAGGATCGTGGTTGTATGATTTGGTCTGTGGAATCTGAAGCCGTCATTGACGAAGATTGATCGTGGTTGTTGAGACACAAAGAGAAGAACATGCTACTGCGGTAGATTGCGAGGCTTGCGAGATCGTGATTGCTTTCGGAGGCGTGGAGGATTGAGTATTGAGGATCGTAGTGTCGAGTCCGGTTGAGTACAGTTCGAGTCTTGTAAGTATTTGTTTCTTTGTCCTAGTGGATTCTCTTGGCTGGACTAGGTCCCGTGGTTTTTGCCGAAAGGGTTTCCATGTAAAAATCCTTGTGTTGTGGATTTTTTCAAGCATGATCAGAGTTGAGTCTGGATAAATGAGATACCTGAGGTGCAGGAAATATATTGCTCCATTCAACATTGTAGAGAACCCGATCCAACCTGGCATAAATTTTGTTAATACCAGCTTGATTATTGCACTATGTGAATTTATTATCCGAGAACCCATCATCAATAAGCCCCATGTCACTGATAAAAACATTAAATTCTTCCATAGACAGAAAATTAGGATCTCTGCCTCCCTGTTTTTCCCAAGAGATAGAAATAGCCTTAAAGTTTTTTTTTTTTTTATAAAAGCCACTCAGAAGGAGTGGGGGGTTTGGCAGACCCCTACCGGTTTATTAATATAGAAAAAAGAAATGGGGGGACATAAAACCTTACCCCTACAAAAAAACACCAAATAGGGAGATACAAAGAGCCTAACTCCTACAAGGACACCAAAAAGGGGGGGACATAAAACCTTACCCCTACAGAGACACTAAAAAAGGGGGGGGACATAAAACCTTACCCCTACAAAGAAATAGAAGAAAGCACAAGACCTAACCCCTAGGAATTTTCCTAAAGTTTCCTATCCCTATTTTATCCAAATATATCAAAGTTTTAGCTTTCCTTGGAATGCTATTCAAAATAGTAAAATATTGATGATCCATTGAATTGCACCCATGATTAGCCAAAAAATCAGCTACATCATTAGCTTCACGATAGATATGGTGAATAGATATCCCATCATGCAACAAAGACCTAATCTTTTTGTCCTAGTACCAAGTCTGCCAAGGTGTAGCATTAGTCCCATTCCAAGAGTCAACCAAACTTTTTGAGTCTGATTCAATATCAATATCTTTAAAATGAAGAGTAGAACACAGAGATAAGCCATCTAGAAGAGCTCTAGCTTCAACCATATAATTACTGCAAAAACCATAATGAGAGTGAAAACAAGCTATAAAGTTTCCAACAATATTCTCTAGTAACTCCACCTCCTCCAGCAATGCCCGGATTTCCTTTAGAAGCTCCATCAATATTCAGTTTATACCTACCCCGAGGAGGACAAAGCCATTTAACATGAATAAAACTTGGTCTCTTAGTAGGAGAATGGCACAAAGGAGAAATAGGAGACAAGTCAAACCTTTTTTCCTCACAGTAAGAATCAATGTCATAAATCTTACGTTTAATATTTTGAATTAAACTTTTCTCCTGATGCGAAACCAAATCATATTTCCTTCGACATCGTTCCATCCAAATTTCCCAGACTATCAGACCTGCCACAAGAGTGAAAAGCTCGTTGTGTCTTGATGAAGCAGCTCTAAACCAACGAGTAATAGTGCACTGAATATTGTCATAAGAATTGAATGGGATAAAGCACTGAGCCGAGAAAAAGCGCCATATTTTTGTAGCAATCTCACTGCTGACAAAAAGATAATTTGTACTTTCATTGCAAGAAGAATTGCAGCAACAACATTTGCTAGCCAGAGGTATTCCAAGATCTTGGATGGCTAAATCAGTAAAAATAGCACGATGCATAATTTTCCAACATATAACTCGAACTTTAGTAGGCATAATAGAATTCCAAACAGCTTTAGCCCAATCCAAGTGGTTCCTTGAAGATCTCACTTGGTTCCAGGCAGACTGAACCGAAAAATTTCCTGAGGGAGATTTATTCCATATGAATTTATCTTCTTCGTCCGAAATAGAAAAGTTCCCAGATTTAATATCATCAATAGTAGAAAGAGGAAGAAAATTACTCATCTGAGATAAATCCCATTCACCATCAGTATGAAGAATATTAGCAATAGTAGGGCTATGAGTTGGGTTATCCACTACTAGATCAATAAGCACATCTTCCTTAAGCCAACGATCAAACCAAAAACTAACTTTTAGACCATTCCCAATCAGCACTGAAGTGTTTGAGAGCATTTCCTGGAATACATCACAAATAGCAGACCAAAGTTTCGAAGATCCCTGAGTAGGAAGGGCATTCCAAACATGATTAATCCTGTATTTAGCCTTGAAGAATCGCACCCAGAGACACTCCATCGAGTAAATTTTCCAAGCTTGTTTGAACCGAAACGCCTTGGAGAAATCAGCCATTTTCCTAATACCAATCCCCCCTTCCAATGTTGGAAGTGCACAAGTATTCCAACTAACCCAATGACGCCTCTTATGTAACTCCCAACTGTTCCAGAAAAATCTGGCCATCATTTTATCGATATTAGTAGCAATTGCAGAGGGAACATTAATACCTGAAATGATATGGACTGGGATTGTAGATAGGACATGCTTGATCAACATTAAGCACCCACCAGCAGACAAAAATTTGCTTGTCCAACCATCAATTCTCCTTTGGATTTTCTCCACAAGAGGGAGGAAGTGAGAAATTTTCTGCCTACCTTTGATCAAAGGAGCTCCTAGATAAATAAAAGGGAATTTTTTGAATTGAAATCCCAAATATCTAGAAATGGATCTTTTCCTGGCAGAAGTCATTTTGTCAGAGCAGTAAAGAGAACTTTTGTCTTTATTAATCTTTTGCCCAGAGGAATCTTCATACTTAGAAAGGAACTCAAAGATTTTCTTGATGCTTCGGTGACTACCATTGCAAAAAATAAGAGAATCATCTGCAAATAAAAGATGAGATACTGCAAATCCATTTCTCCCAATATTATAACCTGTAGTTTGCTGAGATGAAATACTAGAAAGACCTCTACTAAGGACCTCCTCAGCCAAAATAAAAAGAGCTGGAGAAAGAGGGTCACCTTGTCTTAATCCTCGCGAGCTAGGGAAGAAACCATGTAGAGACCCATTAATGATCACCGAAAAAAATTGGTTTTGTAAACACCCTTGAATTAGACTAATGAAAAAATCACAGAATCCAAACTTCTTTAGCACAACAAGAATGAAGTTCCACTCCATGCGATCATAAGCCTTTACCATATCAAGCTTGATAATAATATTTCCTCCAAAAGATTTCTCATCAATGTCATTCACCATCTCTTTAGCAATAGAGATATTATCAGTGATGTTCCCGCCTTTGATAAAACCAGACTGTTCTTCTTAAACAATTTTAGGAAGAATTTTAGCAAGACGAACAGTAATCACTCGAGAGAAAATTTTATAGAAAAAATTGCACAAACTTATAGGTCTATAATCATCAAAGGTGGATGGGTCTTCTCTCTTGGCAATTAGAGCAATAGCTGTTGCATTAACCGACTTCGGAATAAATGGATTTCGGAAGAAATCTTGCACAGCCATATACAAATCACTCTGGATAATATCCCAGCACGAACGATAAAAATACCCACCAAAACCATCAGGCCCCGGAGCACTATCTTTAGAGAGGGTAAAGACCACTTGCTTGACTTCCTCCAAAGAAAGCAGAGAGATGAGAAAAGCATTATCTTCATCTGTAACCAGCCTCGAAACATGCTCAATAATACCATGGTCAATAATATTCTGGGACGAAGATAAAAGATGTTGAAAATAAGAAACAACTTCTTTAGCAATGTCAGCCTCATTATCAACCCACTCTCCCATATTATTCTTAACTTTATGAATAATATTTTTATGTCTTCTTTGATTGACCATCGAGTGAAAGAACTTGGTATTGTTGTCACCCTCTTTGAGCCATTTGATTCTTGATTTTTGTTTCCAAAACATTTTTTCATAAAGCAAAACCTGATTCAGCTCATCCTTCTGGGAACTTAAAGATTCATCAAGGCTGGCATCCCAAGATTCTTGTAACTGAATCTCCGCTTCACAAATTTTTGTTTCCAAATCCTTGATTCTGATAAAAATATTTCCAAAAATATCTTTGTTCCAGGACTTAAGAGAAGCTTTGAGTGTCTTCAGTTTCAAAAAAAAAACAAGTAATAGGATGAGCATAAATAGGAATAGACCAAGAATCTTCAACTAACCTGTTAAAATCCGGATGATAAATCCACATCTTTTGAAATTTGAAAAAAGAAGGGTTTCGCACTGCACCATTGTCAGCTTTATAAAGAAGAGGAGCATGATCAGAATTAATTCTGGATAAATGAGATACCTGAGAATTTGGGAATGTGTTACTCCATGCTGCATTATAGAGGATCCGGTCCAACCTAGCATAAATTCTCCTTTGACCTCTTTGATTATTGCACCAAGTAAATTTGTTCCCAACAAAACCCGCATCAAGAAGACCCATCTCATTAGAAAATAAGTTAAAGTCTTCCATAGACTGAATATTAGGATCTCTTCCACCTAATTTCTCTCCAGAGTTAGAAATAGCATTGAAGTTTCCAGCAAATAAGAGGGGGCCATTGAAGTTAGAAAGCAGTAAAGAGATATCTTGCCATAAACTCATTCTGTCTTCTCTCAAGCACTTTGCATAAATAAAACCACACCTGAGATTTTCCTTACCAGGGACAAGCACATCAACTATCAATGCTTGATCTAAATAGGCAAAGCAGTTAATGTTCAAACCTTGTTTCCAAAGAATCCAGATCTTCTGATGAGATAAATACCCAGGCATATTAAGTATCTTGCTAAGGGCCTCAATTTTTTTAGAGGGTTGCATAGGTTCCATAATAGCAATGATAGAATGGTTATGCAAATTCATCAATTTTTTTAATCTAGCTTTAGAAGCCATATTCCCCACACCTCTAATATTCCAAGAAAGAATATTAATCATGATACACAGTAGGGTTTTAGTTGACAGATATGGGAGGAAAAGCTCTAGATCGAGTGACTCTATCTGAAGGAGGAATGTTTTTTTTTTCTTTTGAGTCAAATCTCCTTCTGTGACAGTCATGCCGCTATTGTGGATCTTAGGCAAGGTAGCAAGAAACTCTTTAGCATTGGCTATAAATTTTTTTTTCTTGTCAAAAGAGAGAATTTCCACTTCATTGTGAAATTCTGTAGATGCTGAGGAAATCCAATTAATATCATTGTATTGTTTAGGAGAGCTACCTGGGGATGCAACTCTCTTCTCAAATAAACTTAGGTTTGGATTGAAAGAAATCAACATATTAGAGTCATCTGGATTCACTATAGGATGAATAGATTTGTTAGCAAAACATACCTTTGGAGGAAAGAGAGAATCCTCTATACCCGAGATTTGCAAATTCTGAACCTCATGCAGTTTGATTGGATTTTCTGGATATATTATACCATTGTTCAAACGAACCTCCAATGATGGGGAAGAGACTTCATCGTTTTGGTTCTCCAAGGGAAAAATCTGTTCGTCTGTATTCTTGATCTGCACAATCTGATCATCATGCGATTTGTTATTTAGGAAGTGTTATAACACTGTTAGAAAAACCTTCCATAGCTGGGGATGACTCATCTTGACATCGAATTTGAAAATTCTGGCCTTCTTCTATTATGAGTGGAGTATCTTCCTTATTGTTAACTTGAGAAGGAGGATTTATATTCAGGTTTACAATATCTACTTTTGTTTCACTACCGAAAATTCCAGTATTTAAATTCTCCATGATAAGATCTTCGATCCCATCTGCTCTATCCACTCTATCTCCATGATTATCTTGAGAACTTTCCCTGGATATTTGATGAGTAAACTTCAATCTAGCATCCTCTTCGTTATGGGAAACCTTCTTCACCCAAACTTTCTTTTTTCCACGCTGTGACAGGTCTTCTTCCTGATTGATATGAACGATATTCTTCTTAGATGCTATTCTGCACTCTTCAATCTCATGCCTTTGTTTACAGCAGTGTGAACAATAGGATATTTCTTTTTCGTAAACAATCTTCTGCCATCGACTAGAACTACCAATACCCAACCAAATCCTTTGAGGTTTGGCTTTAGTAATATCTATTTCAACACAAAATCTGGCTTTTGGACGAGTTAAGAGCTTTGTGGGTCCATCAATACATAGAACTCTCCAAACCGCAGATCCAATGGATTTTAAAATAGACTCTTGAAAGAGATGTATCGGTAGGTTTGGAAGGGAAATCCAAACAGGAACAATCAAAGGCTCCACCCCAGAGCAGAAAGATGGTGTCCATTTAATAAAATGAAGAAGGAGACCTTGAATATAGCAGTATTCCTTTAGGTAGATTGTAAGGTAATCCTCTTTGGAGAAGAATCTGAAAAGGAGGTGACAAGGATCCAGAATCCCAATGGTATACTCCTGCCGAAGATGAAAGTTAGTCTTAAGAAACTCACGGATTGCTGGGATTAGGGGATGACCATACGAACACTTAGCAATCAAAGAAAGCTTTAGAGGAGATGCTAGCTTTGCAGATTCATCTGGAGTAAAAAAAAAATGCTGGTTCCCCTTGAAACGTAGAGAGAGGTTTTGCTATTTCAATGACTTCTGGAATCAAGTTCTTGGTTGAAACTTCAGCGTAGGAAGGAGAGGATCTGACCACTTTAGCTTAAGAAGGTTTATTAGGGGGTCGAGATGAAGATCCCCCTCCCATAGGGCCGGCAGCCATGGCTGGTTCCATAGAACCCTAATTCTGCAAGCACTCTTGTCTTGCTAACATGCACCTATTTTGAAAGTTTGCTAACTTACTCCTCCAGAGCTAAATAGCCTTAAAGTTACCAGCAAGAAGGAGAGGACCATTGAAGTTAGATACAATCAAATATATATCATTCCACAAAATCAATCTATCATTGCTAAGACATTTAGCATAGATAAAGCTGCATATGATCATATCCATTCCTTGAATGTTCACATCAACAATAAGAGCTTGGTCAAGAGAAGCAAATAAAGAGACTTTCAGCTAATCTTTACATAAAATCCATATCTTCGGATGCGTAAGATATCCCGGCATATCAAGCATCTTGCTAAGAGAGACTATATTATCCGGAGACTGCATAGGTTTCATAATTCCAATCATAGATATACTATAGATATCCATTAATTTCCTTTATCTGGCTTTAGAAGTTAAGTTATCAATTCCTCTAATGTTCTAAGATAATATACTAATCATTGGTAACTAGAGAATTTTTTAATCAAGATTAGAGCTAGCGCTCTAGACTGGGTAATTCTATCCGATGGGGGGATACTTCTCTTTTGTTTAAGGATCGAACCCTTTTCAAGTTCTATTTCTGAAAATTTTTTGATCTTCGATATCTGAGAAAGAAAAGCTTTTCCTTCTATTATAAATTTATCTAAATGAACAAAAACATAAGGTTCTACCTCATGGTGAAATTCAGCTGAAGAAGAAGAATTCCATATAATATCTCTCGAGTGCTTTGATGAGGAAGATACAAAATTATTGTTCTCTTTTCCAGAATTTCTAAATTATATGAAAGGAATAAAGGTATCCATACCATTGTCTTCCACGGAATGAGGATAAACTGCACCTTGTTTCTCATTATCTTGTTCCTGGCTTAGAGGCTTCTTATTAATTTGAAGACAATCTTTATCTAATTCACCTACTCAAACTTGAAGAAGATCCATAGATTCAGCTTCTTGAATATCTGCTACATGGTTTAGAATATGCAATGGCTGTAAAATCTGATCATTCTCTATATTAACCTCTGTTGATGCAGATTTATTATTCTGATCTTGGATCCGATCTATAACTTGATTTTGCCCTGGGATTCTAGCATTGGTCTTTGTTGCATCTGGCTCGGAATAATTATATCCATTGTTAACTGAGAGATCTAGAGGAGATGTATCACGAACCAGATGAGTATTCTGGGCTGGAACCCGAATGTGTTTATCTGCTGCACCTTGCGAATCAGTTAGCATATCTTCAACAACTAAGATATTATTTTCATTTGCTTGTTCTATATCTTGAATCTGCTCCTTGGCTTGAACAATCTTTGCTGCTTTGGTAATCTCCACAGAACCCTTGGAGGAGATTTCAGCTGCACCATTGTTATTGTTTGGATTGGTAATAGAGAAGTTTCCTGTAGGAGGGATCTTAGTAGGATCTTCAGAATTAGAAACTCCTCAGTAGACGAAAATCTCTTGACTACCCATTGTTTTGTTGAAATCTAATGAGTATCAAATTTAGCCTCTTGATGATCAAGTTTCCGATCCTTTGATCTACCCTTAGATCCAACAGTGCATTCCTGTAATTCATGGCCTAATTTCTTGCATTGGACACAAAATCTAAAAAGTTTTTTATACTCAACTTCTTGCCAACGACCATGATCTCCAATACCAAGCCAAAACCGATCTGGATTCTTTTTTAGGAGATCTATTTCGATACAAACACGAGCAACACTCGGTCTAGAGAAGTTTTTCGTTGCACCATCTAGTTTCAGAACTTTGCCAAAAATGCTACCAATAGAAGAGAGTTCTGAATCGTTAAATAGATGGAGGGGAAGGTTTGGGAAACTCATCCAACAAAAAAAGCAAGACGTAGACCTTCAGATTTGTTCATGTGCTTCTTAATAATGTCCAGAGAAGGCCTACCGTAAGAGCATTTAGCCACCAAGGATAGACGATGTGGGGTTGCTAAAAGAGAGGACTCTTCTTCAGTGAAGAAGATGGTTGGTTCGCCTCTAAAAGAACCTAGTTTTTTAATGGGAATGGTGGGAGGTGAAGAAACCGACTCAGAGGATGTTTTACCAACTATAGTAGCATAGGAGAGGGGCGGATCAGGTGGTCGTGAAGAGGAGATTCCCTCCCCACCGCGGCAGCCCTAGGGTTGTTCATGAAACCTTAGAGAATGAACACAAAATTTTTCTTCCTCATTGGACTACGTTCAACATGAACCAGCTAGTTGCATTGTATATATTAAAGAAGTAGTTCGATTGCACGGAGTGCCGGTGAGTATCGTGTCAAACATGGATCCTAGATTTACTTCCAGGTTCTAGAAGAGCTTCCAGAGCGCTATGGGTTCCTGTTTGAACTTTCGCATGGCTTTTCATCTGCAAACTAATGGGCAAACCGAGAGGGTAAATCAGATTATAGAGGACATGCACCGGGCTTGCATGCTAGACTTTAAGGGTAGTTGGGAGGATCACTTGCCTCTGGTTAAATTCGCCTACAACAACAGCTATCAGGCGAGCATCCAAATGACACCTTTTGAGGCCTAGTATGAGCGTAGTTGTAGGTCTCCTCTATACTGGGATGAAGTTGGAGAAAGAAAGATATTGGGCCTTGAGTTGATTGAACAGACCGCAGGCAAGGTTAAGATCATCAGAGAAAGGTTGAAGGCAGCACAAGATAGGCAAAAGAGTTATGTAGACAATTGCCACAGAGACTTGGAATTTCAAGTTGGAGATCAAGTCTTTGTGAAGATTTCACCTAGCAAAGGGATTATGAGATTTGGCAAGAGAGGAAAGCTCAGCCCTCGGTATGTGGGTCCATTTGAGATCATCACCAGAGTTTGTGAGGTTTCATACAGGGTAGCTTTACCCACTCATATGGCAGTCATTCACAATGTATTCCATGTTTCCATGCTCCATAAATACATCCCAGATCCCTCGTATGTCATTGAGTTGGATCCTTTGGAGATTCGAGAAGACCTCACATTGGTTGATCAACCGGCACAAATTTTGGACTGAAAAGAGCAAGTTTTGCACACCAACGTAATTCCCCTAATGCTAATGCAATGGGAACATCATTCGCGAGAAGAGGCCACATGGGAGCGAGAAGCAGAAATGAAGGAAAAGTACACTCAATTGTTCTTATAATTATGTTTCATGTTTTTGTTTCATTCCAATTTCGAGGATGAAATTTCTGTAAGGGGGGCAGGATGTAGAACCCCGGTCCTTGATGGGCATGCACAGTGAATAGTGCCATGAATTGTGTATGAGGCTAGATGCCATAGGTAAAAGATTAGATGGTTGTAAATGACAACAAGTTATTATATTTCTATTTGAAGGGTAATATGTTTTTAAATACGTTAAAATCTTAAGAATGTTTTCAAGGTTCAATTTAGGGTAAATGAAAAAGGTTGGAAAAAGTAAGTGTTAAAAATGAGAAAAACAACAAAAATGACAAAAAACATGGCAAAACCGATCGACCGATTTTGCCACTAGTCAACCGATAAGCAACCGATCGTCCGATACCCATTACTAGTCAATCAATAGAGTGAAATTTTGTATGGGGTTTATTTCCAAAGAGGTCATTTTTGACCGGTCGACCAAGGGTCACTACCGGTCGACCAGCCATGCAGACTTTTGCCCAGTTTGGTCTTTTTAAGCCATTCATTAAGGGTAAGATGGTCATTTGACCACCCCTTTTTCTATATATACCCAAATTTCATGGGTTGAGGGTTTCATAAACCCTCAAGCCAAGTTTTGAGAGAAATTAGATAGGAGAAAGGGGAGAAGTTAGGGTTTGCTCGAGGAGGGTCTTGGATTGAAGGTAGTGAAGCTCAAATCAAGTTTGGATTCCACTTCAAGCAAGGATCTTCCACTCAAGGTGGTATCTTCTTCTTCCTCAAACTTGGATTTCCAAATCAAGAGGGTCTCTCTTCAAGATTGGGAGTTAATACTCAAGGTTAGTACACCCTCCTAGTTAGCTAGTAATAACCTAGGTTTTCTTTAATTATAGTTGTGGATTGATCTTGTACATTCCTTTTCTTGAAATACATCACTTTCCCTAAAATGTAAAGATTAAAGTAAATGGTGATGATGTATGGAATGGGTGGATAGTTAAGGCGATTGGATGCCATGTAGGATTTGGATGTTGTTGTGTGATGGAAAATGGGGAAGGGCAATGTACGCATAATGAACGCACACAAGATGTTTGATGAAATGTTGATTATGAAAGCATGAATTAAAAGACCCAAGGAAATGTTGAATATCACATGTTTGATGAAATGCTTGTATGAAACTTATACTAAGATTATGCAAACATGAATTCAGGAGTTTTCCCAATTTAGTACTTTGATAAAGTGCTATATATATTCCCTTTCAAATCTCATGTGTCGATTGAATTGTTGAAATGCTATGTGATGTTCTAGTTTTCATGACACCAAGATATCACCAATTGTTATGCACGAGCACGCATGCATGCATAAACCGAGCTTTTCTAAGTATAAGTATACATACAAGAAACAACAAGAACAAGACCAATGATTTATGATACGAATGGTCAAGCCGAACTTTGGGTCGGTCAAGGATGGGGCATATCCAAGGATATGCAGCATTTGGCTCACAAGTAAATAAGACAAGTAAGAATGATAAAGCCGAACTTTGGGTCGGTCAATGATAGGGCATATCCAAGGATATGTCATATCTGGCTCATAAGAAAACAAGACAAGAAAATCAAGGATATTGGTGCACCTTTTCTATTTCGCTAAAGGGTATTTACATACCCGGCTTACAAGTCACTACAAGGGCACTAACATCTGACTTACAAGCAAGCATGACATAACATGACAAGCAAGATATGACACGCATGATTCCCACAAGACAAGAACGAGATTTTAATACGACAAGCAAGTTTTGAAAAACATGAAAAGATATTTTCAAGGACAAGTCATGAATTATAAGCACAGTTTTATTCGGAGTTTTCGCATGTAATTCACGCATGTCATGGCTATTATGTTTAATTTAGTTGAAATTGTGATTTTTAGTATGTTATTACTATTGTTAGCTAGTAGCTTGTACTCCCTGAGTATTCCAGACTCATCCGTACATATTGATGTCGGCAGGTACACGCTTTGACATTTGAGCTTCGGGTCATCGGATCGAGAAGGATTACAGTGAAGAGGAGCTTCACGGGGACCCTATGGTAGAGCCCAGGCGGAGGCTAGAGGCTTAGATAGCTGGCCTTACCTAGAGTACTATTGAGAGAGAGAGAGAGAGAGAGATTCATGTTTTTTTTTTGTGTTGTGATAGGTGGGCATGTCCACCTTTACTTGATATGTTTTGTATATGAACTTGGAATACAGAGCTTGTATAGAAAAAGAAAAGGTTGGTATACGCTTCCGCACTGTTTTAGCTTCTGCACTTTGTATCATGTATTCGTTATATTATGTTTTGTCTTATTCATTACAAGATGGTTTGGCAGGTTATGTATAGTCATACTTAAAGTCTCATCTAACTCCTAGGGGGGATTTTGGGGCGCGACAGGGGTCATCCGTTATGGAGCCCTAGACATCGGAGCAGTACTCGGAGTAAGTTTGATAGCAAACTCTATCTCTCAATCAGGAGGTAATTCTGGCAAAACCTTAGGAAACACATCTAGATACTCACTCACAACAGGGATGGATGTGGAGTATCTTGTCTCTAAACTTGAGAGACTAAATGCTGTAAGGCGGGCGATGTCTCTCCTCTGCAGTCCCCTGAAATGAAACGGCTTTGACCCTACTTGCTAGAAGTTCACCATCTTCTCAAAGCATGCCACGTGACCGTAGTGAGCCAAGAGCCAGTCCATTCCCAAGATCACATCGAAATCTTGGAAATCCAAGACTATCAGATCAGCTAACATCTCATGCTACCCCACTTGCACTATGCATCCCTCGTACACTCTGTCTGCATCCACTGTCTTACCGTGTGGAGTCGAAATCGATAACTCTTGGACTAGCTGGCTCGGTGCAGAGAGAAAACCCTTTGCAAAGCTGGCTGATACGAAGGAATGTGTCGATCCTGTGTCAATCAGCACCCGAGCTAGGCACTCCTCTATCAATAAGGTGCCTGGGTATAAACTAACTACCGTTAAGCAATTTCATAATCCACACATAAGATATAGATAGCATGTTCGTACAAGACATAGAAATACAATCACATACTATTAATAATTTACAACTTTGCCAATTTAAACTTGGGCGTACCTTGCACAACATCATCTGATACATGTGCATCCTGCTCCGTCATGCGAAGACCCCCCCTGATTTGCCTGACGAGGGGTTAAGTGGGCTGCGGGGGCCTAGAGACCTGAGAAGATCCCTGCTGAGAAGCCTGCTTGATTGGAGGCCTATTCCCCTAAGGTTGAGGCTAAGGTTGAGGTTGAGGCTGAGGCTGAGGCTGAGGTTGGAACGAAGACTGTCGGCTCGGGCAATCCTTGACCATATGTCCCTAGAGGCCACAATGAAAACACCCTCCTGAGAGCTTCCGGTAATCTCCGATATGCTTCCGCCTGTAGTGACTGCAAAGTCCCATACCTGGAGTGGAAGAAGTGGGCTGCACAGACCTGGTAGCCTGTGTAGTAGTAGGACGAAGTGCCTACAGTGCAAAAGGAGGCCTCGGAGCCTGTGTAGGCTGTGAAGTCAGATAGGAAGCAGTTCTGCATCTCTTCTCAGGCGATGCTAAGCCACTGGATTATCCATTGTCTCTCCTCCAGAAGAACTCCTCATAATTCTTCTCTGCGAGCTTAGCCTTGCTCACTACCTCTCCCCAGGTGTCGATCTAGAACATGGACACCCTGTCCCTGATGAAGGTCTTCAACCCTCGATCAGGTGAGGTCTGAACCTTGATAAGTCTACAAAAGTGGCCTCATAGTCTGCCACACTCATCTCTCCCTGCACTAGCGTCATGAACTCGATCTCCTTCTGCTCTCGGATAGCAGTGGGAAAGTACTGTCGATAGAAGACATCAAGGAATTCTCCACATGCCCATGCCTCTCCTACCCTAGTGGCATCTCTCTGCCTCAAGGCAGCTCTCCACCAATGCTCAGCAGAACCCTCCATCACAAAAGAGGCCCAGTCGACTCTTTGCTCATCTGTGCATCGGAAGACCTTGAAGCTTTTCTCCAATAGCATAATCTAGGCCTTGGCCGCCATGGGGCCAGTAGTCCCATGAAAGGTAGGAGGCTGTAATCTCCGAAAAGTCTCTAACCCCGCAGTGTGGTGCACGGGAAGAGGTGCAGGTGCAACAGGAACCACGGGATTAGTAGGACCATCCACCTTGTCTGCCAACCTCTCCATGGTCGCAGCGATGGCCCCCAATATTTGGGTTAAGTCGGGTTGCCCATCACCCTCTGGAAGCCTCTCCCTCTATTGCCACGCCTCATGATAATAATCCTGAGAGCAATAGTAAAAATGTAAATCTCACTTGAACTGAGCTCTGTGAATATCACGGTTTAATGTGCATATAGTACGGTTTAATGAGCTTATAGTGCTTATATAGAGCGCATCGTATACATCAAAGTATACACATAATAGTATAAGAATACTAATGGTTTCCTAATGATTCTAAGCGTTAAAACTCAGCTAAGAAGTTAACCGGTCCTATGTTAAGACTAGATTACCTGTCTATACTTGGAATATAAACACCCTAAATGGACCTAACACCTCTGCTTGATACCCATTATATCATGGTATCAACCCGAACTTCCAAGTTCATCTGAGTTCTAAATTCAAGTCACGAACTGAAAAAACCTAAACTTGATTTCCGCTAAGCCCGAGAGAAACTAATCCCTAGGCTTTGATACCAACTCTGTCGCGACCCAAAATAACCCCTAGGAGCTAGGGATACTTTAGCTCGTGACTGCCGTGTCATACCATCCTGTCATGACACATAGGCATATATATACATACCATCATGTGAAATACACAGGGAATATAAATAGCAGAACTGATTTTTTAAAAAACATAACCTGTACATCTCTCAAGTCTAAACCAACAGTACAAACAAAATATCAAAAGCAAAGTGGACATTCCCCCACTTTCAAAATACATAAATCACTCCCTCTCACGCTCACGCTCACCAATAATCCGAATAAGGCCACCTATCTAATGCTCTATCCTCGAGCAGGTGATCCATAGTAGGTTCTGGCTCGTAATGCTCCTCCTCGACCCAAGGCTTAGGAGCACGCACCTCATCAAAACCTGTCGATGATAACAATATCGGATGAGCATGGAATACTCAGCGTACACAAGCCACTAAAAAATATGTCATAATGTCACATGCTTCATATAGACAATTCATAGGATACACATGCACTGAAACACATAAGGAAATCTCTTTTAAATACACATGTGTGATACGATACAAACATTCACTTATCTTTCTAAACCATTCTTTCATTCTTCTTTTCTTTTATCTTTTTTACTTTACACATGAAACATTCACTTGCTTTACACATGGCTTTATGGGAGAGTACACATGACACTGACTAATATTTTACCATACAAGGGTAAAGTGTCCATTGGCATTCACATACACATGGAGTATGCCTAATGTTGTACCTAGATTGATAGAAGTCCATTAGCATCTTCATCCACCACCCCGTGGATATATTTGCACATAGTTTACTCGGAACAAATACCAAATGCTCTACCTAGAGTGGTAGAAGTCCATTTGCATTCTTCTCATACACATAGCTTCATTTGGGACCAAATGACTAATGCTCTACCTAGGTAGAAGTCCACTATCATCCTCTCGATACTTCTTACTTTGTTCATCATCATTTACTTTCCTTTGTCGATACACATACACATGAGAAATCTGGTCATGCAATACACGTGCACATAAACAATTGTGAGTGACCATAGTATACACTTGGAAACACATAAACACATGGCACATGCTTTCTATTTCATTCAAACTTCAGATAAACACTCACACATGGTAACACAATTGAATTCATCATCACATGGCTTTTCATCATTTATTCTAAGTGTTGAATATATCAAAAGTCACTAGTAGGAGTCCCTACTAGATCATATTGAAACTCAAAGGTTTTCATCATCATTTTCAATAGAGATTATGACAAGATATATAGTAGAGAGTATCTACCTTTCTAAGATTGCTTCCTTACAATCGAGCGCCTTAGAACGGACCTCGGTTAGCGAGAAAAGAGTTTGGATCAACTCCCAAGCAACCCCTCTTTCTTCCTTCTCTTCCTCTTCCCTTTCCTCTTTCTCTCCTTCTCTTTATCTTCTTTTTCTTCTCTCAAGGCTCAAAGTGTTGTGTAACCCTAACCCCCCCCCCCCACCACGAAATTGGGTTTAAATAAGAAAAGGGGTTGGTTAAAGACCCCTTAGCCCTTCAAAAATATCCCACAAGGTCGGCCAAGCCAAAAACCCCTGATTGGTCGACTAGTAGGAAGGGTCAGTTGACTGGTCCAAAGAACACTCTCTGGTGAATATTGCACTCGGTTGACCGGTAGGGACTATCGGTCGACCGGCAGGCATTTGGTCGACCGGTAGGGTATCGGTCGACCGATACCAAAGTCGGTCGATCGGTACTCTACCTATTTTGCCTGTTTCCTTTTTTTCTCAAAATTAGAGTATTTCACATACTCTTAGCTTGCACCCATAACTCAACTAGGGTACCTTTATACCCTGCTTTAAACACTCAACACCAATCCCACCTCTGGTAATGTGAAAACTCTCATTCCATAAATCAAATTCCAAGGTCACATACAAGACCTTAGCTCAAATAAGCTTAGTGCAAAAGCACTATTCACAACACTATTCACTAGAATATTGATTCCGGAATCCGGGGCTCTATATCCTCCCCTCTTAACAGAAATTTCATCCTCGAAATTAGAACGATACATGTACATGGAAAACACTTAAATACAACTACAAAAATAGGTGAGGGTACATTTTTTCCCTCACTTCGGTCTCGCGCTCCCATGTAGCCTCTTCTGTAGATTGGTGCTGTCATTTCACAAGGACTAAAGGAATGGTCTTGGTGCGTAGGACTTGATCTCGACGGTCCAAGATCTGAGCCAGCTGCTCCACTAAGGTGAGATCCTCTCGAATCTCCACTAGATCAAGATCAATGATATGTGAAGGGTCTGGAATATATATGCCACTGGATCAAGATCAATGACACCTCTAGTTGACCGTTTGACAAAGTCCACCCATTTTTTACCATATTGGACTACATTCAACTCGAACCAGCTAGTTGCATTGTACATCAAAGAAGTGGTTCGGTTGCACGGGGTACCAGTGAGCATTATTTCAGATTGGGATCCTAGATTCACTTTAAGGTTCCAGAAGAGCTTCCAGAGCGCTATGGGTTACCGTTTGGACTTTAGCACCGCTTTTCATCGTCAGTCTGATGGGCAGACTGAGAGGGTGAACCAGATTATCGAGGACATGCTCCGAGCTTGCATGTTGGATTTTCAAGGCAGTTGGGAGGATCACTTGCCTTTGATTGAGTTATCCTACAATAACAGTTATCAAGCAAGCATCAAAATGGTACCTTTCGAAGCATTGTATAGGAGAAGTTGCAGGTATCCCTTATACTGGGATGAAGTCAGAGAGAGAAAAGTGTTGGGCCCCGAGTTGATTGAGCAGACTACGGATAGGGTCAAGATCATCAGAGAGCGGTTGAAGGCTGCTTAGGATCGGCAGAAAAGCTATGCCGACACCCGTCGAAAGGATCTTGAGTTATGTGTTGGCGATTATGTGTTCGTCAAGATTTCATCAACGAAGGGCATTATAAGGTTTGGCAAGAGGGGAAAGCTCAGCCCGAGGTATGTGGGTCCATTTGAGATCATCACCAGAGTTGGTGAGGTCGCTTATCGGGTAGCTCTACCCACTCACATGGTGGCGATTCAATATGTATTCCATGTGTCCATGCTTCAAAAGTACATTCTAGATCCTTCTCATGTGATTGAACTTGATCCGTTGAAAATCCGAGAGGATCTCACCTTGGTGGAGCAGCCAGTTCAGATCTTGGATATGTGAGATTAAGTCTTGCGTAACAAGACTATTCTATTGGTCCTCGTGAGATGGCAGCACCATTCTGCAGAAGAGGCTACATCAGAGCGTGAGACCGAAGTGAAAGAAAAGTGTCCTCATTTGTTTGTTTAGTTGTCTTTGTTGGTTTTATGTATTTTGGTTCTTTTGAATCTTTTGTGGTTCGTTCTAATTTCGGAGATGAAATTTCTGTAAGGGGGGAAAGATGTAGAACCCCGTAACTCGTTTACATAGTTGGTGAATAGTGATTTTCAAGGCCAAATGGTCTTTCATTTATTTTAAATTTTGATTAATGAGGAAAATGGTTGGTAACAAACTATGTGTGGTATGTAGGTGGGTTAGTGCCCCAAGGATGATAAAAGTAAGGGTAAAAACACTCCAAAAAGGAGTTGCGATCAATCGCAGATGGTGTGCGATCGATCATAGTCAGGAATTGATCTGAGAAAGCATTCGGGTGAGTTTGCGATCGATCGTAGCTAGCCTATGATCGATCGCAGACACTCGAAATAGGGGGGAAATGTTTTTGGACAATGTGAGACAAATCATCTCCAGGTACGATCGATCGAACTTTGAGTTGCGATCGATCACAGTTGGTATGCGATTGATCGTAGTCGGATGCAGAGTTATGGGAATTGAGGTTTTAACCCCTTGTGCTATAAATAGAGGGGATTTCAGGGGTTTTGGGAATAAATTAAACCTAATAGAGATTTTGGGAGGAGAAGAGATAAGAGTAGGGTTTCCAAAAGGGGGTTTTTGTTGGAGATCAAGTGGAGTTCAAATCTTGGCTTTCAAGGCTTGGATCATCTTCTTCAAACAAAGATCTTCCTTCTCAAGGTTGGATCTTCTCCATCAAGCTTGGATTTCTTACTCAAGGGATCTTCTCCATAAATTCAATTTGACCAAAACCCTAATTTCACAAAACATCAAAATCTTACATCACGATCATAAGCATCCCATCAAATCCAACATCCATCCCTTCCTCCATCCTCAATCATACATACACCACAAAAACATTCCCTTTTCCCTTGTTGAATCATACATAACAAAATCATAATAAAAATCTCTCTAGGAATCATGAAAATCTTACATGAGGGACATACATAATCATAAGCATGCTTTAATCGATTTCTTTCTTTAGACTTGATCTTATCATTCTTATTTACATTAATGATTATTCTATTGATAGAAGGGAATCCATATTGGCTCTCTTTATTGCTTCCCTACGATCTATCGCTTGAAAATAAATTTTGATCTCGATCTCCAATCACTTCTCCTAGTCTCATGAAAAATGTGTTTATATAGGGTTTAGAACTCTTGGGAAGTCAAAAAGTCGAAAAAAGTCAAAAAGGCGTTTTTGCGAATTTTTGTGCGCAATTTCCCATAGATCGGAACTTATGGGCAATCGATCGGAGGTAGAGATCGATCGGTACTGTTATATCTAATCGATCAGATTCTGACAGAGATCCCAGAAAATTTTCTGGTTTTGTCCGATCGATCGCAGCTTATGGCCCGATCGATCAGAACTCTGATTTGATTAGCTTCAAATTCATATAATTTAATCCCAAAAAGAGCTAATAACAAACGAGTTATTTGAGGTTTAACATCGAAGCATCTCACACTAATTTCAATATAAACAATGCATTAAAATTTAACACACGTTTCTAGGAAATTCATGCAAATAGTGCGAATGCCAATGAATGAAAATCAGGTCACTACACCAACCTGACCCAAAAACTGCTCCGACTTGCCTGATTATTACACCAGGTAGTGATTTCTCTTTCAAGCCAAGGCTGGCCAAGTAAGAGTGATACACAACACAGTTAATTGTCTAAAAGCCTTTGAGAAATTTAGTGAGATTGTTTAATCATGCAATGAGCTATTAGGAATTGCGCCACTACGGTGCTGCCCCAAGACCTGATGTATATACCTGGGTCCGGGTCCCGGTCTCGATCTGGGTCTGAATATCCTTATAGTAGACCTGGACCTGTTATACTTTGTTTATTTCATTCTAGTGTAAACAAGCAGGCTAAATTATCAAACCAAAATGATGCCCAGTTCACTTGTCATAAGTTGCTGGAAACAATATGTATCGCTGAGCTCCATCTATCTTGGCTAGATGTTTGTTCGAGTGATCTGGGCATTATATTGGTACACCATTATTCCAATCAAGCCATGGTGGGTGACACAACCCCACCAATGACAGTTACAAAAGCCGAGGAACTCTCCTACCTTTGCATATTTAGCATATGATTCTTGCTTTTGGTGCAAGAGCTTGTAAGCATTTTTGGCTAAACTTTGGTCAAAACTTCACTTAAGACTTGGAAAGTTGGACCCTAAAACCTAAAACCTTGATGTTAAAACTTAGTCTTTAGTTTCTCTATGAAAAGGGCTATTTTTTTTTATCTCCTATCTATATTGATTTTTGCTACTGGGTGTAAGAGCTTTATGCTTGTGCAGGTATATCTAAAAAGATTTTTATAAACAATGTTATATTCTGTTTTCATTTATGAGATAAGAGAGTTGGAACTTTACTCTTGTAACCTATCTTAAACACCTTGAGATTATAGAGTGTATGGCTGAGGAAAGCAAATACTTCTTCTTGGCCGATCAAATGGCCGAGATCAACATTACGGCTTACTAGGATGACGTCATCTGGTGCTGCTCTGACCAAATTTTATTTGGGATTCTGAGTTCGGCATGGCAAAGCAGATTACTACTGCACACGGATTCGTGATGTCCTTTACTTGTTCTAGGTCATCCGGAATACCAAAGGTAACTTGTCATGTCCAGGTGGTGATTCTGTTGACAAGTTTGGTTATGAATTGCAAATGAAGTTGTATCTCAAATTTTCGGTTCTGAAGTTGCTCTTGATTAATATTGAATTTAGCCAATTTATATTTAGTCCATAATCTCTTTGTTCTGGGCGGTTAAATCTTTGTTTTGAACTTGCAATTGCAGAAGTGGGTTTTGAGTTTCCGAATTGGTCAAGGTTGCAACTGAAGTTTATCTCATGTGGTTTCAGGTAGTTGTATTGCTTCTGGTTGTTGTGAATTTACCATGAGTTCATTTGCTTTCTTTTGTGTGTGACTTTCTTGGGAGTTGGTGGTCGTGTGCCACGAATGTAGATACGTTAGGGTAGGATATTTTATTAGGAGGGGGACTTGTGTTTGAAATGTTTTTTCATGTGTGACTGTGTTGTGAATCACTCATTGTATTTGGCTTTGAACATAGAGCTTCTTTTTCCAGATAGATAGATGTGCCATGCAACATAGTGGAAGACAGTTCGTTCCTTCTTAATGGAAGTATGATCAGTGGTTTTTTTTATGGATGGGGTTCTCTTTGACATTTTAATGGATAATTCTGTTTTTCAGTGAAATGGGTTTGATTATTCTAATTGAATGACTTGTTCTTCAAGGTGGAAAGACAGATTATAGGATTTATTCATGAGCAAGGCTGTGTTACATGATCAAGATTACGTCTCCTATTTCTTTTGAAGTTTGTCAAGTCTGGTTCCTAGTTTTGTAATGGGGTTGTTTTGTCATTCCAGATTTCTAGGAACTGGGTTTGATGTTAAGTTGCCATTCAAATGGTAGTATAAATGCCTTATGCTCTAGGAGTGTTTGTTATGCACTTCAGATGACAACTGCAGAGGGTTTCTTTTGTGAAATTCAGATTGATCTTATTACTTTTTGGATTTTTTATAATCATGTTTAATCTTTAGGAACTATACACACGGTCTCTTTTCTTCGGGTGGAGTATGCAGTTATCTACTCCCCGTTGATGGATTGCACTTGGTGTTTTGATTCTAGGGAGTTATTAATGCAAGACCAAGGGGAAACAAAAGCAAACAGCTCTAGAACATTTGATTCTAGGGAGTTATTAATGCAAGGCCACGGGGAAACAAAAGCAAACAGCTCTATATCATTTAGAGTCTAAATTGTGGTTTTTAGGATTCACAAATTTTGTTTGATTTGAGTTTTTGAGCAGAAACATGCATCTCTATTGTATAAGGGTTTGTTTCATGTGATGTACTAGTTCTTTAGGATCGTTAGTTTGACCTATATATCATTTTATTAGTGATAAGTTGGTTACTCCTTGTGTTCAGGTGGATGGTGTGATTCAATTGATGATTTGTTTATATATAGACTGCAAATGAGGGTTGGTCCTGGGGGGTTTCAGTGCTAAAGTTTCAACTGGTTGGTATTTATTGTAGCTAGTTTCTATGAGGTTGACTTAAGATAATCTTTCAAGAATCTTTCCTTCTATGTTTCTCAGGCAGTTAAGGCTTTGTACTAAGCTCATAACTGGTCTTTCAGTTACTAATATGTGGTTACGGTAGCCACTAACGTGGATTTGATGGGGTTTACATTCTCAAACTATTATTTTTTTTCTTTCATCCATGTGGTGAATCTCTTATTATACTAGGCTTTGAATTATTCGCTTTTGTTTTTCCACGGATATGGATGTGAGATACACAACTTAGTGGAAGGAATGTCCTTGTTTATTGCCCTTGCCATTTAGATATTTGCAATCTGTACTACACTTGTTTCTTTTTAGAGTTTTAGTGCATAGCCCTTTCTTCTATTTATGTCATTTGATGACTAAAGTTTTTTTTGTTATGAATGCCACACGGGAATCCCTTTGAATACTCTTTATCTTCTTGTGTTATGTACTAGATTCTACTACTCGACTTGTTCTGTGGTTTTGGTTTATGAAATGTAGTTTATGCATCAGTGTATAAAATGCTATTTTTGGTTTTGGTGTTTGATGAATTCAAGAAAGGGTGCTTTTTATTGTGAGTTAATTTCGTTCTTCTAATTTGTGTTACCTTGTTTGGGGAAGGCAAGGTGGAAAGATCTAATTTGTGTTACCTTTTTATTGGAAGGTGAATTCGTGTTACTTTGGTTCCCCTATATGTGGTTTTGTCAGGTATTTATTATGTCCATTTCTTTTCCCTTCTTAAGAATTGTACAACACGTGTCCATTTCTCTTTCCCTCTGCTTTCTCTATAAATATATGTTATGCGTTTTGATTTGTGCTTGGTTTCTATCATGTGCAAATGTGAAAGAAAATTTAGAGTTTACAACTTGGTGTAAATTGAAATTTGTGTTTAATTCAGCAATATTTGACCAGTGTTGAATATTTCAATTGATTTGTTTAATGGACTTTGGGCATGTACGTTTGAATGAATAATTTTTCCTTTAAGCCTCTTACAATTAGTTTTATTGTTATTTATTTATTTATTTTTATATGGCGTTGGTGCATGGGAGGTATTTTGGAATCTCAGTTTATGATATTCATAACTTACAAATTTATTTCGATCTGGGTCTCTGATTTATGGGCAGGAATATGGATGTCTATAGATGTTCTATTCTTGTTTTCCTAGATCGTGAAGTTAAGTTGACCTATATATAATTTTTATTGAAGGTAATTCTTAGTGTCTATGTGGTTGGTGTGATTTTAGTTGATGTGTTGGTTATGGACTGCAAATGAAAGTTGGTCTGAGAGGTTTCAGTGCTCAAGTAGCTTTTGGATATTTAATTTAGCTAATTTCTTGAAAATCGACATTCATATCCACACAATTTCTAATAAAGGTATTGGCTTCATGCCTGTTGGAGGGGGGTTTTCAATTACCGAGTTGGTTATGGTTGCATCTGAAGTGGATTTGATGGGGTTTCCATTGTTTTATTGTTTATGTTTTTTCGTCTATCCATGTTACTCTTGTTTGAATTTTCTTCTCTTTGGGTGACTTTGTTCATTTGTTGGTGAAGCCCCGACTGTGTTAACATTACATTTTTTTTATAGGTACAAATATGTGGGAGACAACTCATTTAGAATGGTATTAGGCTTTGAACTTCATGTATTTTTTCAGGTATATGTGAGATACAACTCAGTGGAAGAAACATGATTCAATTATTTTCTATGTCAAATTGTTTGATGCACTTGTCAGTTGGATAGTTTCAAATTATACAACACTTCATTTCTTTGTGGTGTTTTTTTTATAGTTCATTATTCTTTGTAAATGTGATATGAGGTTTTGTTGTGGATTCAGGGTGTCTCTTCGGGACTTTTCTTTGGTGAGATTTGGGACTGATTCAATTAGCAAGGTTGTCTTACATGATTCGGGTTACTTCTTCTTCTTCTTCTTCTTATCAATAACTGTGCAATAGGAGGTTCTTTGTCAAATTCAGTTTGATTTTCTCACTCTTTTTTTGCCATCTTTGAACCATTTTTGAATTACCACTATTATTGATTTTATTGTTCTCACGGTACTATGTAATCTGATTTGGGTTAAAACTATGGGTCTAATATCATCATTGAAACTTGAGGGCCTTTAATGTATAAGTAACAAAGCTGTATAGATGTAAGAATGCTGGGAAACTAATTAGATCCTAGTTGATTATTGTGTTCAATGCTATAGTCATTCAGCCAAATCTTTGTTGGAAGAAAATATCTCTGTTTTATCACAAAAGTTTGTTTGGCTTCACTCAGTTTGATATTCTTGGTCTCTATTAATTTTTTTTTCTATTTAGGGTTATGCTTTCTTTAAGTCTGGTTCCCATTTTTTGATATTGGATATTTTAAGGTTGATTTGGTTTTTCAGGAATTAAGGGGATGGTTTCGATTTTGAGGAATTTTACTATTAATACCGATGACTACTATAGAAGGTCATTTGCAGGACCGATGAGGTTTGCACAATAGGGGAATAATGCAACTCATTTGGTTTTTCCTTGATATATTGAGATTTCTTGTTGTTTCTGTCATCTTTGAACCACCGTGCTAAATAATTTTTTTTCTTTACCCTTGGTTGTTAAAAGCTAGGAGGCTGTAACCTTATTCCCTAGACTACTATGTGAGGCTCCTAATATTAGTTTTCAGTCTTCTGTGATGTTTTGTGTGAGACATTGGTCTTTAGTCTTCTTTGATGTGTCGTGTGACACTCCTGGAATAGACCATTATCCTTGGAATGTTGTTTCAGTCCCATGACAGACTTCAACTTTCGTCCCATTCTTTTGGCACCAGTGTTCATCAATTGGTTCATATTTAGAGCTATCGAATTAGGTTTCATGCATCGACATTGTAAAGTCCAGATTTGGATTGGCTAATTCCATAAGACAAACCTGGTTAAAGGGTGTTTCAGTTCAAGAAGCTTCAAGCGTCAAAAGTCATGAGAAGATGAAGACAAGTTGCTGATCATATACTACATACGTGCGTAGGAATGGTAAGTGACTCAGATGACATCTACCCTAGGAGGAATTGACTTAGATAATGTCTTATATACCCTAGGTGGGTTAGAAACAAGCAAAGGTAGTTAAAAATCAGTTTATGGGCTTTTTCCATGTTGGTGGTTCGAACCATGGAATCGACGTTTGAACCACGCAACCAAATTTGTATGAGAAAAATCTAGAGACTTAGGTTATGGGGTGGTTCGAACCACCCCATAGGGTGTTCGAACGACCCCCTTGGTGGTTTGAACCACCTTGCGGGAAAAGCTGAAATAGAAACTTCTATTCTTCCCCTCTTGATTTACCCTTATATACCATTGTTCCCTAACACAATTTAGGGTTTTTTAGACTGAGTAGAGAGGCTCCCAAAGTTGTTCTAGGGTTCCCACACCATGGATAATTTATCCCTTTGAGCTCTCTCCCACGTTCTAGACTAGAGTGCAAATTCTTCATTGAAAATTCTTTTTGACTTGCTTTGTTTGATTCTCACTATTCATATGATCATTCTATGTCATTGTTTAAATTGAATTAAACCCCTCAAACTCCTTGTGAGTATAAAATTGGTTGGCACGTGTCAAAGCCTTCATTGAAAGAGATTGGTCCCTATAGTGGATCGTGGTTATTGTGGTCGGAGAAATCCGCAACCACCAGGCAGAGATCGATCGATAGATCGTGGTTGTAGAGTTCTAAGAGGAGCACAATCAGCTGCTGGTTGATCTTTGACACGTGGTTGCTTATTGAGGCGTTGAAGTAGATTACCGAGGATCATTGTATAGAGTCCGGTTGGGTATAGTGCGAGTCTATAATTATTTGTTGCTTTTGCTCTTAGTTAAATCTCTTTCATCTGGATGAGGTCTCGTGGTTTTACCCGAGAGGGTTTTCCACGTAAAAATCTTGGTGTTGTGGTTTGGTCTGCTTGAAAGTTTATTTACCGTTTCTGCAAATTTAATTAATAAAATTAAAACTGATAGACAGATCTTAGAAAACCTATTCACCCCCCTCTAGGTCTTGTTGATATGTGGGTAATTTGATACATTCTCAAATTGCATTTTCATATATCTCGAGGTGTTGAAATGGACTTCATGCACTAGTGTTCTCATTTGATGTGTTTTATCAGGCTTCATGCATAAAAATTCTTATATATATGCATCGAATCAAACTTCATGCATCGATGTTCTTATCAGGATTCTTGGGAGTTACGTGAGAATTGTTGGATTAATCTTCATTGATCCCACCTTTTCGAGGTGTTGAATTAGACTTCATGCACTGGTGTTCTCATTTGATGTGTTTTATCAAGCTTCATGCATAAACATTCTTATATATCTTGATAGATCGAATCAAACTTCATGCATCGATGTTCTTATCAGGATTCTTGGGAGTTACATGAGAATTGTTAGATCAATCTTCATTGATCCCACCTTTTCGAGTGTCGTAAATGTTTCTAATGTCATAATGTATTGTATCAGACTTTCTACATCGACATTCTTATATATCTTGGGATAGAATCAGACTTCATGCATAAACATTCTCAAATTCCATTATCATATGTTTTGAGGCGTTGAATTAGGCTTCATGCAATGGCGTTCTCATATGAGGTGCTTTATTAATCTTTATGCATAAGCATTCTAAGAAGTCATATATCTCGCGACATCGAATAAAAATTCATTCATCGATCTTCTTAGTGGAATTCTGGGAGTTATGTGAGTCCCATTGGACTCAATTTTCATTGATATCGGCATTCTCATATATCTCGAGTCATCGAATCTGACTTCATGCATCAATATTCTCATCCGTGTTCTATAGAGTTGTGTAAGTCCTATAGGCATCATTGTTCATTGATCCAACCATTATGATTTATGGGTGTATTATTACAGTTCATGCATCAACATCTTAAGGTGTCATGTCACGGTGTTGTAAGTCCTAATTTGGTTTGGCAAATTCCGTGATCAAAATTTAGGTCTTTTGTAGGTTTGATTCTTGAGTCAACTAGTCATGGGTTATGAAGTCTGTTGAAGCTGAAGAAAACTAAAGATTTATCATTCAAGCTTCGATTTCAGTTTTAGGAAGGTAAGAGACTTAGTGACCAAATTTCCTAGGTTGAAAATTGTCTTAGATCACATGAAAAACTTCCTAGGAGATTAGTTTAGACTTAGAAAAATTCCCAAGAACAAGTTGATCATATTTTATGCAAAATAGGCAAACTGGGAGGCTTTTACTGAGCCAACCGGTCGACCGGTCAAGGTGAGCGGTCGACCCCGGGCCTACTGGTCGACCGCTCCCTTGACCGGTTGACCGCTCTTGCACTATTTCTTCTATGGGATTAAAATCCAGTGAGCCAGTTTGGGATCGGTCGACCCCTCATATGACCGGTCGACCCTTAGTGGACCGGTCGACCGCTCCATGTGAGGGATCGACTCGTACTGCTTTCTTTTGGTCTCCTACTTCAACAATGACTCTTTTAAACCTATAAATATGACTTTAAGGGACCTAATTCAAGGTGTGTTGATAATTTTGTGAGAGTGGAGGCTGGAGAACTCCTACCTAGGGTTTCCATTATTTCTTATTGATTATTGTTAATCTCTCCTCTCACAACCTCTCTAGAGAATGTAAGAATACCCTTTCGATTCTTAGATCTTGCATTGAGTGATCTTCATGTCATTAAGATCCCTCTCGAGATTACTTGAAAATTGATTCAACAACCTCGACACGTGTGTCTTTGGCCGAAGTGTGTGATCCGGAGCCTTCGAAGAAGGAGATCGATCTTTGGAGATCGTGGTATTGAAGTAGCTTTGAGAATAGTTGACCGGTGAGGAACCGGATCTGCTACAGTGGAGATCAAACCTGCTGGTTCGTGGATTTCAAGATCAAGAGTCTGTACCAAGGAATAGAGTGTCGTCATGTCCATGGTTGGTAAGGTCTTGTCTTATACATTATAACTTTCTCATAGTGAATTATTTGCTAGACGAGGTCCCATGGTTTTTCCCCGAAAGGGTTTTCCACGTAAAAAATCTCGTGTCAGATTGTGTGGATTGATTGAATGTTTATTTCTGCTTATTAATTAGATAAATTTTAAAAGTAGAAATCGATAAATAGACCTATTCACCCCCTCTAGGTCTTAGAGATCATTGATCATAGGAATTTCAATTGGTATCAGAGCAGGTTCACCTTTAAGGCTAAACCCTTGAGTGTGATCCTGTATACTCTGTGATCATGAGTACCCTTAGAGAGGGTGGATCAGTCTTTCGTCCCCCACTGTTTGATGGGAACAATTACGCATATTGGAAAGCTCGAATCAGAGCCTTTCTCAAATCGATTGACAAGAGAATATGGATGTCTATACAAAATGGGTGGACTACGCCCGTGAAAACTATTGGTGAATTGACTGTCACTAAATACTCTAATGAATGAACCAGAGAAGAGCTTAAGACAAGTGAGTGGAATTTCAAAGGTCTCAATGCAATCTTTACTGCACTCACTGCTGAGGAATTCAGACGAATATCCTCATGTGAAACAGCAAAGGAGGCATGAGACATTCTCGAGATCACCCATAAGGGTACCACCACTGTTCAGATCTCAAAGCTCCAAATGTTAATTACCAAATTTGAACATTTAAAAATGGAAGACAATGACACATTTGATGAATTTTATGCAAAACTTAGTGACATTGTCAATGCTAGTTTCAACTTCGGTGAAAGAATATCTGAGTCCAAAATAGTTAGAAAAGTCCTTAGATCTCTACCTGAGAGATTTCAACCCAAGGTCACTGCTATTGAAGAGAGTAAAAATGTTGACTCTCTGAAGATTGAGGAATTGGTTGGTTCACTCCAAACTTATGAACTCAATCTTCGACCATCCAAGAAGAAAAAATCTCTTGCCTTGAAATCTATCAAGGAATCTTTGAATGTGGATGACAGTGATGGAGAGATGGATGAGGAAGAAATGGCTCTCTTCGTTAAAGATTTCAAAAAAATTTTAGAATGAAAAATAGGTTTAATCCCAAATAGGGAGGAAAATCTTTTGAGAAACCAAAGACTAAGCCCTGGGAAAATAAGAGAAATTCCAAAAGTGGCGATAAGAAATCCCAAGGTATTCATTGCTATGAATGTCATGGTTTTGGTCATATCTCACCAAATGCCCTAACAAGAAAAACAGTAAGGGCAAGGTGATGAATGCCTGTTGGGATGACAGTGATTCCAAGGATGAAGAATCGGACAGTTCTTCAAGTGAAGATACTGGAAATCATATGGCTTTTATAGTCTCCTTTTCTGGGAATCTTGAGTCTTCCTCAGTGGTTGAGGAGAGGGACAGAAGTGATGAAAGTGTTCACGCTGAGTCTAGTGGAGATACTGAGAAGAGTCAAGCTGACTTTGAAAGTGATGATGATTTGAAAACAACTTATGATAAGTTGTATCCAGAAAGTTTGAAGCGGACTAAAGCAAAAATCTCTTTGAGCAAAAAACTCAGGATCATTCAAAATGAAAGAGATGCTTGTAAGCTAGAAGCAGAAGAGAAATGTGCTCTAGTTAGTCAGCTAGAAAATGAAAAAGAAGCTTTTGTTGTGAAAGTTAAGTGTCTTTTAGAAGAGAATGTCTTATTGACCAATGTGGTCAGAACAATAGAACTTGAAAGAGACACTTCCTTGAAAGAAGTTGAAGAGTCAAGGACTCAGTTAGTGGAGATAGAATCTTTAAAAGATTCTCTTGTTGATAAGGTGACATTTCTTGAAAAAGAATATCATAATGTCCTTAAAGACAAGACAGACTTGATTCAGAAGGTTAATATTCTTGAGAAGGAAGTTAGAATGTTTGGAAACACTCTATTCCTGGATGAACTAGTTATAAAACATGGTTCAAATACAAATAAATCTGGGATAGGACATGTTGACACACCAGCTGGTCCTCTAGCTATTGGTACAATGGCTGGTGCAGTGTTTGAACCAATTTATTTTGATCCTAAAGTTAACTGTAGTGACCCTAATTTAAATTAAATACACTCAGGGGTAAATTTTTAAATTATACCCCGAGGGTAATTTAGTAATTGATTTTTGGTGTTTGATCATATGGCTAACCTTGGTGGGGTAGGGCTAACCCAATGATTTAATTTAATGAGTTAAATGAATTAAATCTAGGTTATAAACAAACAGGCCTTAGTGGGGGTATATTAGTAATTCTCTAAATTGAGTTTAGTATAAATAGAATTGTTTAACCTAATAGTCATATTTTGCTAAACTTAAATTAGGAGAAGTGAGATACGATCGTTTTGGGAGGAGAGGAGGAAAGCGGCTGTAGAGTCTGGAATTTTGTCGGATCTAGTGGAGAACCCGGTGATGGGATTTGGATCATCCAAGTTAGCTTCGAAGCTCTCCCAAGCAATCAACCTCTTGCATTCTTCTAAAAAAAAATCAGATCTAGAGGCAAGTGAATATTTCTATAGTTTAGATGTAAAGTATATTGTGATCACACAAAAATTTTAATGTGTTTTTCTTCTTATATTAATGATGGTGTGTATGAAAATATGATAGATCAGATCAATATTTTATACAGGTATTATTTTGATTTATTAAATATGTTATGACTGATTTTAATAAATCATAGAATAATATATTAGATTTTAGGGAAGAAAATATGAGATTTAGGAGATTAAAATTAGTGATTTTCGGAATTGAGTTAATTTAAATGAGATTTACCCAGTTTCGGTATATGAGTCATAACTTTATGACATTAAGTCCAATTTTGGTCCAATAGTAATCGTTACGAAGAGCTAGAAAAGATCTACAACTTTCGTGAAGAAAGTTTTCCCAAAATCAGTATTTTTGTGGGTCAAAACCTTAGTTGAAAATCAAAAACGAGAAAAATGGATATTTTTCACATTAATTTTTCTAAGATACTTTAATTAAATGTATATATTATTGAATGTGGGAACATTGCTTTGTTGAGATTCCTTTATAACTAATTAGTTAGTTTGTTAGATGGTTGAAAGATACCTCTAACAAATTTAAATAATTAGTTACTAAATAATTTGTTAGTAACTTGACTTATATTTTTTTTAGTTAATTTGTTGGGTGGTTGAAACATACCCCTAACAAACAACTAATTAGTTACTAACCAATTGGTTAGTAACTGAGCTCATTTATGCTAGTCTCACTAGCATAAAAAAAAGGGTTTTTCCAAGCTCTTGGGGGTTTGTGAAACCTTAAACCTCATTATCATGGGAGATTGAGAATTTGTAGCGTTATAAATATGTGATATTTATAATTAAAGTTTCAGTTGCAGGAACATAGCTGAAACCCCTTTTGAAATAAAGTATGTTATGTCTGCCTAGATATTAATTGTAAATTATAGCATTGTAGATTTTAATTATGAATTATAATGTTGACTATTATAACTGTCATTTAATGTTTTGCTATGTTTTCATAATAGTTGGAATTCATCTTTTAAAATAATGGTGGTTCAATAAACATTGTTTTAAACTTGATTAAGAGTCATTCAAGGAGTAAATTGTGTAAGACCTCCTTAAATTGATCATAGGGTGATGTTGTGTACTACCCAATAATGGTTTCAAGGTGGTGTAGAGCATCTACCTAGAAACAGAGGATTGAGTTGAGTTGTGTAAGACACTCAATTCTCAAATGGGTGAACTGTGTGAGGCCCAAGGGATAGGGTAAGCTGTGTGAGACCCCAACGATTCCCTTGATCAATAGGGTAAGTTGTGTAAGACCCTTCTTGACCGGACAGAACCATAAGTAAATACTTAATTGAATAATATGCATAATTTGTTAGTCATCTTATCATATGAATTGTTAATGCATTTAAATTATAGTGTATTCTCTTGTTGAGCTGTGGGCTCACCCTTTTTGATTCTTCTTTTTCAGGTGGTGATTAAAAAGAATAGGAATTGCTCTCGTTTAAGCAAGTGAGACCAGCCTTAAAGTTTTCTTCTCTGTTAGAGTGTGAGAGAACTGTAGTGAGGTAAACTATATGAAATCTTTGGATGATTTAGTTTTTGGGAGAACTCATGTTATTGAGTTTTTTTAGTTATGCTGGTTATTTAAATCTGTTGAATGGAGTATTAAATTATTTTAATTTCCATTAATATTGCAATTTTGTTTCCGGTTCACGCCTTGATATTTATACAAATATTAGTATTATTGCGTATAGATTTCGGGGCATGACATTAACCTTCTTCTTCAAGCATTAAGGCTAATACAAATGTTGTAATGCCTAGAAATGCAGCTCCAAGGGTGAATGTTGTGAGGAATCAGATTCCTTGTAGAAGAATTCCTCCTCTCCCTAGATTCATTCCCACATGTTTTCTGTGTGGAGTGAAGGGTCACATTTAACCCCATTGTAATGCCTTTCGAAGAACTCCCCGAATTGGTTCATGGAACCAAAGTCAAAATCAAGAGAATCTTCAAAGGCAGATTGAAGTTCTGGCTGAGAACTCGAGAATTTTGAGCGAGGATGTCATTAGAATTGCTCAACTTTCTAGAACAAGGAATGGTCCGATCACTCCTAATGAGTTTCATAAAGGAGATAATTGGGCAAAGCAGAATGCTAGAACTCAACAAAGGAGAAAGAGATCTAGGAGATCTAAGAAGAAAAAGGTCTCTCCTACACAGAAAGTTGACCAAAGGGTTAAGCAAAGTTTGAAAACTGTGTATGTGAGAAATGATGACCTTAAATGTTTTGTCATTCATACTGCCTTGAAAGCTCAAAACACAGAAATGTGGTACTTCGACAATGGGTGTTCTCGGCATATGACAGGTAACAAGTCCCTATTCACTTAGTTTGAGGATTGTTCAGATGAGACTGTTACTTTTGGTGATGAAAGCAAGTCTTTAGTTAAAGGGAAGGATATCATCAATGCACCAGGCATACCAAAATTGAAAAATGCCTTGTTTGTTGAAGGGCTGAAGGCTAACTTGATTAGCATAAGTCAATTGTGCGATGATAACCACGTCGTGCACTTTACCCTAAATAAATGCTTAGTCATTAATGGTAAAGGTAAGTGTGTTCTAGAAGGAATGAGAACCACTGACAATTGTTACAGCCTCATCCCTAGTTCTAATCCTCAAATGTCTGTAATAGGGCTAAAATTGAGGAGGTTGATTTGTGGCACCGAAGACTAGGTCACATGAATTTTAAAGACCTAAGCAATCTCTCAAAGCATGAGCTAGTGAGAGGGGTGCCCAAACTAGGAAAGCCTTCTACTGCTGTGTGTGGGCCATGCCAGATTGGTAAACAAATTAGAACCCCACACAAGAAGACTTCAAGTATTGCTACTTCACATCCACTAGAATTAATTCGTATGGATCTTATGGGTCCTACAAGAACTGAAAGTCTAGGTGGGAAGCGATACATCCTAGTTATGGTTGATGATTTCTCTAGAATGTCATGGGTGACATTTATAAAAGAGAAGTCCGATGCTTTTGAAAATTTCAAAAGTATATGTTTAAAAATTCAAAATGAGAAAAGATGCCCAATCACTCGAATTCGAAGTGATCATGGAAAGGAGTTTGAAAACTCTAAGTACAACGACTTTTGTGATGAGTCAGGTATCAAACATGAATTCTTTGCCCCCATTACACCATAGCAGAATGGTATTGTGGAAAGGAAGAATAGGGTTCTCCAAGAGATGGCTAGAGTTATGCTTCATCACAACAATCTAGCTTCTCATTTCTGGGCTGAAGCAATTAGCACTGCTTGCTATACTATTAATCGAGTTTTCCTAAGGCCCAGAGCAAGGAAAACCCCTTATGAGTTGTGGAATAACAAGAAACCCAGTGTCAAGTACTTTCGAGAATTCGGAAGTAAATGCTATATCCTTAAGGATAGAGAGCAACTGGGAAAATTTGAATCTCGAAGTGATGAAGATACCAACAGTAGAGCTTATCGAGTGTATAACTTGAGAACCTCTACTATCATGGAGTCCATCAATGTGGTTGTGGATGACTCCGGTGTTGAATTTGTGCAACTTGAGGATAATGAAAGTGCTATAATTGAAAATGTTGAAACTATTTCAACTCTTCAAATTGTTAAGCAATCATCCCCACTAAGACCTACACTTCCTAAGGTCATGAGTCCTCACTCCTCCACTGATATCATTGGTGATCTTGAAAATGGAGTGAGAACGAGGAATCAAATTGAGAAGGAGGTTAGCTATATTTGCTATACTTCTTCATTTGAACCCAAGAATGTAACTGAAGCTCTTGCAGATGATAATTGAATAAATGCTATGCAAGATGAGTTACTTCAGTTTGCTCGGAATGATGTTTGGTATTTAGTACCTAGGCCTAAAAATACAAATGTGATAGGTACCAAGTTGATTTTTAAGAACAAATCTGATGAACATGGTACTATCTAGTGTTTTAAAACCCGAAAACTCGACTCGACTCGGAAACTTGCCGAGTAGAGTCAACTCGGAAACTCAAGCAAAACTCGTCCGAGTAATGACACCTAAAACTCGGACATATATAATATTTTTCTAATAATATATATGGTATAAATTCAAAATTAATGATAAATCATGCCTAAAATAAGATATATAATTCAATATATACTAAACATCCCCCTTTTGTTTTGTATTTATACTTAAAAGTGAGCGGGTTGTGTTAAAAAAAAGAAAAAAAACATAATTTAGTCAATCGGGTTGGCAGTTTACTCGATTTTTAGTTTTTTAAAAAAAGTGCAAAAACTTGGGTGAGTCGGGGGCAAGTTTCTGTCAAAACCGAGTTTTGCTTGAAACTCGACTCAAAACTTGGCCGAGTCGAGTCGACTCGGCCCAGTTTTGAGTCGACTCGCCGAGTTTTAAAACAGAGGTACTATCATAAGAAATAAGGCTAGGTTAGTTGCTCAGGGATACACCCAAATTGAAGGCATCGATTTCGATGAAACCTTCGCTCCTGTTGCCCGGCTAGAATCAATCAGAATTCTACTAGTTGTGGCATGCCATATGAAATTTAAGCTTTTTCAAATGGATGTTAAGAGTGCCTTTCTGAATGATATTCTGTAGGAGGAAGTCTATGTGGAACAACCAAAAGGATTTGAAGATCCACATCACCTTGATCAAGTTTATCAATTAAAAAGGGCCCTCTATGTTTTAAAGCAAGCTCCTAGAGCTTGGTATGAGAGGCTGACTACTTACCTCTTGGAAAAGGGATTTTCGAGAGGGGGAGTAGACAGAACCCTATTCATAAAGACTGTGAAAGGTGATATTGTCATTGCCCAAATCTATGTTGATGACATTGTGTTCAGTTCCACATCAGACTCACATGCTCTCTCATTTGTTGATTAAATGAAAAATGAATTTGAGATGAGCATGGTTGGTGAGCTTAGTTTATTCCTTGGTCTTTAGATCAAGCAAATGGTATCTGGGATCTTTGTATCTCAAATCAAGTATGCCAAAGATCTTGTGACGAAATTTGGCATGAGCTCTGCTAAACATGCTAGGACTCTTATGAGTACTACTACAAAGCTTAGTAAGGACAATTCAGGCAAGGATGTCGATCAAACTTCTTATAGAAGAATGATTGGTAGTTTGTTATATCTTACTGCTAGTCGTCTAGACATTGCTTTTAGTGTTGGAGCGTGTGCCCGCTATCAAGCGTGCCCTAAAGAGTCTCACTTGCTTGCAGTCAAGCGTATTATTCGCTATGTGAGTGGAACTCTTTCTTTTGGCCTCTGGTATTCTTTTGATACCAATGCCAGTGTAGTTGGGTATTCCGATGCCGACTGGGCCGAAAATACCGATGATCGGAAGACCACCTCCGGAGGGTGTTTCTACATTGGAAACTGCTTAGTTGCTTGGCTTACCAAAAAGCAGAATTCCATTTCCTTGTCCACTGTTGAGGCTGAGTACATAGCGGCTAGCAGTTGTTGCACTCAACTTCTATGGATGAAGCAAATGTTGCATGATTACGGGATTGAACAAGGCTCTATGACGGTGTATTGTGATAATACAAGTGCTATCAATATTTCCAAAAATCCAGTTTAACACTCTAGCACAAAACACATAGACATTAGGCATCACTTCATTCGTGATCTAGTTGAACAAAATGTTGTGTGTATTGAGTATGTCCAAACTGAGAGTCAATTTGCGGACATTCTCACAAAACCTTTAGATTCTCTTAGGTTTGAGTACCTTAGGAAATCAATAGGTTTGTGCGGAGTTGAGTGATTGAGTGCCTTCTTTATAGCCTAGGCGATTCTTAAAGTCTATTCTTTCCCTAGAGCTATTTCTCTGGTGTATTTTACTAGTTCTTTCTTTGTTAGTTTTTATATTTTTCTTTCTTTCTTTTCTAATTTTATTTTTTTTAAAAAATTACAAAAAGATTGGAAAGTTTGGTATTGTTTTCTCTCCTACCATGAATTGTATGCTTAATTTCCTTGTGATCATCATTGACAATTCATACCCAAGGATAAATATTGGATAGGATTGAGTTTGTAAGGATAATTACTTATCTTGGTCTTATGAGTGCTTAATAATGGACTGTAGCACTAAACTAATTTCGAGTAAGGTGAACTAGTTGCTTTGTGTATAGCACATGCGCTCTGACTAACCCTAGAAGAAAGGCTAAGCTCCTGTGTGTAGGTGCTGGTTTTATACCTTTTGGTCCTCTAAGGTTATTCAAGTCTAGATTAACTTGGAGGTTTAGTTTACTTTTCATGTGCCCTCTAAATAAAATTTGCGTTGGAAAGGGCTACCTGTGAGATAGTGTGATAGCTTCTAGTGGATGCAAACAGTGAGTAATGGCTACCTAGACAAACAATAATTATCTATATGGGTTGCTAGAGTGAAAGCCCCCACTGCCATTAGAGAGGGCTGCCTACTCACTTGTGTGAAAGCCACCAGTGTCAGTAAATAAAGATTTTTAAAATGTGTAAAGTTTGACAGAAAAATTACATGCATATTGTTGAGTCAAACTGGAGGTCAAAATAGCACATGGTTAAAAATCTTGTTTACTGAACTTCATTGGTTTGTCTTTATAAGTTTGTGTAACTTAGAGTCCCTAATAAGCTATTAGGCCAACACCTCATCTAGGGATTAAACCTGACTTTTAGATCAGTCTGATTTTTCACTTCACACTCATTAGCAAATTAAGTAACATTCTTTCTCTAAATGAGTTTTAGAGATTTCAGCCCATAGTTGATCAATTCATCAGATCATAATTAATTAATATTCCTTAATTAGTCAATTCAATACAATTTTGACTAAGTAATGGATTTTGTTGATTGATCACTTGGAAAATTTGTATATATGTATTTATGATATATGGAGTGGTGTTTCTCAGGGGGAGAATTGTTTGAGTGTTTGCACTGTGTCAAGAAGAATTTTTTTTTTAAAGAGGTTTAGTTCAAAATTTTACAGCTTTTTGGGCTGACCGGTTTACCGCTCCTTATGACCGGTCGACCGGTCATCATGTGAATGGGTTTATAAACGGTTTGTTTCATTTTTTCCATTCTCATTTGTTTTGCAACTGTGTGTCTCCCCTAGGGCATCAAAGGTCTCTCTCCTCCTTCCTTCCAACAAGGTAATCTCCTCATACCTTTCCTCCATTTCATTTGCAATTTCCTTCGTGATTTTTGCTTTTCTCATGGCTAGTACTAAGAAGCCCCGAGAACATGTGATTGATGATGAGGAAGAGTCTCCTCATGATGAGGAATCCTTTAATCCTGTTTCGTTCACTCCTATTGGTCATGGTATATCCATTGGGGATGTCCCTCATAGGAGAATGATTGATTCCTCAGTAGAAAATCGCCGAAAGGCGTTGGCTGATAAGACCCGCGGTAAGGGCAAAGCCACTGCTTCATCTAATCCTGTTCCTTTGCCTCAGTTTACCTCTACTACTGCGGCCACACTCTATAGGGATTACTTTTCTAAACGATCTATTATTGTTGAGCGAGAAATCATTATTTCTGACTTTGGTGATTATTTTCTTGCTTCTTTGATCAAAGATTGAAAATGGGAGGGTATTCTTACTTTGTCAGGTCAAGCTCTGGTTCAACTCATAAGAGAATTTTATTATAATATTTTTGATATTAAACTGGAAACTTGTTCTTTTAAATCTCGTGCCCTTGGAGTCCCAGTAGAAATGAATCGAAATATTATTGCAAAGTATCTAGCTTGTCCTCGAGTCCCCGATGCCTACTATCCATTTTGCTTTCGGAATGATAAAGTAAAAGACTCTTTGGATGATATAGCTACTTTTCTTCATGGTTCTCCTTCTACCTGGGAAGGTTTCTCTCTTCCTGTGTCTCAACTTACTAAGGAAGCCCGCCTTGTGAACATGGTCATGAGTGCGAATATCCATCCCAAAGTGCACTCTACTGATCTTCGTGAGGATCGTGCACGATTTCTTTTTAGTCTTATGCGTGGTCATGGGATTGATCTGGCGGCCAACATCATAGATATCATCATTCAGGTCCACAACTCCAATACATCCGTGGGAGCACTTCCTTTTGGCTTTCTTCTTTCGCAACTTCTGGGGATTCAGGGTACGAAGGCTTCTCCAGGAGATGATTTTCATAAACCCAAGGGTCCGATTAATAAGAAGTCAATGACAAGTAGTGTCTCTCATGCTTCTGCACGGGAAGATGATGATGAAGCTCCTCCTGCGGGTCCATCTCGTCAGAGCTCTACTATTGAGGATCTAATTGCTATGATGAGTGCGATGCAGATAGATACTCGTACTGCTGTTGATTCTATTACGGAGTTACGGGGTCAGTTTGATTCTTTTACTACTGAGGTTTGTGGACATCTTGGATCACTTGATGTTGCAGTTCTTGGCGTTCAGAGGGATGTTTGTGATTTTCGTACTTATTTTGGAGTCCCAGCAGACCTCCGAGGAGGAGGACTAGATGTCTTGTTGACTGGATGTTTTGATGTTTTATTAGACTTGTTTCTTTTTGGACAATATTTGAAGGAAGGTCTAGTTATAACTGTTTTTATTTTCATTTTGACTTTACATCAAACTTGATACGATGTTATTTTGGTTGTGAATGAATGGTTATGTTTCTATGAGATTGCATGAGTTAAATCTGATTCTTGTAATTGCTTCTCAATGTTTTCTGATCATGGGATGATTTATTGTTTTATATTTGTGTGTTTCTCCCTTGATTTCCACCTTTGGCATTTCGTGCCAAAAAGGGGGAGAATGATTTGACATACAGGTTAAATTATTATTGGTATTTCCCATGCTTCACAGGGTGTTAGTTTTAGCATGGTTACAGACAAAGAATAACATGACAAGAGCAAGTTGAGCTTTATGTTTTAAGTCATGTCATTATTTATTGTTTGTAAGTCATGTACAGGACGTTCTTTCCATTTTTGAATCAATTGGGAAAGTTCGTACCTAGTATGTGAGTGAGTTTTTGACCCGGAATGGCCAAAGGGGGAGATTGTAAGTCCTAATTTGGCTTGGCAAATTCTGTGATAAAAATTTAGGTCTTTTGTAGGTTTGAGTCTTGAGTCAACTAGTCATGGGTTATGAAGTCTGTTGAAGCTGAAGAAAACTAAAGATTTATCATTCAAGCTCCGCTTTCGGTTTTAGGAAGGTAAGAGACTTAGTGACCAAATTTCCTAGGTTGAAAATTGTCTTAGATCACATGAAAAACTTCCTAGGTGATTAGTTTAGACTTAGACAAATTCCCAAGAACAAGTTGATCATATTTTATGCAAAACAGGCAAACTGGGAGGCTTTTACTGAGCCAACCAGTCGACCGGTCAAGGTGAGCAGTCAACCCCTGGCCTACCGGTCGACTGCTCTTGCACTATTTCTTCTATGGGATTAAAATCCAGTGAGCTAGTTTGGGACCGGTCGACCCCTCATATGACCGGTCGACCCTTAGTGGACTGGTTGACCGCTCCATGTGAGGGGTCAACCCGTACTGCTTTCTTTTGGTCTCCTACTTCAACAGTGACTCTTTTAAACCTATAAATATTACTTTAAGTGACCTAATTCGAGGTGTGTTGATAATTTTGTGAGAGTGGAGGCTGGAGAACTCCTACCTAGGGTTTCCATTATTTCTTATTGATTATTGTTAATCCCTCCTCTCACAACCTCTCTAGAGAATGTAAGAATACCCTTTCGATTCTTAGATCTTGCATTGAGTGATCTTCATGTCATTAAGATCCCTCGAGATTACTTGAAAATTGATTCAACAACCCCAACACGTGTGTGTCTTTGGCCGGAGTGTGTGATCCGAAGCCTTCGAAGAAGGAGATCGATCTTTGGAGATCGTGGTATTGAAGTAGCTTTGAGAATAGTTGACTTGCGGTGGAGATCGACCTTGCTGGTTCGTGGATTTCAAGATCAAGAGTCTGTACCAAGGAATAGAGTGTCATGTCCATGGTTGGTAAGGTCTTGTCTTGTACATTATAACTTTCTCATAGTAAATTATTTGCGGGATGAGGTTCCGTGGTTTTTCCCCGAAAGGGTTTTCCACGTAAAAAATCTCGTGTCAGATTGTGTGGATTGATTGAATGTTTCTTTTTGCTTATTAATTAGATAAATTTTAAAAGTAGAAATCGATAAATAGACCTATTCACACCCCCTCTAGGTCTTATAGATCATTGATCATAGGAATTTCAGGTGTCAAGCTTTATGCAACAACATTCTCATCTTTGATTTATGCTTTTAGGTGTCAAAGCATACTTCTTGTATCAACATTTTTGTATCAATTTATATTTTGAGATGTTCTATTCGGCTTTATGCATCGATATTCTCATTCGTGCTTGGGCACATTTGGTCGAATCAATGAGTTCATTTTTTCCATTCTTTTTCTTGTTTAATTTTAGCTGAATTAAATGTCGTGGTTAAGATTCACTGGTTTAGTTGTGGTGGTCTTTGATCTTTGGCACCGTAATTCTTATTTGTGATTGATTTGTATTTTGTGCATATGTTAAGAAAATATGACTTTGTGCTTTGGGTGTTTTATGTATCTAAGAATTGGGGTTTGCTTCGTATTCAATTTAAATTTTTTTCTGGTATATTCGAGATACAACTCGGTGGAAGAAACATCTTTCAATTATGTTCTATGTCAAATTGTTTGATGTGATTGTCAGTTGGATAGTTACAAATTATACAACACTTATTTCTTTGTGGTGTTTTTTTTTTGTAGTTCATTATTCTTTTTGTAAGTGTGATATGTGGTTTTGTTGTGGATTCAAGAAGTCTCTTCGGGACTTTTCTTTGGTGAGATTTGGGACTAATTCATGAGCAAGGCTGTCTTACATGATTCTTCTTCTTCTTCTTCTTCTTCTTTGTGAAATTCAATTTGATTTTCTCGCTCTTTTTGCCATCTTTGAACCATTATTGAATCCTTTAATAGGCTAATCGTGCATTTTTCCAACTCTTATAAATTTGACTGCGAAGAAGTCGGATATCCAGGGGGTTTTGGTTTCTGTTCTTTGTTTTGTGACCTGCTTGGTAGATTTTGACCCCCACAATACCTAAAATAGACTCGTACATTGTTAATAAATCTTTCCCTACTTCTAGACAGAAACTTTTTTGTTCATGTTCTCTTGTTTAAAATTTAGGAGAAATATGTTAAATTACAGACTTCCAAGGCCCTGGATACACAATACACAACTGTGCTATTAATTAGCATCAATGTTTTTATACTGATGATATAGAAAAATATGTTAAATTACATATATCGGTATCGAAGTAGAGATGTCCATTTTCTTTTTTGTCAACTTGGAATTAATTAGGACTACCAAAATCCAAGTCTCCAATAAATTTACTATGCTCGCTATAGTGACATCTATAACTATCTATAACCTATATAAAAAACGCGTAGAAACACTGACATTCAACTTTTTCCGTCGAACTTTCCTTTCCTATTATATCCTTGTAAAGCCATTGGTTTCCTTTATATAACCCATCTCTATAAGACCTTGTAAAGCAAAGAGTGAACATCTCCTTCGTCTACATTTCTCACCGCTACATGCGTCTCTTTCTTGCTTACAACTAACATGCTCAAGCTCCAAATGACAGCATCGCGACCAACTGCGCAGGGAGGGTTTACAATAGAAAACTTTCTTTCTACTCATTCAGTGAAGGAACCATTGCTCATCCTTTTTTCTTATTGCTGCTTTAGTTGAAAAAGTTTTGATGGCAACGAAGCTATCAATGTTCTTTCTCGACCATGGCTGAAGTGGTTTCAACTGCAACCACTCGAATTCTCTCTTACCTGTACCTTCTCCACGATTGCTACCTCACCTCCTGTAAGATACGACCACGGATTTTCAGGGTTTTTTTTATCTGTTTCATCATCTCATTTTTCCTGAAAACAAGATTTAACAAAAGCTATCACCGTCTTTACTTTTCTTTTTTGTTCTTAATTCGGTTTGATTCACTCATGTTTCCTTCTTGAATTTATGAACTTCTGTGAACTGGGATTTTCTTGTTTTTGTTTTATTTTTCATTACTTATTTTTCCCTTTCTTTTTTTTCCTTCCTTGTTTTCACCTTATCACCACCTTACTATGCATAACCAGAGCCGATGGAGATAATCCTCAAATCTCTGTTATAAAAGATCTAATCTATGTTATAAGAGATCTTAAGGTGGACCCATGCATGATGGGTCTGTATTTGGAGTCAGTGTTATGCTTATAAAAATTGTTTATTCTCCACTTAGACTCTAGATAATCTCGGTTGGTAATATTATCTTAACATTTGCTCGGGCTTAGTGACCCATTTTTGGCTTCATAGTTAAATGGAACAAGCATGCCGATGGTTTGCATTACTACATGAGAGTCTACTCGACGAAATGCCCCAATGAATGGCTTTAACAATTATAGATTTGGTCCAGGTCCTTTTCCACACTGCCAGAGAAGAAAATAACTGTGGCAACTGAGTGAGGAACTATATTTATCTTGAACATTATATCAATAAAATATTTTAAAATATGGCATATTCTCGTAGAGTCTATTGTTTGTCTAATTCAGTTTCTTAACTACATATATACAATATTTCTCTACCCATGTCGAGAGTCTAAAGAGACCGAGACTGAGACGATGAATCCTTTTGTGTAGCACTGGAATAATTGATTCTTGTTTGAAAAATGGATGTTCGTTGATTACTTGAGTGAGGTTTGGAAGAGTTTTCACATCTTGTGATATGCTCTCTTTCCGTTAATTCTTCCAATTTTGATAACTTGTAAACAAATACAATGTCGACAAAGCTTTGTCTTGAAGATGCCCTTCTTCATTGCATGCTCTTAAAAATTTAATCGTTCCAACAGAGCAACAACAGTGTGGATATGCCACGAGCACAATATGTTTCCTATTAGTAATTGGGCAGCATGGATATGCCACGAGCACAATCGGCCAGGGCTTATGAATGTACAATAAACACAGTAGACGTTATTGTTTAATTTTGTTTAAGTTAAAATTTGGGTATAACGGTATAGGAAGACAAATTTTGTACATTCATCCCCCAAGGCCTAAACAACCTAAAAATCGTGTGGTGCTAACTTTGCAAAAAGGTGATAGTTTTTCCCATCTCATTTTTGGGCATGTTGTTTGAATCAATACTGCAAGTAATGCTGAGAACCTACTACACAAAAAGAAATAGGGATCCTGGTTGGAGAATATGTACAAATTATTTGCTTATAAATAGCACATGCTTGTTTGTATAAAGAAGAAATTTGGAAAATTTCCAGTGTGCAAATAACCAGGCTATGGTATCCAAAGTTAATGCGATCTAGATAACTAAATATCAAAGATTTGCAGTAACAAACAAATTTTCTTACATATCATTTGAAGAGCAAAAACCAACAACATAATAAATCTGGCCCATGGTACCAGAATTCTAGGAAATTAAGAATGGCCAAACAAAGGGTTTGTCAAGGAGCAAGTCCAAGAAATAAAACTAGATATAAGGGGTCACAAAACAACAGATTTTCTTCTTAATTATTTGCAACATTTCATTTTCTTCATAAAATTATGTGTAGGGCAGTAGTGCTAACCATAAATGCGGAGGGCCATGGAGTGGCGTCTAAGGTCCCTCCCCCCTTGGTACCTAGCTATTTTTTTTTTGTTATCTATTTTTTGTCTTAAAGTTCTGTCTATGATCTCTATAGAGTGATTTTTTTGTTGCACCTAGATAATAAGCTTCATAGAAGGCAGACGTTAATGTAGATACTATGAAAAGTGTATCGTATCCTGCAAATATAGTATAAGCAAAAATGCTTTTTTATTTCTCATGTATTCATGGTTCTTATTGAGATGCTCATGTAATGTCGTGGTAAGTTGCTACTTTTTTTTTTCTTTCACATACTTACTAAGACCAGACCACTATCAATATCAAGATTAGGAATGGTTGATGCCAAATAACCTGTGTCAGTATTAAAATACTGGTACATGGTCATAGACTATACTAATTTAACTGACAAATCAAGTATTGGTAATGAGCATATATACCTAATGTGTATACTTATTTGTTGGAAATGTAAATGTCTTAGATAGTCACCAAGGTCTCCATGATTGTTTGCAAAGTTAATAAAATCAGACTCTGCATAAAAAATCACCATGTCGGATGGGAAATTTAGAAAATTATAAATTTGAAACCAAACCCTTCATATGACATATTTTTTAGCTCAATGAGAACCAGAACCATAAATAAATAATAAATTTTTAACAAAAATGAAAACATTTTTATTCCTTATATTGAACCAACTTCTATTTGGAAGCTAAAGGCTTAAAAGCTGATAATCTGAAAATGGGCTTTCTTATAATCTCACATAAATGGTCCTGTATATGTTAGTTTATTGATTTGATCATGCCCATAATGATGAATATCTGAAGAGTCAATTGTTCAACAGGTTTTAGCGAGAATGGTTTCTTCAGTTTGGTGGAAGCTTTGCATGTATGTTAAGGTTGTTGTTCATGTCCTCAAAATGCCTGATAGAGAGAACACCCTCTACCCTTTGTGTTCCCATCAAGCTTATCTAACTAGGAACTAAGCTAATAAAAAGACAGAGGCTACTACATCTGCAATTGGACAATAAGTTGATATGAAGATAGACTTTAATTTACCAAGTGAAGATCACTGCATCACTATCAAATTAGGAATCGCTGATTCCAAATAATCTGTGTCATGTTGAAAACCAAGCACATTATCATAAGAATTAAAATGAAGTTTAACCAACAAATATGTACCTCATGAGCACTACTTATTTCTTTGTTGAAAAGGTATTCAGTTAGTCTTGAAATCTATAAATCCTTGATCTGTGTGGGGCAGGAAATATACAGATATATAGAAACGCTAATCCTTGCAGGACTAATGACCATTGTTCACCCCACCCCACCCCACCACAACTCTAACTCTCACTGTCCACAATATGATTTTTACTCATTTTCTTTCTTTAATTTTTTTTGGTTGAAATCTACTAGATGATTTTTCGTTGAAGTCTACCCAACTCTTTTTTTTATCGGTAGTCTACCCAACTCTAGCTAAATGGTCCTACATAGCAACACTGTGAAAAGTGACACTCTATCCAACAAATATATAAAAATATTATTTGGTTGATTATGCAAGAGAGTTTCATATAGTGGGATTTATTTGTTTGACGAACCTCAAGACCATTTACTTTGTATTTACAGTTTCTTTTGCTCGTAAAATTGGGTATAGGGTAGTGCTAGCAATAGATGCGGAGGGCCTCAGATGCCCCGATTCTTGGCAAAGGAGCAAACACTTTGGGATGAGGCACACACTCAGTGTGTTTGCCGTTTGCCAAGTAAGCGGTAATATCTAAGGGGCCCGCCCACCTATACCCTAGCAAATTCTCGTGTATATGTTTCTTGTACATTAGTACATTTTTTTTTGGTCTCAACATTAGTACCTCACTACTACTGTTTTTTATGTTTTTGCCTCTATTTTCTTCTTAAACTTCTTTATCTAATGATCTACGGAGTTATTTATGTTTTTGTGTTGCTCCCAGATAAGCTACAGAGAAGGCAATAACTTATGTTTTTGTGTTGCTCCCAGATAAAAAGCTACATAGAAGGCGGTAACTTAGCAAAGTATAAAGCAAAAATGTTATCAACCCATCAAAATCCCAACACTGTGGATTGTGTATACTGTCCTATCAATATAGTATAAGCAAATTTATTTTTCATTACTTATTTTGGAGAGATTCAGACAGCTGTGGATATCATGGTTATTATGACCATTTACTGCTAGAGATTCATGGTAGCTCACTTGCTATTAATTTATTTTCCCCTTAATATTCTGTATGGTTCTTCTTACTAAGATGCTCATATGTGTATGACTTTCCGAGCAGGCTGCTACTGTTTTTTCTTTCACTTAAAATTAGGCATATGTTTTTTTTTTTACAAAAGTAGCTCAAGTGTTTAACTGGATGCTAAGCTAATAAAGAAGGGATTTAACTTATTAAGGGCAGATCATTGCATCAATATCCAGATTGGGAATAGTAACTGCTCTAATTAACCTGTGTCATTGTTCAAACAAGCACATGATCATATAAAATAGAGATTCAACTGAAGATCAACTATAGCCATTAAATATGTACCTCATGAGTTATTTCTATGCTGAAAACGTAAATGCCTTCCGGTTAGGATCCTGTAATCTAAAAATGATCGATCTATACAAGTACATACAAATGCCGAGCCTTGCAGGACCAATGACCATTGTTCACCCCACCATAACTCTTTAACTACTGTACACAAGATTTTGTTTCTTGTTTTTGCTGAATGATTAATCTCTTCTTATTTGCAACTCATAGTCTACCCAATCAAAGCTAAATGGTAGACCTTGTACCAACACTGTGAAAAGTGATACTCAGTGGGTTATCCTACATAAATATAAGATTTGGTATAAGCTTTAACTATACCATTTTTAGCTAACAAATTGATTGCGTAAGAAAATTTTGAGGTTTCTCAATCCACAATTGAAGTGTGTTACAAGTTACAACTATAGTCTAGGACTTAAACCTTTACTTATATAAACATAACTTACGTTATCAGTGAAAAATATCATCAACATCAGAAATGGGGCACACAAAGAAGATAAGGGTGGTGTGGCATGTGATCCACACACATCCACTAACTGAAACACTGCCAACCTAGGATGAATGATGCCTTGAAGCAAAAACAAAGAAGAGAGGAAAGTACATGTTCTATGGATAAGTGTTTTTAACCAAATTTGACACTCAGTGTTTCTTTAATAAAATAGATTCGTTTTTTTTAAGTAAATAAAAAATAAAGAACTTATTCGAATCATTTAGAGGTGGAAGTTTCTTAAGGGGGTAATTCAACCTCAAAACTCGAAATTTCAACAAGAGATTTCAGGCATGCAACTAACATGCCTGAGAGTTTTTGAGGATTCTTTGACGTCCCAGTCTCGTATTTGCGCGGCTGTGTGGGAGTGGGCGGGCCTTAATTATGATGGGGAGGAGCTTCAGATGGTGCTAGGATGAGTTTCCTCCTCCGACGGAGTTTGTAGGCAAGGATTTGTAATGACCTTGAAATTATTTTTATTGTGGTTAGTTAGAACCTATAAACAAAAAAGGACCACTAATGGCATTTTAGTAAATAAGAAAATAGGATTAATATATATAGAACATTATAAACCTAATCCTCATAATTTTTACTAAACTGAAATTCTGGAGAATAGAACATGGGAGAGAAAGGAAAAAGAGGCTACACCTTAGTAGAGCTTTCAAGCGTCTAGATCGAGATTCGAAGCTTGGAGATTTGAGTTTTCTTCCTTGTGGTGGTTTGATCATTCGAGAAAAGCATGTTTGGGTAGGATTGAAGTATTAAAAGTCTGAGATTCGAACCTTTGAGGCAAGTGAATACTCCCCTAGAGTTAGGGTTTTCTATTATTAGTTTTATCTTGGGTTTATATAGATTTATTGATATTTATGTGATATCTAGGATAGAGATCTATACACATTGAAGAATAATGCATAAATAATGTTAGAATAGAAGTTACAAATTGAAAGAGCAATTGTGGGTAAATTAACACGGGTTTCGAGGGGTGAAAAATCGAGAAAAAGAGTTCAGAAAGTTGAAAAAAATCGAGATCTAAGGTTTGGGTTGGCGTTTCCCAGCCAAATCGCCGACACCGATCGATCGGAGGCCTGGGCCGATCAATCGGTGGCCATTGATCAATCGTAGTTAAACCGCCGATCAATCGGTGGCACCGTTTTGGGTGTTTCACGAGCTGTATTTTATTGAATTAATTAAATAACTTGAGGAGATATAATTAAATAAATTATGTAATAAAAAGGATTAAATAAATTAAATAATGAATGACGAAATAAAACGAAAGAAAAGAAGGAGAATAAAATAAAATAAATGATTTATTTATTTTATTCTTTGAAAAATAAATATTTGAGAATGGTTTGTACTGTGAGCATATTAGAATAAATTAAATAATGAATGGCAAAATAAAAACGAAAGAAAAGAAGGAGAATAAAATAAAATAAATGATTTATTTATTTTATTCTTTGAAAAAATAAATATTTGAGAATTGTTTGTACTGTGAGCATATTAGATAAATTGTAGATTCTCTTTATTTAGAAAGGCATGTTTAAAGAAATCTGTTTCAATTATTATCTTGCGTAATTGTAATTGTTATAGCTTTGCATGATATGATGTCCTCTTTATTATGATGGTATGGGACACCATAATAAAAAGTGTGGTTAACGAATTAAAGGGAATAAGACCAAGGAATGACAAATAGAGAGGAAGAGACTCTATAGGTCTAAAGTCTAAGGGAGAGCTCTGTGTAATCCCACTGAGAAGTTGTGTGCCTCTCAGGGTGACTACCTTAGGTGAGCTACGTGTAAACCTAAGGGTCCTTGTATAAGACCATATAAGATTAATACTGTTGTCAATAGGGTGAACTACGTGTAAACCTTATTGACAGAATAACTGTGTAAACTAATAAATTAAATGATGCATACTCATATTGTTGTTCATTGTTTTATTTATCATAATTGTTGCATATTATTGTATTCTTTTGCTGAGCCAAAAGCTAACCCTTGTTATATTTATTGGTTTTTTTTTCAAGAAGTACTTGAAGGACCTAGGGAAAACGGTTAAGAACTTAATTAGTTGTAGGGTATCGTTGCAGAACTTTAATTAGTACTTTTAGTTGAGGTAGAGTGTTATGTCAGTGAGATTTTAAATGAATTCAGTTTTATGTTCATTTACTCTTGTTAGTTTAAACTTAATGCTAGAGATATGCATCTGTTAATGGTAATTTATTTAGATTAAATTTCATTACCTCGGGATTTGTTCCAGGTTCACGTCTTGGAATCTACACCAATATGAGATGTATTGTGTGTAGGTTTTTGGGCGTGACAGATTGGTATCAGAGCACAGTTTAAAGTAACCCTGATGTTTGTAGTGACACCTAAGAGAGTTCTTAGGGTCCTTGAGAGATTATTTCGTTGAGTTCTTCTTTCATCTGTTTTGTGCAACCAGACTAATGTTTTCCTTATTTTTGTAATAAGGATTATGTCTGGAAGGAGAGGAAGAGGGCGAGGTCAGGCAAGAGCAAGGGCTGGAGCATTTGAGGGCTTAGACCCGAGGATTGATGTAGTCTTCCAGGCACTGGAAGACACAGCAAGGCTTCTGGAGGAGTCTACTCGCCAAGCAGGAAATAGGTCAGACACGTCTAGTCAGATTTTAGAGACCACACCCATGGCTAGTTTGATTAAGGAATTCAAGAGGTTGAGCCTTCCAGCATTCAGTGGAGCTGCAGATCCAATGGAAGCTGATAAGTGGGTCCAAGAACTTAAAAAGATCTTTGAGGTCATGGAGTGCAGCGAGATTCAGTGAAGGAAACTCGCTGTTTTTCTGTTGAAGGGTGAAGCACATCATTGGTGGGATATGATTACCAGATCAGAGGAGGTATTTGAGATGGGTTGGGAGGAGTTCAAGTTGAAATTCTATTCCAAGTATTTTTCGGAGACTGTCAGAGAGCAGAAGGCCCTAGAATTTATTCACTTTGTTCAGGGATCGATGACTGTGGGTTAGTACGAGGCAAAGTTCCATGAACTGTCTCATTTTGCCATGCATATGGTGGAGAGTGAGGAGCGCCGAGTGAGGAAATTTGAGCATGGTTTGACTCCATCTATCAGGAAGATGATAGTGAGTCTTCGCTTGAGGACTTACGCAGAGGTAGTGGAGCGAGCTTTGGTGGTTGAACGTGATAATGTGGATTATCAGAAAGGCAGAGATCAGAGGTTTGAGTCAAGGGACAAGGGCAAGTTTGTGCCTGGGCCTCAGCAAGTGCAGAAAAATCACCCTAGAGTTCCACAACAACAGCCACAATGGAAGCGACAGAAGGCAGTTGCTCCAGTCACATCTATAGCCATAGTACCTATTGTGCCAGTCGTGAATGCAGAGCCTAAGAGTTTTCTAGGGATCTGTTACAACTGCAGGGAGAAGGGGCAGATAGCAAGGAATTGTCCCAAGCCGAAGCGGACTGATCAGCCATAGGGTCAGGCTTCAAACCAGCAGAGAGGTCCTACAAGAGTGTTTGCAGTAGTTCAGAAGGAGGTGGATGCATCTGAGGCACAGAAGGTACCCTCCCCGTTTATCATTGTGTCACTAAAGTTTTGTTTGATTCAGGAGCATCTCATTCTTTCATTTCAGCATCTTTTGTGAATGTCTTGGGCTTAGTGCCAAAAAATTTAGAGATTGTTTTGTCAGTTGTAACACCAATGGGAGAGTCAGCTTATTTGGGTCAAGTTTGTAGAGATTGTCCAGTTAAAATTGGGGATAGGATTTTGTCAGCAGATCTTGTAGTTCTTGGGATGCGAGAGTTCGATGTTATCTTAGGCATGAACTGGTTAGCTGCCTTCCATGCTATGATAGACTATTTTGGAAAGACAGTAATTTTCTCAATCCCTGGAGAAATACCTTTTTCCTTCTGGAGTTGTTATTCGGAAGAAGTTTTGATCAAAGGTTTTCTCTTTCATATTGAGAGTGTGGAGAAAAGTCTTGGTGTGGAGGTGATTCTTGTTGTCTCCGAGTTTGAGAATGTGTTTAGAGATATACCGGGTTTGCCTCCAAGGAGGGTAGTAGATTTTGGTATTGATTTGGTACCGGGAACCTCACCAATATCGAGAGCCCCATACAGAATGGCACCGGTAGAGCTGAAGGAACTAAAGAGTCAGATCCAAGAGTTGTTAAATCAAGGCTTTGTTCGACCGAACACGTCACCTTGGGGTGCGCCGGTTTTGTTCGTTAAGAAGAAGGACGGATCTATGCGATTGTGCATCGATTTCCGGTAATTGAACAAAGTAACAATCAAGAATAAGTATCCTTTGTCGAGGATCAATGAATTATTCGATCAACTTAAGGGAGCACGGTGGTTCTCTAAGATTGATCTAAGATCGGGTTATCACCAGTTGAGGGTGAAGGAAGAGGACATTTCAAAGACTGCTTTTCGAACACGGTATGGGCACTATGAGTTCTTAGTAATGCCATTTGGGCTGACTAATGCACCAGCTGCGTTCATGGATTTAATGAACCGAGTGTTCAAGCCTTTCTTGGATCAGTTTGTAGTAGTATTTGTGGATGACATTCTGATCTACTCGAAGTCCAGAGTAGAACACCAGCAGCATCTTCACATCACACTTCAGACACTTCGAGAGCATTAGTTATATGCTAAGTTGTTTGTGAATTTTGGCAGGAAGAGGTTAAGTTTTTGGGACATGTGATTTCCAAGGATGGAGTGTCAGTGGACCCTGCTAAAGTTGAAGTGGTGATGAATTGGGAGCGGCCCAAGTTTGCTTCTGAGATTCACAGTTTCTTGGGTCTTCCAGGTTACTATCGGCGTTTCATTGAGGGGTTTTCAAAGATCTCCTCACCGTTGACACATCTGACGAAGAAAGATGTGAAGTTTGTTTGAGATGACAAGTACGAGTAGACATTTGTTGAGCCGAAGAATAGATTGACTTCAGCACCAATTCTGACCATTCCAGAGGGAAGTGGGAGACTAATGATCTACAGTGATGTGTCACATTAGGGATTAGGCTATGTGTTAATGCAGAATGGGAAGGTTGTTGCTTATACATCCTGACAGCTGAAGGGTTTATGAGAAAAACTATCCAACTCATGACCTGGAATTGGCGGTTGTGGTTTTTGTCTTGAAGATTTGGAGGCACTACTTGTATGGTGAGAAGTTTGAACTCTTCTCTGACCACAAGAACTTGAAGTATTTGCTCTCTTAGAAGGAGTTGAACATGAGGCAGCGACGGTGGATGGAGCATCTGAAAGACTATGTGGTAGCTGATGCCCTGAGTCGCAAACCTCGAGGGTTGGTTGCACTTATGATAGTCCAGGAGTGGCAGATGCTTGAGACGGTGTCAGAATTTGATCTTCACCCAGTTCAGAGTGAGGCTAGGGCTCTTCTTTGCAGTCTATCAATTCAACCATCGTTGATCAGCAAGATTATTCATGCTCGGTTGCATGATAAGAAGATTCAATCAAGAGCAGCGGAATCAGTTGTGGTTAACTCTTCAAATTGGACCTTGGGGTCAGATAACGGTCTGAGATTTCGTGGTAGACTTTGTGTTCCAAATCTAGTAGATCTAAAGAGGGAAGTTTTAGACGAGGCTCATCATTCCAAATTTATAGTCCATCCGGGGGGTACAAAGATGTATCGGGAGCACATTTCCATGGATTTTGTTGTTGGATTATCGAAGTCGAAGCTAGGTTTTGATGCGATTTGGGTAATAGTAGACCGTTTGACCAAGTCCACTCATTTCCTTCCTGTCCGTACTACTTACTCTATGGATGAGTTGAGTAAGTTGTATGTTAAGGAGATTGTCAAGCTTCACGGAGTTCCGACGTCAATAATCTCAGATCGGGATTCCCGTTTTACATCTAAATTTTGGAAGAGTTTCCAAAAGGCCCTGGGGACATCATTGGAATTCAGTACTGCGTTTCATCCTCAAACCGATGGTCAGACAGAGAGGGCAACCAGGTTATGGAGGACATGCTTCATGCTTGTGTGCTGGATTTCAAGGGTAGCTGGGTTGATCATTTACCTTTGGTGGAGTTTGCCTATAACAACAGTTTCCATGCCAATATTGGCATGGCACCATATGAGGCTTTGTATGGTAGACTGTGTTGCTCTCCTGTATGTTGGGCAGAGGTGGGTGACAATGGGTTACTTGGGCCAGAGTTGGTTCGTGAGACCACAGAGAAAGTGGCTGTGATCAGAGAACGGTTGCGCACAGCTCAAAGTCGTCAGAAGAGTTATGTTGATAGATGAATGAGAGATTTGGAATTTTCTGTTGGGGACCATGTTCTTTTGAAGGTGTCACCAACGAAAGGTGTGATGAGTTTTGGCAAGAGAAAAGGGAAGTTATCTCCGAGGTTCATTGGACCTTTCGAGATTTTGGATCGAGTTGGAGTGGTGGCTTATAGACTGGCGTTGCCACCCAGTTTGTCTAGTGTGCACAATGTGTTTCATGTGTCCATGTTGAGGAAGTATGTAAGAGACGAGTCACATACTTTTGATTTCAACACCTTGGAGCTTATACAAGATGCATCATACGAAGTAAAACCAGTTCGCATCTTAGACCGAATAGAGAAGCAGCTTCGGGCTAAGTCTATCTTCTTGGTGAAGGTGCAGTGGAATAATCATGATGAGGGAGAGGCATCGTGAGAGCTAGAGTCAGATATGGTGGAGAAGTATCCACATCTTTTTCCTATTGAGGTATGTTAAATTTTGAGGACAAAATTCTTTTAAGGAGGGCGAATTGTAATGACCTTGAGATTAATTGTGGTTAGTTAGAACCTATAAACAAACAAGGACCACTAATGACGTTTTAGTAAATAAGAAAATAAGATGAATATATATAGAACATGATAAACCTAATCCTCATAATTTTTACCAAACTAAAATTCTGTAGAATAGAACGTGGGAGAGAAAGGAAAAAGAGGCTACACCTTAGTAGAGCTTTCAAGCGTCTAGATTGAAATTTGAGGCTTGGAGATTTGAGTTTTCTCCCTTGTGGTGGTTTGATCCTTCGAGAAAAGCGTGTTCGGGTAGGATTGGAGTATTAAAAGTTTGAGATTCGAACCTTTGAGGCAAGTGAATACTCCCCTAGAGTTAGGGTTTTCTATTATTAGTTTTATCTTGGGTTTATATAGATTTATTGATATTTGTGTGATATCTAGGATAGAGATCTATACACATTGAAGAATAATGCATAAATAATGTTAGAATAGAAGTTACAAATTGAAAGAGCAATGGTGGGTAAATTAACACGGGTTTCGAGGGGTGGAAAATCAAGAAAAAGAGTTCAAAAAGTTGAAAAAAAAATCGAGATCTAGGGTTTGGGTTGGCGTTTCCCAGCCAAATTGCCGACACCGATCGATCGGAGGCCTTGGGCCGATCAATCAGTGGTCACCGATCAATCACATGCAAGCCGCCGATCGATTGGTGGCGCCGTTTTGGGTGTTTCACGAGCTGTATTTTATTGAATTAATTAAATAACATGATGAGATATAATTAAATAAATTAATAAAATAAATTATGAAATAAAAAGAATTAAATAAATTAAATAATGAATGACAAAATAAAACGAAAGAAAAGAAGGAGAATAAAATAAAATAAATGATTTATTTATATTATTCTTTGAAAAATAAATATTTAAGAATGGTTTGTACTGTGAGCATATTAGAATAAATTAAATAATAAATGGCAAAATAAAAACGAAAGAAAAGAATGAGAGTAAAATAAAATAAATGATTTATTTATTTTATTCTTTGAAAAAATAAATATTTGAGAATTGTTTGTACTATGAGCATATTAGACAAATTGTAGATTTTCTTTATTTAGAAAGACATGTTTAAAGAAATCTGTTTCAATTATTATCTTGCGTAATTGTAATTGTAATAGCTTTGCATGATATGATGTCCTTTTTATTATGATGGTATGAGACACCATAATAAAGAGTGTGGTTAATGAATTAAAGGGAATAACACCAAGGAATGACAAATAGAGAGGAAGAGACTCTATAGTTCTAAAGTCTGAGGGAGAGCTCTGTGTAATCCCACTGAGAAGTTGCGTGCCTCTCAGGGTGACTACCTTAGGTGAGCTACGTGTAAACCTAAGGGTTCCTGTATAAAACTATACAAGATTAATACTATTGTCAATAGGGTGAACTACATGTAAACCTTATTGACAGAATAATTGTGTAAACTGATAAATTAAATGATGAATATTCATATTGTTGTTCATTGTTTTATTTATCATAATTGTTGCATGTTATTGTATTTCTCTTGCTGAGCCAAAAGCTCACCCTTGTTATATTTATTGATTTTTTTTTCAGAAAGTACCTGAAGGACATAGGAGAAGCGGTCAAGAACTTAATTAGTTGTAGGGTTTCGTTGCAGAACTTTAATTAGTACTTTTAGTTAAAGTAGAGTGTTATGTCAGTGAGATTTTAAATGAATTCAGCTTTATGTTCATTTACTCTTGTTAGTTTAAACTTAATACTAGAGATATGCATCTGTTAATTGTAATTTATTTAGATTAAATTCTATTACCTCGGGATTTGTTCCAGGTTCACTCCTTGGAATCTGCACAAATATGAGATGTATTGTGTGTAGGTTTTGGGGCGTGACATCAGGACTGTGTTTTTCAATTTGCTTTTGAGTTTATTTGATTGTAAACTCTTGCTTTCGCATTTGGTTGTGCCCCAATTTCCTTGTCCTATTTCTTTTATATATATATTTGCTTGATTACTGATAAAAAAAAACATCCAAGTCCCTCTTCTCACTCAACACCAAAACTATATATACGCTAACTTTTTTGGGGAGTCTACTAGCATGGTTGTAATAACAGATTTTCAAAATATAAATCTGAACGATTCAAGGACAGAAAACAATCAAATGAAGTCAAAAAATATACCTGAAACTAAATTTTTAACCATTCCCATGGAGCAACAGTAGTGTGTGACATGCAACAGATATAGCGTTGGTTTAGTGTAAAATAAACATAATATATGACTAGGTCAAAAAAAAAAACTCAGCCCATGTACAACATTCATATTACACATCATCACTAAATATCACATTCTTGGGTTATTAATTGGAAATGACTTATAGAAGAAGAATAAAATAAAGGCACTTCCATGATTATGATTTTTCTTTAGGCCAGAAATGATATGCTTTGTTGTATGGTCCTAATTACTCACCCTTCAGGTCTTGTCCGCAAAATTTATACTCATATTGCATGAAACATGAAATAGCACATATAACAAATATGATACTCCTAATATATGACACCTCTAATGCTCCTAGATGAATTTAGGTCCACTATGTCCAATATCAAGCTCTATAGTACTGCCTGTCCTTGTCTCAAAATTTTTATTTGTCTGCCAGTGAGCCAATAACGTCACCATGACTGTACTTTAATCTTCCCTCCAATTCCTAAAACTAATTTCATGTTCCAAAACATAAATGCTCAGTCGTGGGATGATTCAGAAGTTTATTTCTAAGACGAACACAATATACTAATTCTTCGAGACTTGCTAATAAAATATACACATATAGCTCTTGGCTCCATGAGAACCAAAACCAATTAGTAAAATCAGACTCTGCAATAAGAATCACCATGTCAGATAAATGAAGAACTACAAAATTTTACACAATTAGAAAACTGAAACCAAACATATGTTATTCTTTCTATTGAAACCAACTTCTATTTGGAAGCAAAAGGCAGCTGATAATCTGAAAATGGGTTTTCTTAGATTTCAAATATATGGGTCAGGTATATGTTACTTTGTTGATGTGATCACGCCCATAATAGTGAATATCTGAAGAGTCGGTTGTTCTACGGGTTTTAGCAGGAATGGTTTGTACTATTTGGTGGAAGCCTTACATGTACTTGTTAAGGTTGTTGTTCATGTACTCAAACGCCAGATGGATCAAATAAAAATAAAAAGCCAGATAGAGAACCCTCTACCCTTTGTGTTCCCAATTAGCTTATCCAACTAGGGAAAACCCCTAAGAATGTTTTTAGAAATGAAATGAAAACGAAAATTTGAAAAAAAAGAAAAAAAAAAACAAACAAACAAAAAACAGAGCTGAAATCCTGGGCAAGGACGAAATGAAAAGCAAATCCTAGAAAATTTCATACTCTAATTTGGATTTCTCTACTTCATATTTGAATTTTTATGTTCCTAAAGCAAACCAAAATTTAAAAAAACAGAGTTGAAATCCTGGACAGGGAAGAAATGAAATGCAGCCTGTAAGAACCAGAAGAAATTGCACGGACACAAGAATCCTACACCTCTTGAAATGAGATTTTGCATGAACATGACGAATCAAGACAGAAGAAATTGCAGCTTAGAAATGAGCTCTTACCTTAGTATTTCAAACCTAGAAGAATGAAATGAACGTGGAGGAGGGTCTTCCTAAGAGCTACGATCTCTCTTGTTGGATTCGTTCTCACTCCATAAGCCTTCTTCTCCAACCTTTTTCAAGTTTCTGTAATGAATCCATGGCAAATTTATCTCTCTCGGTTCCTACAGAATAATATAATCAAAGCATCTGTGATTACAACGGTAACATTCTCTCTCTCTCTCTGTTTAGTGTTTTCTAAGAAGAATTATCTCATAGTGGCATTGGCCACTTTATAACCGCCTGTAATAACAAGTTAAAAAACAACGGTACGATTTTTTTTTTCAAAAAATATGTGTATGAGCCGTAACTCTGTTTCAACGCGTGAGGCGGAGCTCCTCATTTTAATGGAAAGTTTGGTGGTAGTTCTGTAATTAAGGGGAATAATTAAGGGGAAAGACTGTGGTAGTTTTCCCATCCTATAATCTGCCATTGTTTTAACTTTTAAGTGAAAAGGGCGCTTTAAGCAGCACCAGCTCCTAATAGGATTCAAAATAAGGCCTTGGATTGTCTCCGGCGAAGCCAGAAAGAGCTTGTCTCAGGGTTCCATAGAATAGGTGACAAGTGGTGGAGAAGTCAAAATCATGGGGCTCATGATTTTGATTTCTCCCCCCATAATAAGACATGTGGTGATAAGTGTGTAAAAATGAGGGGGAGAGATATCAAATGGGGAGAAGTCAAAATTATGGAGAGAAAATAAAATGAGTTCTCCCAATTTTTACGCTAACTGTCGCACAATGTATGGAACCCGAGAGCCCTTTCTGGCTTCGCCAGAGCCAATCCGAGGCCTCAAAATAAACTAGAAAGGAGCCCGGGAAATATTGAAAATAAAAAAGTAAAATAAGGATAAATAATATAATATAAAATAATTTAAATCAAATAATTCTTAATAATAAAAATGTATACAATAAGAACAGTTGAAATTCTCCTTAAATAGGAATGGATATAGTATGACTCTTGATTATATCCATTTGTAACGGGGACTCAGGGAATCCGGTTACGCCACGGAGGCTGCCACATTTCCCTTTTGACAACACCCTTAACTGTGGTTAAGATTCACTCGCCCATAGGGTTCACCCACCAATCCATGGCTGGCTCTTACAAAAAATATCAAAAAAGAAATTCAACCCCGGTTAAAGTTCACTAACTCACGTCCATGACTGAAAACACGCTTGAAACCGACTGTATACCCATGCATCAAATAGATCAATCAGATGTAGGGAAGAATTGACGCAACAACCAAAATATAGGCCTAACCAACTATAGCAAACAACTGATAATGCAAACTCACGTCCTCTCTATCATGGGTACATATGTGATACTTATTAACGATAGGTTGAAGACCTTGATTGAACTTTAGAAACTTAGACGCATAAATCCCTTGCTATTCGCATTGAACACCAAATAATTCTTTCAAAGAAGACAATGTGATCGTTCCGATTTAAGGTGGGTTAGCCCCGTGAGATATGCCATAGTGGAGACACAGACTGTACTGTACCCCAAAATTGTGTGCAGGGTGAAGAGATGGAAAGTGGTGCTTGGGGTAAGATGTGAAAAACGACCCCTCCTCTTCTTCAAACAACGCAAGCTCTCTCCTGCGCACAGGGGTATATATAACTCAGTGGTGTCCTTTCCCATGCCCTCTCACCCTGTCTCTTCATCTCCTTCCTTCGTCTGACTAAACTCTTCTTCTTTCATGTTTGGCCACTGATTTGCTGATAATCACTTCTCTCCCTCCCTTTCTCTCCCGTTGTTGACTATTATCGTATTAGCTGAATGAATCATTTCGGTGACGCATTCGGCTGGGCTGAGCGGGCTCTTTCAGATGTGGGTCTGTAGAACCCTAAAATTTCTCAATTTTATACAAAGGTCCCTACACACCTGTAAAATTGTATAAAGAGCCTAAAATCATTAAAAAGCCCTATACATTTAAATTGGGCCTAATGATAAGGCATGGGCCTCTTACGGCTCGGGTATGGGCACGAAGTAGAAAGCCCATAAACTCAAAACCCAAGTCCAAATCTAAATGGGTCACACACTCGATAAATGAGTCGATCCATTAACACAAAAAACCTGATTGTGGACTCAATACCCAAGAAGATGGGTGGGGCCCATCAAAATCTCCTAAGTCCCTTAAACCACTAAATAAAGTGGGACTCTTGGAATCCTTATCTTTAAATGGGTGAGGCTTATCAAAATCTCTCAAGTCTCTTAAACCACTAAATGGAGTGGGACTCTTGAGATCCTTATCTCTAAAAGTCTATAAATAAGACCCAAAGCTAGAGATTTGGAGAATTCAAAAATTCAGAGAGAGAAATTCAGAAGAAGCCAAAGAAGAGAACTCAGAAGCATTCTCTAGCCTTCAAAGAAAAGAAATCAAATCATTCCGGAGAAGACAAAGCTGCAAAGAAGCCAGTTCTCCTCCAAAATCACTTTCTAGCCGATTAAGCGCGAAGCCCGGAAGAAAGGAAAAGCTACATCAACACTTTCAAAGAAGATCGAGATCACGCCTCGGCCCTTATCTTCTACTTTAGAAATTTCTGATTGTTAATCAGAGGATTTTTTGAGAGTTGTACCAAACTGAAAATAAATAAAATATTTTGTTCATCATTATTTCGTCCACAAAATTTTGTGTCGACAAATTTTTGGCACGCCCGGTGGGAGTTCTCTCTACCTCTCATCTTTCAGTCAGCAAACAATTAAGCGGCATCAATGGCCCCTAAGAGAACTGTTGTTGCAGCCACCGCCATCCATGGAAAGAGGAACACAACCTCTTCTGCACCTGAATCTACACCAGCTACCAGCGATGATCGGCGAGCAACACGTCATATGACGCAGTCTGGCGCCTCTCATTTGGTTGGGGCCCTCTCCCAGCATCGCAAGCAACGCGTCTCCAAAACGATGCAAATGGCTAAGACTGCGCGGGCCAGGATGCCTGAGGGTATGTCTTCCAGTCATCCTTCCGATGCGCAGTCTAGCGCAGGGTCAACATCTTCCGTGACCTCTCCTTCTCAAGGTCGAGCCTCCAAAGAAGTGCAGAATCAGAATCATTCAAATTCTGAGACACATACCTCTATCAGGTCTGTCATGATGATGGAAGCAGCGACGATTGAAGAGCAGATCGCACAAATGTCTAACGCAATTGCAAATTTAACAAAGGCAGTTGAGGATAAAGATGCCCAGATTGTAGACCTGGTAAGCCGCTTGGAACAGAATAACCAAGCAGATGAATCCAATCAAGGACCGACAAATCCCCCCGGGTTCAATCTCCGAGGCCCTCGTGAAGCGGAAGAACAAAACAAAGGATTCACTCTCCAAGGAAATCGTGATGCAGAGGAACAAAACCAGAATGCATCCGGCTCGCGAGATCCCATTCGGGACAGTCACCAAGCATCAATTGCTTCACTCTCCATCAAACAGCTACAAGCAATGATTACTGATACCATTTGTGCTCAGTACGGGAGTGTGTCACAATCTTCCTTGGTCTATGCCAAGCCATACTCTCAACGCATTGAGCAAATGCGCTTCTCGGCAGGATACCAACCGCCAAAGTTTCAACAGTTCGATGGAAAAGGAAATCCAAAACAACACGTTGCTCACTTTATCGAGACTTGCAACAATGCCGGCACGTACGGAGACTTCATGGTGAAACAGTTCGTTCGCTCCCTCAAAGGGAATGCGTTCGACTGGTATACCGATTTAGAGTCTGGTTCCATTGATAGTTGGGATCAACTGGAGCGAGAGTTTCTCAACCGCTTCTACAGCACCAGAAGGACAGTAAGCATGGTGGAGCTTGCCGCTGTACGACAAGTGAAAGATGAACCTGTTATTGACTACATCGACAAGTGGAGGAATCTTGCTCTTAACTGCAAGGATCGTCTTTCTGAACCATCTGCTATTGAGATGTGCATCCAAGGGATGCACTGGGGGCTTCTTTACATCCTCAAAGGGATTAAGCCTCGTTCTTTTGAAGAATTAGCTACACGGGCTCATGACATGGAGCTCAGTATAGCCGCACATGGAGATCCACGACCGATCGATTCTTTCAAGTGGGAGAAGAAGCAGTGGAACACATCCAAACCCTCCAAAACTAAGGAGGCTATGATCACCACTACTACCACCAAGTCGGTCAAGATCTCGAGCCAAAAGAAGCAGGAACCGCCGAAGGCAGGCACATCTCAAGAAAGAGGGCAAGGCAGGATGACGCTCAAGGAGCTCGAGGCAAAAGAATATCCTTTTCCAGACTCTGAGGTATCTGGCATGCTCGATCAACTGCTAAGTCTAAAGTTGATTGAATTGCCAACCTCTAAACGTCCAGAGGAAGCGGGTCGCGTTGATGACCCAAAATACTGCCGATACCACCAACTGATTAGCCATCCGGTTGGAAAATGTTTCGTCCTCAAAGAGAAGATTATGGACCTAGCTCGACAAGGAAAGATTGAACTTGACTCCGTCAATGATGTGGCAGTCTCGAATATGACGAGTGTTGCCTTCGGGTCTTTCAACCCCAGTTTGATTCCACCTTCATCATCTGTAACAATGTTGTCTCCTCAAGCAATAAAAGCACCATGGCCACCACAAAATTTGAAGCAAGTCACAGCCGGAACTCTTGGCTTTGGTATCCCCCATTCAATATCAGTGATAGCATCCAGTCAAGAGCAAATTCCATTGTCTCAGCTACATCAGCAACAACGATGTCTCCTTACAAAAATTGAACGAGAGTCAACAGAAGAATCTTCTCTCATCGATGATGACGGTTGGACATTGGTTACACGACGGCGACGACGTGTGCAACATCCACCACCTCTTTTTCATCAAAGAGCAAAACGGACCAAAAGAAAGACTCGTCCAAGCATCAAGTCAAAGAAGAAGAAGAAGGTAGTGAAGAAAAAAGCATTCAAAGTGCCTCCTGCTGATCCTGAAGAGATTTTTCAGCAGTTTCCTCCTTTGGCAATCACATTTGGCAACTTCATACCAAAGTGGTTTCTCCAAAAACAGCAACGAGAGCCAGCCTACTTTGTTGCATGTTACCAAGTCGAGTCAGACACATCGAAAGAAGAAGTGAACGATGTACCTACCAACCAATCATCCCCTTCAATTCATGAAGAGGAGCATCGCAAAGGAGAAGATGATGCATCTGACATTGAAGAGACATTAATACACTTGAGTCTTTTTGAGGCCCTACAACTACCGGAAAAGACTCGGCTCAGCCTCGCTCAAGCCTTAACTAATCCCGACAAGTACAAAGAAAAAGACTGGGTTCAAAGGAAATCGGAGACATGTGCCTCTTGCATGGCCACCATCACCTTCGACGACGAAGACCTACAACTTGGTTCTCATCCTCATAATAGGCCGCTGTATGTCACAGGGTCCATTAAAGAACACAAAGTTCAGCGCATTCTTCTTGACTGTGGGTCTGCTGTCAATATCATGCCCATCCGCACGATGAGAAAAGTTGGCATCTCTCCAGATCAATTGAGTCGAAGCAGGCTGGTGATCCAAGGCTTTAACCAAGGGGGGCAGAGAGCCATCAGAATGGTCCGCTTAAAGCTCACAATCGAAGACTTGGAGTCCGAAGTACTCTTCCATGTCATTGATTGTAAGACATCATACCACCTGCTGCTTGGACGTCCCTGGTTACATGAGACAGGTGTGGTTCCATCTACATGGCATCAATGCTTCAAGTATTACAAGGATGGTGTGCAGAGAAAGATTGTTGCTGAAAGTCGACCTTTTGAGAAGACTGAAACACACTTTGCTGATGCTAAGTTCTACACGGAGACTGAAGTCCTCTCGGAAGCACTTCCAACTTCGGTACCATCTTCTAGCAGACTCGACATCAACAAAGGAAAAGAAGCTGAAATTCTTTCATCCCCTAAGTCTCAAAAGGATGAGAAAGCTAAAAAAGTATCAAAAGGAGAGGAAATGAGCAAGTCAACGAAAAACTCTACCAACATCTCCAATCCAATCTCAGTACTTCAATACATTCCGCAATCACGTCGAAAGCCGGGACAACTCCCTTTTGTGGCGATGACTAAAGAGACCAACTCTACTTTTTCGAAAGCCAACCTAAACACTTTGCAAGATGAGTTAGTTCTTCCAGTAGCACCGCTCGTTAAATCCACAATTATAAGGCCACCAATTGTAGGATTTGTCGCATCTACAATGAAGTTTGAAGAAGAGGAAGACATCTTAACCCAAGAAAGTTGAGAGGGTTGGTACGGAGCTAAGACAGAAAAGCTCTTCGAAGCAGCTGGATATGGAAAAGGTGAGCCCATACGCTTAGGCGAGCTTCAACCTCTTGACCAAATCCATGGCCTCACAAAGGCGCAGGCCCAACTTGTTCGAAAAGGAGAAAAGTTCATTATCAATCGTCAAGGAGTTAGTTCTATACCTCAAACACCAATTAAAATCTCAGTAAAGGAGAAAGTCTCTACTCAATACGTGCAAGTAACCGACGATTGCGAAAACAAAGTCCCCTCAGCTCGTGCATCTGTCTTTGATCGACTTGCCCCACCAATACAAGGTACTTCGGTCTTCAAGCATTTAGGAGCAGCACAAAGAGATACAACCTTAAACTCTCAAGTTCTCTAACAGCGTGAGTCCGCACTCACCCGCTTGGGAGCACAAGGAAAAGAAGATGAACCTGCTCCTCTGAATAAGTCCAAAAGACGACGTAGACATGAGAAAAGGCATGCCATTCGTAAAGATGTTGGTGACCCACAAAGTGTAATTCCATCGCAAATGAAACGACAAGCAATTTTGGAAGTCTCAACAATAGATGCTTTGACAGTAAAGCGACGCATTATCATCTCCACTAACCAAGGAAAACAATCTCGAACAAATCAAGTTGAGATGAGCGAGACCGAAGATGTTGTCACCGTCAATCACATTACCATCCAAGAGCTTGTCGAAGAAGAGTCATCATCTTCAAACGATGAACTAGAAAGTGCTCCTCCAGTCTTCGAAGAAGGGGGGCAAGCTACCGTCGACGAGCTCAAACAATTAAACCTTGGTACAGAAGAAGAACCGCGCCCTATCTTTGTCAGTGCACTCTTAAGTCCTGAGGAAGAAGCTGATTACTTCAAGCTACTGCAAGAATACAAAGACGTTTTTGCATGAAGTTACAAGGACATGCCCGGGCTTGATCCCAAAGTAGCAATCCATCACCTAGCTATCAAACATGGTGTTCGCCCCATCAAGCAAGCGCAGCGTCGCTATCGGCCTGAACTGTTTCCACAGATCGAGGCTGAAGTCAACAAGCTGATCGAAGCTGATTTCATCCGAGAAGTGAAGTATCCAAGTTGGATTGCAAATATTGTCCCAGTCAAAAAGAAGAATGGACAAATTCGGGTATGCGTAGACTTCCGCGACTTGAATAATGCATGTCCAAAAGATGACTTTCCATTGCCAATCACGGAGCTCATGGTCAATGCTATAACAGGACACGAAGTCTTATCCTTTATGGATGGTTCATCTGGTTATAACCAAATTCGTATGGATCCAAAGGATGAAGAACTCACAGCCTTTCGTACACCAAAAGGAATTTACTGCTATAAAGTGATGCCATTTGGACTAAAAAATGTTGGTACCACTTATCAACATGCTATGCAAAAGATTTTTGATGATGTCTTGCACACAAAGGTTGAATGCTACGTCGATGACTTGGTGGTAAAATAAAAAGGAGAGCGGATCATCTTCAAGACCTTCGTGACATTTTCATCAGACTTCGAAGGTACCAATTAAAGATGAACCCTTTAAAGTGTGCATTTGGGGTCACTTCAGGCAAATTCCTCGGGTTTGTTGTCCGACATCGCGGTATTGAGATTGACCAAGCCAAAATCAATGCTATCCACAATATGCCAGAACCTAAGAATATCCACGAGCTTAAAGGCCTCCAAGGTCGTCTCGCTTACATCCGGAGGTTCATCTCAAACCTAGCAGGGCAGTGTCACCCCTTTAACAAGTTGATGAAGAAAGATGCATTGTTCAAATGGGATGATGCTTGTAAGAAAGCTTTCGAAAGCATCAAAGAGTATCTCCTCAAAGCACCGGTTTTAGCAGCGCCTATCCCCAACAAACCACTGATTCTTTACATCAGTGCTCAGGAGCAGTCATTGGGGGCATTATTGGCACAAGAGAATCATGATGGCAAAGAAAATGCACTCTACTACCTGAGCCGAACTCTGGTGGGGGCAGAATTGAACTATTCACCCATTGAGAAGATATGTCTTGCTCTTATCTTCGCTACAAAGAAGTTGAGGCACTATATGCTGTCACACACAGTCCGACTTATCTCTCACGCCGATCCACTCAAATACATAATGACGAAACCGGTTCTATCAGGAAGGCTCGCCAAATGGGCACTTCTCCTGTCAGAATTTGAGATCGTTTACATCCCTCAGAAGGCAGTAAAAGGACAAGCGGTAGCTGACTTCCTCGCAGATCATCCAATCCCAGCTGATTGGGAATTATCTCAAGACTTGCCCGATGAAGAGATCTTCTACACTGATGTAATACCATCATGGAAGATGTTTTTTGATGGTGCTGCAAGAAAGAATGCAGCAGGAGCAGGAGTCGTCTTTGTAACTCCACAAGATGAAGTTCTTCCATTCGCCTTCACGTTGGCAGAGTTATGTTCAAACAATGTGGCCGAATATCAATCCCTCATAATTGGATTGGAACTAGCCCGAGACATGCAGTTGTACCAGCTCAATGTGTATAGAGATTCAAAGCTCGTCATCAACCAGCTCTTGACAGAGTACGACGCCCTCAAGCCTAATCTAATCCCCTACTATCTTTATGCTGCTGAGCTCATAAGTCAGTTCGAAGACATCACTATGTTGCATGTGTCAAGAAATGAGAATAAACAAGCTGATGCTTTGGCCAACCTTGCAGCAACTTTAGCTGTACTTGAAGAAGAAGTGACGACGGTTCCTGTCTGTCAGAGATGGGTCATCCCTCACTTGATCCACCATGACATCGCTCAACAAGCAACAAATTTCATTGAAGTGTTCGAGATTGAGGTTGAAGACTGGAGACAACCTCTCATTGAATACCTTCAATATGGAAAATTGCCGAATGATCTCAAGCACAAGACTGAAATTCGTCGTCGTGCGCCCCGATTCCTATACTTCAACAATGAGCTGTATCGTCGCTCTTTCAATGACATCTTGATGAGATGTCTTGGAAATGATGAAGCTAAAGAGGCCCTTGAAGAAACTCATTCAGGTATCTGTGGTGCTCATCAGTCAGGACCAAAGTTGCATGATCGCCTAAAGAGAATGGGGTACTATTGGCCAACCATGGTGAAAGACTCGCTCGAGTTTGCCAAAAGATGTCATGCATGTCAAATCCACGGAGACTTCATTCGCCAACCACCCGAGCCACTTCACCCAACAGTAGCATCTTGGCCCTTTGACAATTGGGGACTTGATGTTGTTGGGCCACTCCCAAAATCTTCTAAACAACACCTCTACATTCTTGCTGCGACAGACTATTTCTCCAAATGGGCAGAAGCAATCCCTCTCAAAGAAGTCAAGAAAGAAACGGTTGTAGACTTCATCAAAAATAATATTGTCTTCCGCTATGGGGTCCCCTGTTACATAGTAACGGATAACGGAAAACCATTCAAGAATGCCTTGATGGATCAATTTTGTGCAAAGTTCGAAATCAAACAAAGATGCTCTACAATGTACAATGCGCCAGCAAACGGACTCGCAGAAGCTTTCAATAAAACTCTTTGCAAGCTCCTTGAGAAGGTTGTTTCCAAGTCGAAAAAGGATTGGCATGAACGGATTGGTGAAACACTTTGGGCATACCGGACTTCATACCGCACTCCTACACAAGCCACACCTTACTCGCTTGTCTATGGAGTCGAAGCAATACTTCCATTGGAACGCCAAATTCCGTCACTACGGATTGCGATCCAAGAAGGCCTCACAGGTGATGACAATACAAAGCTACGTCTTGCTGAACTCGAAGCTTTGGACGAAAAGAGGTTAGAAGCGCAACAACGCCTCGAGTGTTATCAAGCTCGCTTGTCTCGAGCTTTTAACAAGAAAGTTCGACCTCGCTCCTTCCAAATAGGTGACTTAGTACTTGCAGTTCGAAGGCCCATCATTCTTTCACATCGGTCTGGAGAGAAATTTGATCCAAAGTGGGATGGACCGCATGTGGTGAGAGAAGTCTACACCAACGGCGCTTACCTTCTTTCAACACCCGATGGAGTTCGTCTTGGTCCTATCAACGGCAAGTTCCTCAAGCAATACTATCCATGATAGAACAATACTCCTCGATATGAGCCTAAAGTGTCCACAACGCTCCTTGATACGAGCCTAAAGTGTCCACAAAGCTCCTTGACGTATGAGTTTAAAATGCATGTCACTCTTGGCTTATACAACCAAAATTGTAAAAGGTTCAATGACTTTTGCTCGCTAGACTGAAAATCTAAAAGGACAGTCTAAGCAAAACTTAGAGCACAATAAAAAATAAATAAATAAATCGAACTACGTTAAGACTTGATCCCATTTTGGGTACGTAGGCAGCCTGTAAAGTTACCTCAGGTTCAGTCACAAAAAAAAAAAAAAAGTGATATTATTATCAAATGAGTATAATCCACAACAAAAAAAAAAAGAAGTGATATTATTATCAAATGAGTATAATCCATGTTAAAAAAAAATAATAAATAAATAAATAAAAATTTGTGGTATTACTATCAAACAAGTGTAATCCACATAAAAAAAAAAGATGACATGTGAGAAGCTATCTCAATATGCTCGTGGCAAGCTCCAAATATCTCTCTCTAAACTGGCCCGCATATCATCACAAGCAGCAACTTGGGTCTCGTCCGCCACAAATACTTTGTTAAATTTGTCGCGCTCAGCCTCAATAGAAGAAAGAATTTCACTTGCACCACGAACATCTGCTGCAAGCTGTACTATTTCGCTAGAGAGTTTCCAATGCTCTTTGTCAATTCGTCTTACTTCAGCTGAAAAATTTGCACGCTTTTGAAGCAATGCGCCCTGTCGCTTCACCGCATCATCATGTTTTCCTCGCGTCGCTTCAAGTTTTTGGCAATGTCCCCGAAGCTTCTCTTCAAAGAGAAGTGATTGACGATTCTTCTCCTCAACTGGTAAAGCTGAAAGAATACTTTCCCTCTTGGAAAGGTATTTGTCTACCCGCTTTAAGAAAGATTCCACTAACTCAGAAAAAGGGGCAGGATCAACATAAAATAACTCTTTGAGAGAAGAGCTAATGATAGGCATTTGATGAACATGCCACTGCCGCATTTGGGAAAAACCTGTCTTTAACATTTCATTAACCTGTGCTAGAAGATAAGTGTTAAGAGCCTCTCGCAAAAGGTCTCGCGCAAGGGTGCTTGCATTCGACTTAGGAAAACAACTATGTTGGGACATTTGAGAAATAGTTGGCATTCTTTGTCCCTGGAAAACCGTCATTGGTGATGGTGTGGGCTCAATCGGTGCAAGTAGAGATAAAGAAATGTTATTCCTCTTAAGAGCGTCGCCTATACTTTCCGAAGGATGTGATGATACCTCTTCATCCTCTTTGCCAGCAGCACCCACAATGGCACGTAAAGCTCTACCTGGACACTCAAGGACCCCTCCTCCTATGGTGCTAATATCTCCGATATCTCCAATAAAAGAATCAAGCGGCAACTCTCCATGTGTCATCATAAGTAGGTCGGACGAATCACCAACTTGATCACCTGTAGTCGTAAGGGCCGTTAAGCACTCGGGGGGCAGGTATAGGCGGGAAGGCAAAAAAAAAAAAAAGAAAAAAAAAAAAAAGCACACAGAAGAATTCTGATATCAGCCCTCCATCCATGCATGGGATGTACCTTTGGACTAATCTCATATACAAAAGGTTGGTGACATTAATCATTTGGAAGCCAAGTGTTCTACCAAAGGCATGGAGATAATCAATAAAAAAAAAAAAAAAAAAATTCTCATCCCGTAGTCACCACATACAGTAAGGATGAGAATTCAGAAGTTGCTGGACGTTCTTCTAATGCCAAGAGGGAGCTTAAAAAGCATAACATGAAACTTCAAGTTGTTAAGGAAGACCAGCCATGTGATGGACACCCATTATTGTTAATAAAAGCTATACACAAAGTTATTGGGTCGTCTTAGTGCTTAGGCGTGAAAAAGCAGAAGCCGTAAGGATCAACCTCACTTCTAGATTTGTCTTCTAATGGTTAGAAGAAAATCTCTACAAAAAAAAAGGAGAGGATACTTGCATGTTAACCTATTGGTTTGTGAATGATAAAAGAACTTCAAAAGAAAACAACAGAATACAATATTAGTAAAAAAAAAAAAAAAAGCAAACAAGAACTGATACTGACCAATGACTAGCGAGCTATTCTTGATCGGGTTCTTGGCGACTCTTGATCTGATCGGGTTCTCAGCTATTCTTGATCAGGTTCCCCATGTCTCCAAAGACTATCACGAGATTCTTGGTTGGGTTTGTTTGTCTGCAACAGGTCCTCTGGGTATCTTTAAGATTGCAGCAAGAGGGTTTCTCCAATAGGTTCTAGTATCTACAAGATTGCAGCAACAGGTCCTCTGCGTATCTTCAAGATTGTAGCAAGAGAGTTTCTTCAACAGGTTTTAGTATCTTTAAGATTGCAGCAACGGGCTTCTCCAACAGGTTCTTTGGGTATCTTCAAGATTGTAGCAAAAGAGTTTCTTCAACAGGTCCTAGGATCTTCAAGATTGCAACAACGGGCTTCTCCAATAGGTCCTTTGGGTATCTTCAAGATTGCAGCAAAGGAGTTTCTCCAAAAGATTCTCTGCACGTCTTCCAACTTCAGGGACTTCCTCTGTATATCTTCAAAACTATGTGGAAAGGGTTTCTCCCGTGGACACAAAGTGTAGAATGGTGGGGCGGGCCTCTTCTTATTTGTAAAAAAAAAAAATAGGAAGGTTTCCTTGTCATGTTAGAAGTATGTGTCCTTACCCTATTGAGAGTCTACTTCTTAGCCCCTTAGAATTTGTTTCGGTGATCCTTTCCATAAAGAACTCCTTTCCATAATGACCAAGAAATTAAACTCAAGTCAAACTCAAGTCCCCAAGTGAAACTAAAGTCATTGAAATTAAATCCAAGACAAAAAAATAAATCAAGGGTTATGATAATTTCACCATAGGTTCCATCACAATACCCTTGAGGGGGCAATTTGTAGAACCCTAAAATTTCTCAATTTTATACAAAGGTCCCTACACACCTGTAAAATTGTATAAAGAGCCTAAAATCATTAAAAAGCCCTATACATTTAAATTGGGCCTAATGATAAGGCATGGGCCTCTTACGGCTCGGGTATGGGCACGAAGTAGAAAGCTCATAAACTCAAAACCCAAGTCCAAATCTAAATGGGTCACACACTCGATAAATGAGTCGATCCATTAACACAAAAAACCTGATTGTGGACTCAATACCCAAGAAGATGGGTGGGGCCATCAAAATCTCCTAAGTCCCTTAAACCACTAAATAAAGTGGGACTCTTGGAATCCTTATCTTTAAATGGGTGAGGCTTATCAAAATCTCTCAAGTCTCTTAAACCACTAAATGGAGTGGGACTCTTGAGATCCTTATCTCTAAAAGTCTATAAATAAGACCCAAAGCTAGAGATTTGGAGAATTCAAAAATTCAGAGAGAGAAATTCAGAAGAAGCCAAAGAAGAGAACTCAGAAGCATTCTCTAGCCTTCAAAGAAAAGAAATCAAATCATTCCGGAGAAGACAAAGCTGCAAAGAAGCCAGTTCTCCTCCAAAATCACTTTCTAGCCGATTAAGCGCGAAGCCCGGAAGAAAGGAAAAGCTACATCAACACTTTCAAAGAAGATCGAGATCACGCCTCGGCCCTTATCTTCTACTTTAGAAATTTCTGATTGTTAATCAGAGGATTTCTTGAGAGTTGTACCAAACTGAAAATAAATAAAATATTTTGTTCATCATTATTTCGTCCACGAAATTTTGTGTCGACAGGGTCGTTTTAAATAACCTCGGCGTTTTTATCTTCTACATGATCATCATCGATAACGATTACTCGACGCTGCCTTTATTTTTCCTTCATTTATTTTTTTCCAACTTTTCCTCTAGAATATCTTCACCGTTTTGCAAATTTCTGATCTTCTAATTTGGATTGTGGGTTTTTGCTAACATACACCCTGGGGTTTCATGGTCGGAATAAACAACTAAGTTGGTGAACCAGTTATATGAAGTTGCCTATTCTTGGATATGAAACCAAGTCTGCTAACCAGATCAACACATTGGACTCCATCGGATCAGGATTGAATAGATTATGATTATTAAATAATTGCTTTGTCATTTTTTTGGCTCAAGTTATTTGCTATCTGGAACCAGGTTGTCTAGATCCATCATTCAAGTGTGTTTATATTTTGATTTTTAGAAGGATGAATTATAAGATCTTGATTAAAAATTGATGTTTATTTCTGGATTTTGACAACATTACTCGATCTTATTTGTCATCTGATTTTTTTTTTGTGAATTGATCCTTTGTTTCTACACCATCTATGTAAAAAATTTTACCTTATTTTACAAGTCAACATATCTTCACATTCATACAATCTTTAAGGAGTCGAATATTCTACGATGTTAACCGGATTTGGCAAATCCAGTTAACCCTGTAGCTCGACAAGTGGCCAAAAAATGGGCAGGAAGTTGGAAAAGCTCCGTTAGTTCTAATTCAACGTTACCATCTTTATCGTGGTTCCGAGAAAGATTTGTCTCTCTTTCCCATGAGAAAACCCCAAAACTGAGCCTACTGTTTATCTCTTTCCTAAGAGAGAAACCCAAAACCTGTTCTCTTCTTCATCAATCTTTCTCTGCAAACACCATCAATCTTTCTCTGTTCACAAGAGAGGGTCGATCGCGATTTCCTTATTTTTTTCGATTTAAACTTCTGTATCTAGGTTTGGTGTTTATCCTACTCTGTAGCAGCTATCTGACGCCACGGCTGAAGACAAGTACAATCTGAAGATCCCAACGGTGAAGAGGATTCTACAGGAGGTGAAGGAGATGCAAGCAAACCCCTTAATAGCTGGGTAAGTTTATGAATATTCACATTTTGTTATGTATATACAATATTTTACCTTGTTCTGGGCCACTACCCTTAATAGCTGTGCATGTGGACCATCATAAGCTAGAGTATAGTTATCTCACTCAAGGGTCGGGATATTTTCCTATGTCCTTGCACCTAGATATACTGTTGTGTTTGTTTCTTGTGGTTCCACTCACTGATTCAGTTGAACAAACAAAATTCAGGCGATGAAATTTGGAGAGGGCATATTTCAAGATGTGGAATCTGTACTGCTCAGGCCAGCATCCTCAGCCATTCCAAAGTAGCGGAGAACGATTCACAGTTCCCTTATGACAAATAGGCAGGGAAATGGATTGTAGATAAAATAAAAGAGGAATTAATACAGTTAATTAATATTTAGAATGTTGGAATTATTGGTTATCCATATGCTGCTGTCTGAGGTGTATTTGTATACGCGGCAGTGTGAATAGATGCAGTCAGAGATGTATTTGTATACGCGGCAGTGTGAATAGGTTGAAGCATGTTTTTTTTCTAAGATTTGAAAGATTAACTTGATAATGTTTTTTTTCGGGTATGAGTTTTCCAGCTTTCAGTTTCAACCTGGTGATGCCTCAAAAAGCATTCAGACTTTTTGTGTGGCTTGAGAATTAATTTGATTGCATTTTCATTTAGGGTATGAGTGTTCCAGCTTTCAGTTTCAACTTGGTGCTGCCTCAAAAAGCATTCAGACTTTTTGTGTGGCTTCATAATTAATTTGATTGCATTTTAATTTACCTAAGCTTGTACGACAAGTCCACCTGAACTGGCTATTTTTATAAGATGATCAGCTGTCTTTAAAGATTGTCATTTTTCTGAACATCTTAATTTTTCTTCAGTCTTGGCGGGTTTAATGAACCTGGGTGTTTTTAATATGAAGAACTAGGGTATTGTCTGCATCACCTGCCATATAAAGATGAGGGCATGTCCATAGTCAATATAGAAATGAGCTGGGGCAGTTCAATACTGTAGTTTCATCAAAGGTTTTGAAGACTTTGGTGTCATTTTCATGCTTATTTCATGCCCCATGTTTTTTTCTTGGGTGGGTGAGCTAGACTTGAACCATTACCTCCATGATGGGTGCAATATTTGGCGATCAGCTAATTGAGCTACAGGCTCAAGCCTGGACCTCGTGGGTGCCATTTAGCATGTATCCACACTTCTTTCCCACCAAAGGCAGAAGCAAAACCAGAAATCTAATTGGATTTTGCAGAAAAAGATAACACAAATGGTTAAGAAAACCAATTTGGACTTTCAAATCTGATTACAAGAAACAAAAAAATTGAATATCACAAAATTACCAGAATTAGCAAGCAGCTATTTATGAGGTTTACCTGCTGTTCCAATATGAATTCGACCAAAAACAAGTGCCACATATAATAACAACCGCTCAATAAGGATGGCTATACATGTTCTAAACAGAGTTACTAGAATATCATGCTATCTCCATTCAAAAATTCACAACTAGAATTTTCAAGCGTGATATGGACTTCCAAATCTGATTACAAGAAACAAAAAACTTAATATTACAATCCATTAATTCCTCAGAAAAGGAAATATTGACAAATACTCATTTCTGAAACCACCTTCCTAACTAGAGAAAGAGAACACCCATCTTCATTTTTAAAGGCAATCCACACATCCATCAGTTGAGCAGCCATCTTTGAACACAACTGGTTAAATAACCATAACAGACCATGCTATTCCCAGAAATCCTGTCATCCCTGCACTCCAATGGTTCCTTAAATCTCATGTATTCCATCTCCTGAAAAACAAGAACTAAATTAGTTTAGTGGTAGACAATATGCAGGATGGTAACTGAATTACTGTATTATGAGCATGCACTGAGTTCCTCAAAATTTTAGTACAAAATTATAGGAAAGGAATTCCTATAAAGTTATGGTCGTAATCGTTCAGTCTTTGTTATTGTTTGATACAAATTGATTATCTACCATATGCCATTGAGATTTAATTTGGGTCTGTAATGAGTATGCTAAGCAAAATTTATTTTCTTAATCAAAAAGAGGAATAATTGGAATCCTCTCAGATTATTACTGGACTCCTTTGATGGTGATTATAGGGATGACTAATCGCGAAACAATAACTAATGCTTAAATCTAAATGAAAGAAGAATTTCAGTTCCATTACCAATAGGCAATTCAATAAAATTTGCAGATCACAACATACAACGTATGGACATTGAACGATTAGGACCCTAAGATGTTTCGGCACCAAAACCTAAACCCCACTTTTCTAAATTCCAAATCATTATTATATCATTTTAAAAAAATAATATTTCCACAACTGATGTTAAGGGATAGCAAACCTTTCTAATTCATATGAATATTGTGTAGTGGTGTATCATATATTTACCTGCCTTAATGGGCAGCTGCATGGTTGTCTTACCGTTCTTGTAATTGCCTTAGTAAGGCTGATTTCTATTATATAAGAAACCACCCACTCGTGAGGAATGTGCTAACGAGATCTTTACCTCCAATCCTCTTTATGGTATCAGAGCCCTTTGGGAAAGAAAACCCAAGCCCCTCTTCTTCTTCTTGATCCTCTCTAAGTGTGATTGTCTTCCTTGTTCTTTCATCCATCGTCTTCTTTGTCCTTTCATCCATTTTAAAAAATCATGTCGGTCATTCAAACTGGAGCATCCTCTCAACCGAGTTTTCATGGTCTCACGCATCTCATTTCGGTCAAACTCGATCGGAATAATTATTTGCTATGGAGAAGCCAACTTCTCCCGATCTTGAAAAGCCAAGATCTTTATCGATATGTTGATGGTTCATATCCAGCCCCTTCTAAGATTCTCGAAAATAAGGAGGGTGCAGAAAAAACCGAGCCTGCAGAACTTAACCCGGACTTCACCATATGGCATCGTACTGATCAGCTCCTTCTAAGCTGGATTAATGCCACATTAACAGAGCCCGTTCTTGCTCAAGTTGTCAACTTATTGACGTCCCAAGAAGTATGGGTCACTTTAGAACGTGCTTTTGCTTCTCAGTCTCAAGCACGAATCCTCCAACTACGTTTTCAATTGCAGACAATGAAGAAAGGAGGTTCTTCTATTTCAGAGTACATGCATCACATTAAGACGATTGCTGACTCCCTTTCTGCCATTCAACAACCTGTTTCAGACAGCGATCTTGTCTTACATACCCTTGGAGGATTGGGTATAGACTATGAATCATTCATCACTTCTGTAACTACCAGGTCAGATCCACCTACTTTTTACAAGTTGATTGAAATGTTGCTTAATCAAGAAACTAGATTAGAGCAACTACACCATAGGCCATCGGATCATTCAGATTCACATGCCTTTTTTTACGTCCCGTGGACGAGGACATTCCAACCAACGTCGTGGTGGAAATCAGTCCGGCCAACGGGGAAACGGTAATAACCGTGGGGGTCGTGATAGACAAGGTGGGCGAGGTGGTCACTTTAATCGCGCCCATCCAAGAGCTCGACCTCCTTTAGGTGTTGATTATGGCCATCAACAACATCATGGGCGTCCACCTATGTGCCAAATATGTAACAAAGTGGGTCACAGTGCTCTTGCTTGCTACCAAAGGTACAATCAAGCCTATCAGATGGATGATATACCACAATCTTTTGCTGCGATGAATCTTTCAACACCATAGGATAACAATTGGTACCTGGATATTGGCGCCACGAACCATATGACCTCTGATGTCGCTAGTTTATCTCATCTCTCTGAATATCACGGTACTGATCAAATAATGGTGGGAAATGGTACAAATCTACCAATTGCAAATATCGGTAATGCTGCTTTAAGAACTTCTAATTGTGATTTGCATTTAAAAGGTGTTCTTCATGTTCCGAGTATAAAAAATAATCTATTATCTATGGCTCAATTCACTCGAGACAACAATTGCGTGTTAATATTTACAGCTTTTGGTTTTTGTATTAAGGATCGACGGACATGGAAAATACTATTGGAAGGACCGAGTAGAGGTGGTCTGTACCCGATCAAGTGGCAAAATGGTGGACGAGATCGGGTGAAGAACTTTTGAGCTGCTTTGGACAATGTGCTTCAATGGATGTTTGGCACATGCGGTTAGGACATCCCAATCATAAGACTTTAGCTTTTTTGAATAAAAATAAAAGCCTATCAGTTTCTGGTTATAAGAAGCCATTACACTTGTGTGCTAGTTGCTTAGCTGGGAAGAGTAGTAGACTCCCATTTATTTTATCGGAATCTGTTTCAGATGCACCTTTGAGATTAATTCATGCTGATCTTTGGGGTCAAGCACCAACTTTATCTCATGCGGGTTTTCGATATTGTCTTCTTCTAGTAGATGATTATTCTCGATTTTCATGGCTTTATCCACTTATTCGAAAATCTGAAGCTTTAGAATGTTTCATTAATTTTAAACATTTGGTTGAGAATATGTTTGGACATAAAATCAAGGAATTTCAAAGTGATGGTGGAGGAGAATTCACAAGCAGGTCTTTTAAGAATTACCTGGATCAGAATGGAATTTATCATAAATTATCTTGTCCTCATACACCTCAGCAAAATGGGGTTGTGGAACGAAAACATCGTCATGTTGTGGAAATGGGTATTGCATTACTAGATCATGCACGCATGCCAAAATCCTTTTGGGTAGAAGCATTTATTTGATAAATCGATTACCAACATTCGTTTTGGACAAAATCTCTCCATTTGAGAAGTTATTTCATAAAATACCAGATTATTCATTTATGCGAGCTTTTGGATGTCAGTGCTATCCATATCTCAGGCCATATAACTCGTCCAAGCTTGATCCTCGAACCAAACCATGTGTATTTGTTGGCTACAGTGCTCACCACAAGGGATACAAGTGCCTCGAGCCCCAATCAAACAAGATTTTTATTTCTCGTCATGTGGTTTTTGATGAGACATTATTTCCATTTGCAGGTGCTGCCTCTTCTCATCTCCCATCTACAAGTTTGAAAGATACAAATCATTGGATTCTGGACCCTATGACTCTGATGTTGCGGACTCAGTTACATCTCCAAGAGTGAACTCATTAGTGCCACCAATGACACCACCTACCCTCCCAACAACTTCACCAGCACCTACCCTCCCAACAACATCACCTACATTGTCATCAAATCGGCTATCTTTGGGTGAACGAATGCTAACAGCTTCCTCCTTGGATGAATCCACTCCACCATCATCACCCACATCACGGGAGCACTCACCTACCATAATCATCAACTCGCCCACTAAAGACTCGCAAGATCAAGACACCCCAACAGTGCCACCAATATCCCCAACAGTGCCACCAATATCTTCATGTTCTATTCATCCCATGGTTATGCGCACATGAGATGGTACTCGTAAGCCTAAGACCTTTATCTCCACACAGTATCCACTACCTATGTGTTTGTTATCCTCTCTCACGGTTGTGGAGCCCACCACATATATACTCAAGCAGTTAAGGACCCCAAATGGCATGCTGCCATGCATGATGAGTTCCAAGCACTTCACAAAAATCATACATGGTCACTTGTTCCATCTCATCCATCTCAGAATGTTGTTGGCTGTAAATGGGTATTTAAGCTCAAACGTTGAGCCGATGGATCAATTGAGCGCCATAAGGCTCATCTTGTTGCCAAAGGCTTTACTCAACAACATGGTCTTGATTTTGACGAAACATTCAGTCCAATTGTCAAACCGACCACGATTTGAATTGTTCTCAATGTGGACACTTGTCGAGATTGGAGTATTCGGCAACTAGATGTTAAAAATGCATTTTTACATGGGGTGCTTCAAGAAGAAGTCTATATGTGTCAGCCGCCAAGGTTTGTAGATCGCTCATGTTCTAATCATGTATGTCGTCTTCACAAGGCAATCTATGGTTTAAAGCAGGCTCCTCGAGCCTGGTTCACTCAGTTTAGTTCATATCTCCTTGAACTTGGCTTCACATGTAGTAAGGCTGATAGCTCTATGTTTGTTCGTGTCAGCCCCCTTGGCATACTGGTTCTACTTCTCTATGTTGATGACATAATCTTGACTGGCTCATCCTCTATCGAGCTTGATCAATTGGTTAGCTCGCTCGGTGCCAAGTTTGATATGAAGGACTTAGGGCCACTTCATTATTTTCTAGGGATGGAAGCGCGGTGAACGAAATCTTCTCTCCATCTCACTCAGACAAGATATGCAGTTAATCTACTTCATCGTGCGAATATGCTTGACGCCAAGCCCCTTCCAACTCCGGTTGTGTCAGGTTCAAAGCTCTCTCTTCACTCTGGTGATCCTCTTCCTGATATCACTTATTATCGAAGTCTTGTTGGTGCTCTCCAATACCTAACTATGACTCGTTCGGATCTTGCTTATGTTGTCAATCTAGCATGCCAATTCATGCATGCCCCTACCACTATACACCTTGCGGCTGTTAAACGCATCTTGCGATATGTTAAGGGAACCCTTGAATATGGCTTGCGTCTCACTCGTTCTCCTGATTTTTTAGTTCGTGCTTTCTCCGATGCTGATTGGGCAGGATGTCTTGATGATCATCACTCTACCTCTGGTGGTTGTATATTTCTTGGCCCCAATCTCAAAGGGTCTACCTTTTTTTCTTTAAAAACTATCTACACAACCAAAATTGGAATCGATCTCTCCAACCAAATTGAAGAAGAATCAAAAATCTTCGATTAAAACCCTAGAAATCGAAGTAAACTAAGAAATTTAACTAGAAGATCACGAAAGGCATAAAAACCCTAGAAAAATCAGGGTTTTGAATTTACCTTGAGAGGAAGGCTCATGAAATCATCAGAAGGGTTTGCTTGCATCTCCTTCACCTCCTGTAGAATCCTTTTCACTGTTGGGTTCTTCAGATTGTACTTCTCTTCAGCCTTGGCGTAAGATAGATGCTACAGAGTAGAATAAACACCAAACCCAGGTATAGAAGTTTAAATCGAAAAAATAAGGAAATCGCGATTGACTCTCTCTTGTGAATAGAGAAAGATTGATGATATTTTTGGTGTTTGCAGAGAAAGATTGATAAAGAGGAGAACAGGTTTTGGGTTCCTCTCTTAGGAAAGAGATAAACAGTAGACTCGATTTTGGGGTTTCTCATGGGAAAGAGAGACAAATCTTTCTCGGGAACCACGACAAAGACGGTAATGTTGAATTAGAACTAACGGAGCTTTTCCAACTTCCCGCCCATTTTTTGGCCACTTGTCGAGCTACAGGGTCCGGTTAACACCGTAGAAGATTCGACTCCATTCTTTAACATATATACATACATACGGGTTTTACATTTTCTCATGTCCTTTCTCAATTGTTTAGTTCCATCTCAATTATTTTGTCCTCATGTCCTCTCAATTATTTTTTCCTCATTTCATTCATTTTTTATCATTAAAAAAAACAAAATTATAGAAATTATACACCGAAACGTTGTACTGTTTAGTTGGGGGATTAATTATCGTATAGCTATTTTTTTGGCAGTGGGAAGGAATATGGAATCACAAAAATGGTGAGGACGCCTATATCAAAACATATTCGATGCTCTCACCAGAATACAAGGACTCATCCCGATGTCCTTTTTGGTAAGATTACTTTTGTGGGATTATGTATACAGTCAACTCCTTTATTTATTCATTTCTTATACAGTAATTTAGGGTTTCTAATTCAACTGTGGAATTGATTACATTTGAGGGAACATTTGTTTCTTTGATTCTAAGTTTGTAATTTTTTTTAGAATTGTTTGTTTGCCATTAGGTGTAACAAAAAAAAAAAGGCATCCTCTTATTGCTGTATGTTTTTACGGTTTTTAATTAAATTTTTTTTGTGAAAATTAGATGAACGAGCTCTTCGCTTCCGGTCATTGATTCTCTTGGCCAAGGTTCTTCTCCTCTCTCTATCACTCTCAACTTTTTTTTTCTGTTTTCTTTTGCTTTAATTAAAGTTCTAAAAAAAATATATTAAACACATTCAAAACGTTTAATAACATTAAATTGATGTTGTCTCTTTGTTGTGTTTTATTACTGTACTTAGGGCGAACAAACATATCATGTAGTAGTGGCACCATTGATTTCATTAAAGCGCTCAAGCAACTCTCTCTCTCTCTCTCTCCACAGTCAGGGCAACAATGTGGGAAAGGACTCCTCTAGCACATGGACTTGAAACCTCACATTGCCTAGCACATTTCAAACCTATTTCTTCCTAAACCCAAACTTACCAAACCATAACTTTATTATTATTATTATTATTATTGTTTTTATTTTTTTTCCTATATTTATTTTTTTTTCTTTTTCATTTAATACATGTTCACCATTTTGGTTCCTTTTTCATTAATGTATTTTTCTTTGGCTAAATTACTTCTTATTAATTTGTATTCTAATATGAAATTAATTAATTTTTATTGCTTTGTCTTGGTCAGTTACTATCACTTTTGGAGCTCCACCCATTGCTCGAAGCCAAGTTTGCATCAACCAAACAAATGTCGATGTAGTCTCATCTGATATGATAGCACATCCAAGCAATATAGACTGAAAGTGATGGTTGACTCCAATAAAAGGAGCAAATGACATTGTGTATTTATTTGTGAGAAAAGTAGTATCAAAAGAGACTACATCCCCAAAGCTGATATAATCATTCTTGCATTTGGTATCACCCAAAACACATTCCTCTAACGTTGATCATCACCCACATCCATTGCATAAAAGAAGTTAGAATTCTCTTATTGCATATGCATAAACTGTTCAAGCTTAGCTTCTGCATCTCCCGCTTCTATAGCCAAGCATCTTTCTTTATCAAATTGATTCTTGACATCTTTCTCTAAGCACCCAACATGTTGATATCCATTGCATTGTCTAGACATTGCATTATAAATCTTACTTGTTTGAACTCCAACCCCATGCAAAATATCTATGTTAGTCTTGATAAATGGGCTGATTCTCCTGTGGCTTCGAAAGTAATGAGAGTATGATGGAAAAAACTCATGATTATGCTCCTTTATAAATCTATATGTAAACCATTTTCCATTTTGCCTTCTTTTTACAGAAACACTCGCCTTGCAGAGGTATTTCCAAACACTTGTCATCAATTTTACTTGTGGCACATATTGAAGAAGATACCAAAAAGCTCAGTCATGTAATTAGGAAACATAAAAGTTTTATGTTTGAACTTAATAAATGTATTTATAGGTCATGGACAGAGGAACAATTTGAAAATCGATGGTGGAAAATAGTTCACACATTTGAACTTGATGAGAATGAGTGGATGGAGTCGTTGTACAAAGATCGTAAACAATGGGCACCAACTTACATGAGAGAGACTTTTTTTCCCGGGATGTTTACTAGTCAACGCTCTGAAAGCATAAATTATTTCCTTGACAAATACGTGCAAAAGAAAACTACAATAAATGATTTTATAGAGCAATATAAAATTGCTCTACAAGATAGGCAAGAAAAGGAATCCAAAGCAGATTTTGATACATGGCATAGAACACCTGCCCTTAAGTCGCATTCACTTTCTGAAAAACAAATGTCAACAATCTACACTCATGAAATATTTAAGAAGTTTCAAGTTGAAGCTTTGGGAGTATGTCATCCTAGAAAGCAAAAAGATGTCACTTCCATAATGTATAATGTCCATGACTTTGAAGCAAAAGAAGACTTTGTAGTAATGTGGGATGAAGCAAACTCAAATGTTTCAACTTTCATGTTTATGTCGTTTGCTTGAGCACAAAAGCTTTCTTTGTAGGCATGCAATGGTTATTCTTCAGTTTTCGGTTGTGCCCAAAATTTCATCTCTCTATATATTGAAACGTTGGTAGAAGGATGCAAAAGGGTCAGAAGATAGTTACAACTTTGCAAATCATGCACCAGAAGAAGATACGAATCCGATGTCTACACTCAAGGTGCTTGATCCTCAAGTGGTGAAGACGAAAGGGGCTCCCAAGAGACTCAAGTTTGGAATAGGAAAAAAAAGAAGAAAATCAATGCCAATAAAAAAGAAAAGGTTAGTTGATCTTCGAATGTTAACATGCGTGTATTCTTATTTTGTTTTACTTATGAACTATTTTGAGCGTGTAATTTCTAATGTTAGAATGTCTTGAATGTAGGAACAATCAAACTCAATAATTGCTAAGTGGAGGTAATGAAGTATTTGTATGAATGGACTTGGCATCAGTTGGACTTATTTTACTTTTTGTGTAACAAATTTTGATTATGATTTGAATTGTAGTGTAGAAGCTACAAACAGTTGCTTTATATTTGGACATATTATGATTTGTTAGACTTATTTTATAATTTTTTGTCCCATATATTTGATATGGTTGTTGCTTTATCATTGCTTCAACTTGAATAATGCTTTAGTAATTTTAGGGAAAAGTGTGAGGTCTCATAAAATAGGAAATTAATTGCTTATTGTATTGCACTACCCCTTGAAAACCAATAGGGTCTCGATTAGCCATTCTAGGTGGCGTGTTCATTCAAATCCTTACGATTTCAAATGAATTGTCAGTTATAAGGTTCAAATGAGTTTTGGTGGTTTTAAGGTTTGAATTCTTTTAGTTCAACATTTGAATTCTAAATCTTGGATATATACCATCTAAGAATAAGAGTTGCAATAAACTCGACATGAATTTTCCCGGTTCAAGTAGATGTTTGGCTTGTTGTTTGGAGTTGGATTTAGCGGTGTTAATGGTCGGGTTTGGAATTCAGTAATTGTCTGTGGTTAAGATTCATTAACCCTTGGAATTCAATAATATAACCTTGGTTTTTAGAAAAAAATATTTAACTATGGTTAATAATTATTAACCCTTAGGGTTAATGTTTTTTAATATATTTGTTTAATAAAATCAATGTTATATTGTTGACCCCCCAAGGGTTGGTTAATCTTAACCACATTTAATAGTAGAGATTAAAAGGGACATGTCTGCGTGGGTGCAAATTGAACTAGGGAGCGATCGACAAACTACTAGATGAGCCTATGTTGTTAAGAGTTACAACTCTGTCATTTCCTTAATAAGGGAAATTAAGGGTAGGTAGACGTCTCCTACCAAATGACGGGAGTGTTTGGGGGTAAGTTTTAAGTGCTCTCTTTCTTCAGTTATGGAATTACTCTTTGATTTTCTACAGAATATTAACGTTAAGGAATACAGGAAGATAACTCTCCTCCTTGACTAGCTATGACATATAATTAGGGCATGTTGACCCACATGTATAGATTGTTAGGCTTATATATGTAATCATATTGATTTCTTGACAAGGAGGGGTGAGACCCACTGAATAGGTTCCAACCCCATTGCATGTTACCATGTGTAAATTACAAGTAGGAAAGATTCCCGTCTTTGCATCCTTGGTGAAGCATTCTTTCCCATGGTCTTCTTCTTTTCTCTTCTTATTTTATGTTTTAATTTTATTTTAATCATCTAATTTTATAGCCCGTGCATCGCATGGGGTGTTTGCTAGTACTTGTTATTTAATAATTTTTTAAGAAAATCTTTATCTTTACTATTATAATGGGAGAGGCAGGTGTAGCCTAATTTTTCTGAATTCCCAAACTACCCATATGATTTAATGTTTTGCTTTAATTCTCAAATTACCCCTTACTCATCTATCTATTTAAAGAATAGAATCATAGTCAATCGCGATTGAACTCGGGGAGAGTTCAATCGCACCAGCGGGTTAACACGTGTCCCTTTTAACTCCTATTAACTGTGATTAATTCCTTCCCCTCACTCTCACGTGCATCGCACGTGCCACCTGCTATTGAACTCGGGGAGAGTTCAATAGCACCCACATGTTAACACGTGTCACTTTTAACTCCTATTAACTATGATTAAGTCCTTCCCCTCGCTCGCACGTGCATCGCACGTGCCATCTGCTAGTTCTAATATATTATATTATATATTATAAGAAAATTTTTTATACTATATTAATATACATAGTTTTATGAATCTTATAAACATTTTATGACGTTTAAGTATCAAGAAGAAGAGAAAAGAATACAATTATTTTAGATATTTTGACTATGTATAATATAAATTACTATATTTAATATAAAGTTTTGGATATTTTAGAAAAAAACTAAAATAATCGTTGTATGAGGATTTCAAAATAATTAACAAAAGTTAATGAGAGAATCTCACGAAAAGCAGAGTTAAAAAAAATATTTGTATCGTCCCAAAATAAATGATGTTTCTTATTTTCTTTGAAAAATGGGTTAATTTTACCAAACTGAAAAAGCAACGAAAAAAGTGAGTAAAAGAGAAGAAACGATTGGGAGGGAAAGATTTCAACCAAAAAGAAGATATCGCACCCCAAAATCTCACCTATGAGAATGTGGAACTTTGACACGTGACTTACTTGTCATACCACACTGTTAAAAGCATAAAAGACATTCTAAATTATGAACCTGAAAATTTCTTTTCAATTAATAACAATTGATACCTCAAATAAGCATTTATTAAAATACATAACTAATTGAATATAAATAATCTGAATCATCGATCATGATTCTTAATCATCAATGTAACTTAAACATAAATCTATAATAAATTCAATTATAATCTCTTTGAAACTCAAATAAATACTAATAAACCAAAATCAGCAGTAAAGTCATCGATCAAGATCATGTTTCTCTTTGGGATGATCACATGTCAGATCTTCCTCTATGTACTCTTCTTCAACCTAAGGCCCCGGAGCACAAATATCAAAGTTTGGACCTACCGAAAATAACAATTCGGCTGAGCATTGAAAACACTCGACTATACAACTTCTGCTTAACAATATCATAGGCATCACTATAACATACAAGTCCAGGTTCAACTAAGACAAACATACATGCATTAATTAGAGTGTGGAATTTAGGAGAATGAAGTCACTTGATTTCTTAAGTTCGAGCTCAAATAAATCTATTCTGAAATTTGTTAAACTTAAAGTAAACACAATTTGCATATGCATATGACTTCATTTATGTGCCCACACAGTAGGCCCATCAATATGTTGGTGTTTGTAGTAGTAAAACTACAACAATGGATCTCAAATTCGGCTGTCAATGGGCCAGGTCGGGCCTAACAAGGCTCGGTTCTAAATAAGCCTATTATTTAGGCCCACACCCTACTCTTTTTCATTTAGGCCGGCTCGCTCTTATTATTAATAAGTTCGGACTCAGGCAAACCTAGTTCTATTCGATAAATATCATTCTACTAATAAAAGTATAAGGAGCATGCAAAATTTACTTGGACGTAAATACCCTTTAACTTAATTTATTTAATATATAACTTATAATATAACCAAACTTTAATTAAGTTACTATTTAATATTATGTGGGACCCATTATTAAAAGAGAGTTGGTTCAGGACTCTACCATATCAGAGAAGAATCATAAAGGAGAGTTGGTTTAGGACTCTTACCATATTTTAGGAAAGAATTCTATTTCTATAGAAAGAGAGTCTATCGGAAAGGAGAGTTGGTTTAGGACTCTATCATATTTCAGGGAAGACAACCATAAATAATATCTTCCTATAGTCTCCACACCCCGATTGATCGACTTTTATGAAAAGGATCGTAGAAATTCCGGATTGGCACCCGAGGAGCAACCAAGAAAAGATAAATAATTTTTCTAATATTAAATTTAAATTAATTAAGAAATAGAAATTTAATTACTCAATTATATTTATATAAAATATAATATTATATTAAAAAATTATTTAATATAAAAGGAGTAACGTGACGCCAAATGAAAATATATTAAAAATTATATATTTTTTCTAAATTATATTTTAATAATGAAAAAATTATACTTGCAAGGCATGTGCACTTTTACTAGTATATATATATATATGATATATTATGTATATAAAAAAGATAAAAAATATATAGATATGGCCGGGCTTTAATGAACCAAGCTCTAGCCCAACACTAATACGAGTCCAACCCTTGCCTTAGTGCATAAAATATAGGTAATGGGTGGGCCTTTTCCGGCCAGCCTGGCCTATTGACACCCCTAGTCTTAAATAGTTCAAAAAAATAAATAAATATCCTAATGGCCTATTTGGTCTCCTTTTTCTACTCTACTTCTTAGCGAACCCATCTTCCTGGCCATCCCTGCCATTCACTGTTATGGCTGATCATAACATAGCCATTCATATACAATTGACCACTCATAAGAGATAAAGTTGTTGTGAATTGGTAAAACCTCATGGATTCGAAGGTTATTCCAATTGATTGAGGAAGATTATGACACAGGGCTAATGGTGTACAACTAAGGATTTTAGACATGAATGTGAATAATGCAATGTTTATAGACCCTATGGAGGATGCTCCCCAAAGCAGAAGGATCTTAATAATAAGCTACAGACGACTGTAACATATATTCAATTCAGATCAAATAACATGAGCGAGGCATTGCTTAGTTCTTTCAGTGACATCTGCTGCAGTTAATAAGTCAGAGTTCGAGAATTATTTGAGTAGAAAATTTTTTAAATTAAATTCAAGAAAAATTGGGATATATAATATTTTTTTATTAAAAAAAACTTAATAAAATACTGATCATGAAAAATAAACAAATATATTAGATATTTATTCACGATTTTTTTAATAAAATCATGAACTATTTACCTTTTTTTCTAGTAGAGTTAGTATATGTTCCAAGTTAGGAAAGTGTGGAGATTTCAACATGCACAACCACCTCCAAATGAGGGGGATACACTAGCAGTGAGCTAGCCCCACGGATTGTTGAATAATTTGCTTTTGATTCACAAAATTTTGTTATTATGATATCTACTAGGGCAAAATATTCAATGTAGGTGTGTTAATCATAAACAACAATAATTTTGAGAATGTTCAAATTATGGCAATGTTTTTCTTTGTTATTTAATCATATGAGAATCATCTGTACTTCTATGTAAACAAATGATATATTGCTTATCCATGAATTCTTGCTACTTTAATGGATCTAAACAATTGTGTTTGTTCTCACCCCTTATCGCATTCTTTCTCAGACAAATGACCAATAAAGGACTCACCTTCGCACTTCGGCATCGCCTGAGAAACCAAGAAGTGATCTGAAGTAGCCGAAGAACATCGAATCCGATGAATCTAATTGAGAGATGCTTTGGCTAATAAGTCAACTTCTTTTCTCGAACATGGAACATGTGTTCGGATCAAAGTGATTAGTGAGTTATCATCCAAGGATTAATCCAATCCTGATTATTTGATCAAATCCAACTTACAACACAGTAAAAGGAACTATAAATTCCATAAATGAAATGACCTATTCTAAGCAAAATGCTCACTACTTTGCTTCAATCTAACCTTCTTCCCCTTAACAACCAAGGCTTCAATATAGTCTCTTTTTTTCAACAAGCATTTTCACAGTCTGAATCAGAGAAAAAAAATTCAATGATCACCTCAAATGACTCAAAGGAATTACATATCATAAACCTGTGTATTGATCACTCTAATTTTCTGCGTAGAAGTTGTTTTACGGGATCATTCTCCACCTTCCATTTCTGCTCCGTTTGTTTTGAGGTAAAATAGGGGAAAACAAATGAAGTCCACGGAAAATGTCATTTTCCAAGTGTACTTTCTTTAGGAGAACTGACATTTTCCGTGAAATTCATTTGTTTTCCTCTATTTTACTTCAAAACAAACGGAGCATCATGGAAAATGGAAGTATCTCTGTGCCTTATAAGGCTCCTCCCCCTCTTCAAGAAATAAGCCTTTTTAAAGAGGTGTGTTGGGCTTAAGTCTCATAGGGCCTGTGTGTGTTGGTCTAACCGTATGTGTGAGTGAGTTTATGTAATTAGAATTTAACCCAAAAAAAAACTAGAGGCCAATCCAACAGCAACTTAATATTTTTTTGGTTCAATATAATTTAACAACTTAAGCTTTGTTACCAAACATCAATGGATTGCATGTATTTATATACTTTCACCCTTTTTGATAATAGAACCCTTTTTGATAATAAAACAAGGGAAGTGATTTAAAACTACCTACTATCGAGAGCAATGGCCGCGAGATCAAAAATCCAAAGGTTCATTAAATTAAGTGGGGCCCACTATTAAAAGAGTGCCGTTTGATTTTCAATCGTCCGGCCTTGCTCTCGATAGTAGGATAGTAGTTACTATCCAGAGTTTTCAATTACTTTCCATAAAACAAATGACTTTTTGCGGGTCTACATGGTATGGTCCATTTGAATAGAAAAAGAATAAGAGTCTTATGTTATAGTGGTGCTATGCTTGTTGGGTAATGGGTCATTTTATCTCGGTCTTACTTGAGTTTATTTCCTTGTAAACTTTCTTCTTTCTTTGCTGACTTCTTTTAACCTCCTTTCTGACATATAGATATATAATATACTAGCAAACACCCGGGATAGAGATTGTAATGAAACTATAAAAAATGGACCAAAAAAAGCCACTGTTTGTTCTAATGAAACTATAGAGATTGCTCTAATTATGACCTCATATGGGAGCCAACGTTTAAAGGAAACTGTATAATTATAATTAGAAGACTACACATTTGGTTCATCTAATTAAAAAAATTCTAATTGAGAGAGATACCATAAGAAGGGGAGTCCCTGACCGTCGACCAATACCCTACATGAATCCTACGTATAGGTAATCTGCTGGTATAAGTGCTATCAAGTTGGATGGGATCATATCTCTAGCAAAGAGGAATGCTAGCTGTATTCTCAATCAATGCCAGTGGTAACATGCTAGAATACACCCATGCGATGCACGGAAAAAAGTAAAAGGGAAAAAATTATTATAAGAAAATCATATAATATTAAATTGAAGAGTAGTGATTAATGGACCCGTTTCTAATTATCTTTCGTCGTGTCCTTTTTTTTTTTTTGTTTGAAAAACTAAGGTTGAATTGCTTAATCCTAAGGATTAGTGAATCTTAACCACAATTGGTGAGTATTTAGAATTGAGGCGTGGACCAATGAGAATTAAGCATTCTCCTAAATTGAAAAAAAAAAAATCAGATGACAATAAAATCGGGTATTGTTGTCAAAATCCAGAAATAAACATCAATTTTTAATTAGGTCAGAAGAAGAACCTCTCAAGCTGTGTCCAGCTACATTGCCCAATTTTATTATAATTAAGAGAAAAAGATACAATTCTCCATGTAAAGAGGAGATGCACCATTCATATATAATCAACCTTATTCGACCGACAATCACCAGATGAGACGATCCCACTAATCAGAAGCTCATTATGCTATGCGTAGAGTTCTAAATTAGATAATCTTGGTGTGGCGATAGCAACGAGCGGTACCTTTTTCTTCAAAACAATCCCGAATTTATCGGAAAGATCAATCTCCATGCCCTTTGGCAATTGCCAGTGGAACGAACGCAAGAGCGAAGCTAATGTGTACATTAGCAAACTCTCTGCTAGAGAAAGCCCTGCACACATCCTCCTTCCGGATCCAAATGGAAGATAATTAAAATTGTTGCCATTGTAACCATACTTGCCTTTGTCCTTTAAAAACCTCTCTGGTTGGAACTCCAAAGGATTGTTCCAAACCTCAGGGTTCCTTTGGATAGCCCACACGTTCACAACAACTTTGGCACCCTTAGGGATAGTGTATCCACCCACCACACAAGATAGACTTGGACAATGTGGGACTAAGAGCGGCGCAGCCGGGTACAGGCGTAACGTCTCCTTCACAACTGCATCCAAATACTGCAATTTGGGCAGATGGGACTCTTCTACAATGTTGTCCACCCCTAACACCTCGTCTAATTCTTCTTGGACTCTTCTAATTACCTCCGGATGGTGCACCAGCTCTGTCATTGCCCACTCCAACGTGTTCGATGTCGTGTGGGTTCCGGCCATGGCAGTTTCCTGTTAATCATGTTTGTAAGGGTATTGTTTAAGTAAGCAGAACGTAACTATGTTATATAATTCATCACTTAAGTGGATGGTTACAATCTACATGAAGATCTCCCATACGAAATATATATCTCTTGGGTGATCGTTATCTTATGTTCTATGACATTAACTTGTACCATTATAAAGAATACCGCGAGCTAGCCAGACAGGATTTATAGTCACGATCATCCGATTGAACTGGTTTATATGTACAAGATCACATAAGTGTGACCCTTGGAATGGCATGTACGGGTGACATATTTGAAACTGATATCTTTCTTCTTCTTTTTTTCTACCTTCCAAAAAAAAGATATCAGTTTCAAGAGGGGTCCCAAATTTCTCAATATCGCAAGAAAATTTCAAACCTTGGGTTAAATAGAGTCATATACCCCTCACTCAAACATAACCTATAATAAAGAGGAATGCGAAGAATAATCTAACAGTTTAAACAGTTTCCATAATCTCCCCTCTTTTGATAATAATAACTACGTGCTAGCCCTACTCTCTTGTATTTCTTACTCCCGATCAGAAACCAATACTTGTTAAATTAAGGACATGTCACATGAGCATAAATCCTAACCGTTTAATAATTGAGATAAATGGTTAGGATTATGGAGTATAGATGGGAGTACACTTTGAGAGTATCCTAGACTAAATCTTGTTTTATGGCAGTTAAAGGAGGCTTTACGAGGGGAGAGATATCAAGTGGGGAGAAGTCAAAATCTGGGGAGAAAATGATATGACTTCTCCCCCTTTTTATCTTCAGGTGCCCAATGGTTTGGGGATGCCTGAGCGTCCACGTCCACCAGGGCAAATCCGAAGCCTTGAAATTATATGACCTTGTGTCACGTGGGTGTGTGTGAGAGTTGGGATAGTGTTTGTTTGATATAAAAATATATATATAATACCATTATTAAGGCCTTGATTTCCGTCCTGGTCATGGGATTTTCATTATCTTCTTGCTCCTCACGCTCCAAGAGGAACTGCAAGAAGTCCTTGTTTCCTTTCTTGTTGGGTATTCGCTCTCCTTTCAGCTTTAGCCGCTGATCTATAATGGGATCAAAGATGTGATCGAAACGCTGCATCAGCTTCTTCATTTCTCCTTCAACACCTTGGATATCAAACGGTGCAAGAATGGGATAGAGATCTGAGATGTTGCTTTTGTCCATCAGCTCAACCAACTTTTCCGCCATTTCATAAAACTCGCCCTTAATACCACTCTCCTCCCCTGTGTCACCCCACAACATGCTTATTACAACCTCGAAGATTGTTAGAAAAGATAGCTCGGCAATGTTAATGGGTGTACCATTCTTGTTATACACTTCTCTTACTGCCTTCTCAACCACATCTCTCCGACGTGCAGAGCAAACTAAACTGCTGCTATGCAGCATCTCATGGTAATATTTGCGCAACATGCGCCAGGTTGGGCCATACGGACTCCATGCGATATCGGCACCGCCATTCGCTATCGTCGACGCTGCTATAGGTGGATCACGGTTAGCGAAGGTGATGTCCTGGTCTCTAAGGACCTCTTTTGCTAGGGAAGCTGAACTCAGTACTACACTGAGTTTGCTTCCTATTTGTAGCTTCATGATCGGGCCATAGATTTTAGCCAATTCGGCAAATGATCGGTGGAGGTCCGAATCTAGAAATGGGACGTATCCGATTATTGGTAATCCGCGAGGGCCTGGTGGCAATTGCACTCTTCCCTTTCTGGATTTCTTGAAGCTCCATATGAACAAGAAAATGGAGACTGTCGCAACAAAAAGTGTGAGTACTGCTACTCGAGAGAGTTGGTCTTTTGGGTTGCTCTCATAAATTGTACCCATGAGCCTCTCTACAAGATTTGTGTTCATGGTTACTTCACTACTGTAAATTTTGAAAGAGATGAGAGCTTTTATATCATTCATTTATGATGTGAAATCTGAATCTTAACAACGGATTTTCCACGGAAGGATGCTCGATCGTAGAATTACTGGGCAAGTGGTGATGGGTAGAATTTTTGACAGTCAGAAAAGTCTAACTCGTCTTTGAAGTTTCCATTTTATCACCAATCCAAGACTGGTGATCTTCTCCAGTTGTAACCGGTTTTTGACAAAACCGGTTACTCCCGTTTTCACAACATGTCCTTTTTTACAGTCCTTAACTATGGTTAAGATTCACATACCCCTAAGGTTCACCCACCTATCTTTTGTTTTTAGAAAAAATATTTTTAAAGAATTAACCCCAAGAGTTGGTAAATTGTAACCATGGTTAAAAACATTTTTTGTTATTTTTTCTAACAACCAAGGATAGGTGGGTGAACCTTAGATTTGAGTGAATCTTAACCATAGTTAGGAGGTGTCAAAAGGGACATGTGGCCACCTCAGGGGCGTAACTGGTTTTGGCAAAACTGGATACAACTAGAGAAGAATACGACTCTATCACCAAACATACACATAAAAATATTTTTAGTATGAAGTAATGCTTAGGTACACACCCCATAGCCCAGTGGTAGTGTATCCCTTGCTTAGGGAGGAGGTTCGGGTTCCATTCCGCCTATTAAAAATAGTTGTTGGGGGTAAAAAAATGTGGCAACTTTAAATAGCCGTTGTGGTAAAAAAGTGGTGAAAAAGTGTAAAAATAGTTGTTGCAATAAAAACCAATGGATTGTATAGCCATTGTGGCAACAGTATAAATACAAAAGGAAAAAGGTCATTGGTCAAAAGCAAAATGACTTTATGATAGCAAACCATTTCTCACGCCATATATGGTATGAGGAATGGCGGAAGCTATTTTTGGCATAGGTTTTACCTCTGCACTGGAGCATGTCTGTCAAAAGTCAAAGCTAAAATTTAGCTTTGACAGGTTGATTTAGCTAAGCGTTGGAGATGCTCTTACCCTTTTATGTTTGCGAAAATTTTGAGTGGGTTAGTACTGACACCCAAAAGGACTAGTCAATGCTTCGAATGGTTTCGGACACCCTCTGTTACCCAAAAAAAACACATTTGAAGCGTAAACATCGGGTTATTGGGTCATAGCATGTGAAGATGCCGACGGGTGGGCCAATTTGGGTTGGGCAGTGTTAGTATCACTTTCTTTCAACCTCACTTCCTTTATAGAAAAGACATGTTATTGTCTTCCATTAAGAGGACATGTTTTTCACCAATACTTTCTCAAATCAAACAGAGAGTATGTCTTAAGAGAAAGTGTCATGCCCTGAAATCCATATACACAATATATCTTATATTTATATATGTTCTCAAAGCATGAACCTGGGATAAACCCCAATAGTAAACGCATTTTATCAACTAAATAAAATGAATTCAGATTCAATAACATACGAGTATAACTAAAGGTTCGAATTAAGTATTAAGTGTAACTAAGATCCATAAATGATTCTCTCCTACAAATACTCACTCTATATGAGAGATTTAAAAAGTATTCTTCTACTTCACGCTCCTCAAGAACTCCTAAGAACCTTCACTGATTTCCCGAAATAAGTAAACATAGTAAGGGTGAGCCCAAGCTCAGCAAGATGAATACATACAACAATGAATATATATACTTCAATATATCATTTATTGAAAAAGATATTAAACTAAAATACAAGTCAATTCATCTTCTCCAATTGAATTACTTGGTTCACATTTGCGGCCCTAGGCACGCCTCGCAATACGACTTTTGGATTGCACACCTGTACCTCTAGTTAGCGGCCCTTGGCAACACCTTAAGGCCTAGGACGACATCACTCACCTGTACCTCTAGTTGGCGGCCCCTGACAACACCTCAAGGCCTAGGATGAAATCGTACTCCTTCGGTAAGGTCTACAATTTGTTCAACAATTATAATAGTTTTGCAGAATTAAATATTAAATCTTCTGCACTATGGCGTCCCATACCACACATAGCAAGACTAATTTAAATGTGAATTTATTAACCAAGGTAATGCTCACAGTATCCTCTCCACTATAACTCTATGACGTCTTATACCGTCATAGCGAGAGGGTTCTAGTGACGCTGGGCAGGGTCCATATAAATTTAGACAATTTAATTTCATCATGCAAGCATTTGACAGATACAAAATTAATACAGGTACATCATGATGCAAGATAATGGAATTCAATATGAATAACAATTTATCAATTTAAAATAAAATCTAATTAAATAAGGGTGCTCTAATATTCATAATTTCTAAGTTTCAACAATGATTCTAATGTAAGGAGTCTCTAAGTTAATTTCCTACATTTAATTGAACTAATAAAACACAAGCAAACAAGATGGAGCACGACGATTGATCGCTGGCAGCGGGCGATCGATTGTAGGTGATGGGCGATCGATCGCCCATCGACCCGAGACCTTCCATTTTTTTCTTTTATATGGGCGATCGATTGTCCAACCAGGGGATCGATCGCCCAACTCGGAAATTCTCAAAAACTCTATATTTTTTTGTATTTTCCAAACTCCGACTTCCATCATTCTTCCTTCTTCAAATTTAATTGTTCATAGACCTAATTTAGACATTAAAACACTCCAATAACATATATTCAATGATTTGTCATTAAATCAATAGCTTCAACTCTAGAGTTCTAGGGTTTAAAAAAAGAGATGAACTCTAATTTTCACAATATCTTTATTTCCATCTAAATCATACTTATTTATTTATTACCAATATAACAAGAATATCACATCTACCATGGATTTAAAGAATAACAAGGAGTATTCACTTGCCTCAACCATAGAGCTTTAGGTTCGAAGAGATGAACAATCTCAAATAGAGATTTCGTCAAGCCCTTGATTTTTCCTTAGCGAGAGCTCTATATCCTGAGCCTTGAATCCACCTTCTTCAATCTCCAAACCCTAGTCTCACCTTTCTTCCTCTTATCTCTAGATTAGGTTTCCTAAAGATAATGCGAGATTAGGTTATCATTATCTTATATAATACTAATCCTTTATCCTGATGTAGGGTGTTTGGTCACAGTTCGACATTAAACATTTTTATGTTATTCCCGTTTTCTATTTATCTCCCCCCAAGATTATTAAACCTTATTACCCAAACATCACAATATAATATTACTAAATTATCCAATTTAAGAAATTACTAAAATAAATCTTAACATTTAATTACAGAATTTTTGAGTCGCTACATTCTACCCTCCTTAAAGAGAATTTCGTCCTCGAAATTGACATACTTCGGTTGAGAAGATGTGCAGATATTTCTCCCTTATTTCCGACTCTAACTCCCACGAAGCTTCATCCTCGTTATGATGGTTCCACTGAACTTTCACTAACAAAATGGACTGTGCCTGAAGTTGCTTCATCATCCAGTCTACAATCCGGATTGGCTCCTCCACATAAGAAGCATCTTGTCTAAGCTCCAAGGTACTGAAATCGATTGTATGCGATTCATACCTCACGTATTTTCTCAACATGGATACGTGGAACACACTATGCACACTAGCAAGACTGGGTGGCAAGGCAAGTCTGTAAGCCACTACTTCAAGGACATGGTTACCCACTGCAAATTCCAAACTCCTCCTTCGCCGGTCTGCATAACTCTTTTGCCCACTTTGAGCTGTTTTTAAACGCTTTCTAATCACCGCCACTTTCTCCGTAGTCTCCCGAACCAACTCTGGCCCAAGAAAACTACTATCACCCACTTCCGCCCAACAAATAGGTGATCGACACAGTCTGCCATACAATGCTTCAAAGGGTGTCATACCGATACTGGCATGGTAGCTGTTATTATATGCAAACTCTAATAAGGATAGATGATCTTCCCAGCCACCCTTGAAATCTAAAAGACAAGCTCGAAGCATGTCTTTAATTACTTGATTCACACGTTCCGTCTGACCATCACTTTGGGGGTGAAAAGCTGTAATAAAGTCCAATGACGTTCCCAAGACCTTCTGAAAACTCTTCCAGAATCGAGAGGTGAATCAAGAATCTCGATCTGAAACTATTGATGTCGGAACCCAAATCACATCATACCCTTGTCTTGACTTTGGTAGCCCGACCACAAAATCCATCGATATTCTATGCCATTTCCATTCTGCAATGGGTAAAGGTTGCAATGGCCTTGGCCTCTGATGCTCAGCCTTCACTTGTTGGGAAGTATAGCCTTTCGATACAAACTCCGCCACATCCCGCTTCATACCATCCCACCAAAAGTGTCTACAAAGATCTTTATACATCTTTGTACCTCCTGGATGAACTGTATATTTAGAATGATGTGCTTCATCTAAAATTTCTTTTTGAAGATCAATCATATCCGGAACACATAGTCTTCCCTGGAATCTCAAACCTCCATCCGGCCCTACAGTCCACACTGTATCGTCCCCCAGAACTGCCTCTGCAACTCGAGTCTGCAATTTCTCATCTTGCAACTGATCCTGGATAATTTTACTAACCAATGTAGGCTGGACAGTGAGATTAAAAAGGAATGCCTTAGCATTTTCCCGAACTGGACTAATATCAAACTCTGAGACTGCCTCCCACATACACCATTCTTTCATCATCATAAGTGCTACTAACCCTCTTGGTTTGTGACTCAAGGCATCTGCTACTACATTCGCCTTACCAAAGTGATACTAAAGAGTAAAATCATAATCCTTCAAAAGCTCCATCCACCACCACTGCCTCATGTTCAACTCTTTCTGAGAAAATAAATATTTCAAACTCTTGTGGTCTGAAAAGAGTTCAAACTTCTCACCATACAAGTAATGCCTCCAAATCTTCAAGGCAAACACTACAGCAGCTAACTCTAGGTCGTGAGTCGGGTAATTCTTCTCATGCACCGTTAGCTGGCGAGAAGCATAGACAACCACTTTGCCTCCCTGCATTAACACAAAGGTGTGATGCATCACTATAAATAACAAGTCCCTTATTCTCTTCCGAAATGGTCAAGACTGGTGCTGATGTCAATCTAGACTTCAACTCAAGGAAGGCCCTATCACATTTTTCATCCCAGACAAACTTCACATCCTTCTTCGTCAGGTGCATCAACGGCGAGGAAATCTTTAAAAATCCCTCTATGAATCATCGATAATAACCAGCCAAACCCAAGAAGCTACGTATCTCTGAAACTGAAGTGGGTTGGTTCCAACTCATCACTGCTTCAACCTTGGCTGGATCTACTGACACTCCATCCTTGGAAACTACATGTCCCAGAAATTTAACTTCTTTCTGCCAAAACTCACACTTTGAAAACTTAGCATATAATTGATGCTCATGCAGGGTTTGAAGTGCAATTCCAAGATGCTGCTTATGCTCCTTCTCAGTCTTGGAATAGATCAAGATGTTGTCAACAAATACTATGACAAATTGATCTAAAAATGGTTTGAACACTCGGTTCATTAAATCCATAAATGCAGCCAGTGCATTGGTCAGCCCAAAGGGCATAACCAAGAACTCATAGTGCCCATACCGAGTTCGAAAAGCAGTCTTCGAAATGTCTTCATCTTTTACTCACAGCTGATGATAACCCAACCTCAAGTCTATCTTGGAAAACAACTGTGCTCCTTTCAGCTGATTGAATAAATCATCTATTCTAGGCAAAGGGTATTTGTTGTTGATTGTCACCTTATTCAACTGTCAGTAATCAATACACAACCTCATTGTGAGCATGGGTTTCGGGAAACCCTAAAATTAATCTCACAGGATTAGAGTCGCCACTTATTCATTCAGAAGGGATAAGTCCGCAGGAAATGTTGGATAAAGACTTGGTCTACGATCAAAGATCGAGGTAAGAGGTTCGGTTAAGTTCGGGGAAGGGGTTAGGCACCCCGACACTTTCACACATGATGGTTCCCTACTTACTAGGTTTAAGCCAAAATTATAGTCAAAATTAATCAAATGCCTAAGTGTTTAAGTTAATACTAACCGGAAGAAAGTAAAACTAACTAGGGTCGAACCCTGGTTGGGTTGCCTATGTACTCACATTAGGGGTGAGATTAGATCAAGCATAGTTCTAACACTTGAGCCCGTGCTAAGGCGAGGGGGTGTATTTGTGTGTACCAAAAGGTGGCTAATGGGCCTAATCCGGTAGATTAGGGTTTTGCTTGACCGGTGTTGGTCAATGTATAAAGTGTTGGGTCCGGTAGGCCGAGGGGTAGTCCGATAGACTAGGGTGAGGCCCGGTAGGCTAAGGATGAAGCCCGGAGGCAAAGGGGTGTGTTAACCCAGGGTTAGGGTTGCTAACCAGGTGAAAGGGAGTTAACCATGGTTAAGGGTGTTAACCATGGTTAAAAAGGTCAAAAAGTAGATTTTTTGGTCTTTTATATTTTCTGGATTTTTAAGGATTTTTCTAAATTTTTATGGGGTTAAGTGGTGCTTAACTATGGTTAAAAGTTAATCGGATACCGTTTTAACCATGGTTAAGGGTCATGGTTAGTCAAAAATAGGCCTAAAGGGTATGGCAGGGCCTAGAGTGGCCTCCTACCAGGTTTGGGCCCTTCACAAAGCCCAAGATCAAGAAAATTTCAGAATGGAGGTAATCAGATTACCTCCATTTCTGTAACTTTTTAACCCTATTTTGTGGGGTTGTAACTGTGGTTAGGGACCTCCCCTGGGTGAAATAAAAGCATGGCTGGGTAGCCTGGTATCCAACCTTTTAAATGGACCAGGTCCCAGGCCCAACAGATCTCAGGGGTGGGCCCTACAGGGGCCCAAAGCTGTAAAAACAGGTTTCTGTATTGCCGGTAATATGATTACCGTCAATACCCAAGAGGTGTATTCTTGGGCTATCGGTAATTAGACTGCCGACAATCTGCACAGTGATTTCAACCAGGGTTTGGGGCCTTGCTAACCAGGGTTAGGCTTGGCCCCTGAGTATGAAATTTTTGTTGGGTAGCAGGGGGGCTAAGGGCTTCCATATGGGCCTTTGGTGGGCCCCAGGGCACAAGATACGTGGGCCCCACAGGGGCCTGAAGTTAGTGCCAAAAGGGCTCATATTGTCAGTAAAAGTTTCACCGACAATAAGGTGGTCTGGGTTTGTAGGTCAGTTAACCAGGGTTAAATCCTGAGTTAAGGGCTAGTTTTTTGCAGAGAGGTAGTTAAGGGTCTAGAGTAGCTAACCCTGGCCCTGGAACGGACCAGGGTTCCACCTAACTAGGGTTAAGGCATGAATTACAGAGATGATACATGGTGTCGGCACTGCTATTGCCGACACTGTAGTATTTTCCAAAAAAAACTTATGTGCCCTACTGGAGGTGGACCAATGCACGTATAAAGGGTTCTTCATGGCCTGAGGACCCCTCATACGATTAGGGAAGTGACCATGCATGTAAATGATGTGTTAACCGGAGTTAAATGCCTCGAGGGATCCCACCACACCTATAGAGAATGTGGGGAGGTCCTGTCCTTGGCTCAATAAGCTATAGAACTCCAAAAATGCAAAATGGGACCCCTGGATCAGGACCAGGGATCTCTTACACTTGAATCAGAGAGAGGGAGAGGGTGAGGGATGGCCCTACCCTTTGTAGGATTCCGGCGGTGCTGCGCAGCAGGTGGTGGTTACTGGCAAGGACACAGAGGAGCACTGATGGGTCGAGGAGGTTACTGAATACTTCATGAGACTCTGGATAGGTGTTGGAGTGGTTGTAAGGTGGTATTAGACCACTGTATGCAGCCTGGGATAGGTGCTGGAGCTACGGTGGTGTTAAGGTTTAGTGGTGGCTGTGGTTGGTTTAGGGACCGAAGGAGTGGAATGTAGAGCCCCAGACTTTTTCATGCTTAATACATGACACTTTCGTTGTCATCTTGCCTTTTAAGAGGTATGATTAATAAATGAGGAAGAATTTGGAAGTTTCGAAATGTTAGAATTGTTCCTCTTCAAAGTACGAACACAACGCAAGTTGAATCGTCAAAATTGGACGAACGAGTGAAAAGATATGGCCAAAACAGTCTGTACCTGTAGGAAATCGTTGCACAGACAACGTACTCTGATAACGTATACTGTGTGCATCCGTTGTACAACTCACCACGGGTACGTTGTACAACTCACCACGGTACGTTGTACAACTCACCACGAGTTGCACTATTCATGGCACCACGAGTTGCACTATTCATGGCACCACGAGTTGCACTATTCATGTCACCACGAGTTGACACTATTCATGGCACCACGAGTTGCACTATTCATGGCACCACGAGTTGCACTATTCACAGCACCACGAGTTGCACTATTCATGGCACCACGAGTTGCACTATTCATGTCACCACGAGTTGACACTATTCATGGCACCACGAGTTGCACTATTCACAGCACTACGAGTTGCACTATTCATGGCACCACGAGTTGGCACTATTCATGGCACCACGAGTTGCACTATTCATGGCACCACGAGTTGCACTATTCACGGCACCACGAGTTGCACTATTCATGGCACCACGAGTTTGGCACTATTCATGGCACCACGAGTTGCACTATTCATGGCACCGCGAGTTGCACTATTCATGGCACCACGAGTTGCACTATTCATGGCACCACGAGTTGCACTTTTCACGGCACCACGAGTTGCACTATTCATGGCACCACGAGTTGCACTTTTCACGGCACCACGAGTTGGCACTATTCATGGCACCACGAGTTGCACTATTCATGGCACCACGAGTGGCACTATTCATGGCACCACGAGTTTGGCACTATTCATGGCACCACGAGTTGCACTATTCATGGCACCACGAGTTGGCACTATTCACAGCACAATGTGTTCAGCACTATTCACGGTCCTCGCGTCATTGCAGAAATCCCAGTAAGGGTATTACGGTCTTTTGGTCGGTTCACTCTTACCTTAAGAGTTTAACCCGAGCCTTTAGGGCTTCATTCGACACTTAGAGAGTTTAAGAGAATAGGAGAAAGGGGAGAAGGCGATTCCAACCTAGGGTTTCCATTTTGGAGAGAAATCAAAGGGTTTTGAAACCCTAGATCAACCTTCAGCCCATTTTCTTCAAGATCAAGGCACAAACTTGTGAGGAGCATCTCCTCAAACTAGGGCAGCAGCTACAGTCGTTTTGGAAAGGGGTTTCTTCCTCATTTCTTCAAGGTCGGTGCTTCTTACTACCCTCCTAGTTATAGTTCCTCTTTCCCCTTCTTTTCTCTTCATTTTCTTTCATTTACACATGTGCTATGAGATGGATAAATGGTAAATGGTGAAGGGTGAATGGTGAATGGTGAATGGAGATGGAATGGGCGATTGGATGCCAATGGTTGTGTGTGATGAACAAATGGGGAAGGGCATTGTTCCAATAATGAATGTACATGTATGATTTGAGTAAAACCCATCTAGAAAAGCACGTTGTAGGGTAAATCCATAATGAACACACCATGTTTGATGAAATGCCAAGGTGAACACAGTGAGCTGAAAATCTGGAAATGCATGCCTAATAAATTATGAATATTGCTAGGGACTATGATAGTGTGTTTCCTGTTTTCCCATAATGCTATGAATATTACATTACTCAATCTTTGATGCTATATGTGTTGTGAAATTACCCAAATGTCATCTTTAAATTTGAATGCAAGTATGTACACGGTTTCCACGAGCACGGCATGCATGGCATGATTTATCGAGGTTTTCAAGAACATGGTTAGAGGTGGGACATATCCTACGATATGTTTTACCTCGCTTTTCACAAGAAGACAAGAACCAACATTCCACGAGGGGTCTCCCCTCACTCACAAGTGCATATCATGAAGAAGGGTCTCCCTTCCCTCGCAAGTACATACATATCATAAAGAAGGGTCTCCCTTCCCTCGCAAGTGCATTGCATAAAGAATGGTCTCCCTTCCCTCTCAAGGCATCTCACAAGGATACCTCACAAGGATATCTCACAAGTTACATGATCACAAGCAAGCACGCATGACATGCATGACATGACACGACATACAAGAATCAAGCAAGATAGACATGACAAGCTTTCAAGTACAAAAAGATATTTCAAGTCAAGTCAAGTGCACGATGTTTCAAGAGGATTTATCGGTTTTCTACAAATTACAAGCATGATTATAAACTGCTTTACTTCCTTGTATGATGTGAATTGTTTCCGTTTGACATATATGAATTGCTCCTGATTATGTATTGCCATTTCTATGCTATAATTGTTGGTTAGTATTTAGTACCCGCTGAGTATTCCATGCTCAGCCGTACTTCTTATGTCGGCAGGTTCTGAGGGAGCTGCTGCTCCATTTGATGTTTGTGCTCCTGGTCCATGGGTGGAAGAGGAGTACGCCGAGGAGCCTTTGGAGGAACCTCCCGTAGAGGGTTATCAGTAGGTGGTGATTAGATTCTGAGTGGATTAGCTGTGGGTGAGATGAGAGTTAGATTCATGTATTTTGGCGGGCATGTCCGCACTTTCTTTTGGAGACTTTTTGTATAAACTTGGATTTACGTATGTATATACATAGAGGTATGGTAGTCTTCCGCTGTGCTATGTTAGAGTATGTTTCCGCTGTTTATATCCTCTATTGTATATGCTCTGTGGGTTTTGCAGGTTAGTTGTCAAGCAAGTCATGATTAGTCGTCCAAAGTTCACTCTAACTCCTAGGGTGGGTTCTGGGGCGCGACATGGAACCTAGAGGACCTTGGGCTTGGCCTAAAGAATGATTAGGCGGTACAGGACCTACTGGGATAAAGGGTAAGGCTATAGAGGTGGTGGTGAAGCTCGGACAAGGCTTACATAGGATAAAATGGCGTGTTTGAATTGTGGGGGTGGCCATGCTTTTATAAAGGAGAAGGGAGAGGGCCCAGCGGCATTTCGGGCATTAGGAGAGTCAATGGGAACCAATAGGGGAGGACCCAAGGCATCCAGGTGGCTGCAGGGGAGCCTGCTACACACAAATGCAGAATTTCAGGAATGGCAGTAATCGAATTACCGCCATTCCCACAGAGGAGTGTTTTTGGGGTGTCGGTAATTCGATTACTGACACCCTGGGCTTATTTCTTCATTGGGCCATGCCCTCACACACTATGGGCCGAAAGCTATGTAGGGCACCTACTTCGGGCTTTTTCCCGCCTGATTTCGAACTCATGGGTTGTGGGCCCCACCCTAGTGGACCCTTATGGGTTGTTGGGCCCAAGTTTGGTCCCCCAAAAGGCTTAGGCTTTGGGATTTTGGTTTTTTGGACTTAAAAAGGGGCCTTGAGCCCGTAGGGCTTAAACCTAGGTTTCGGCTAAGGCTTAGGGTAGGGTTAGGTCTAGGGTTGGTCCTAGGGCTCACCTAGGGTTTAGTCTATGGTATAGGGTAATCCAAATGGTAATGGGCTTTGAGCCCAAGGGGTTTTGGTTCTAGGGCTTTAGGACCTACCTAGGGTTTAACTAGGGTCTAGCTTAGGGTTTAAAGGCTCTACTGGGGTGAGTTGAGGTTTACGGGGTGTAAAAATTGGGTGCTTACACTCATAGTTCCATCTTTCTTCTTGACAAACAAAACAGTCGCCCCCCAAGGCGAAGTACTAGGCCGAACAAAACCTTGATTCAATAATCCTTGAATCTGATCCTTCAGTTCCTTTAATTCCATTGGTGCCATCCTATAAGGTGCCTTCAATATTGGCGAAGTACCCCGACACTACATCAATACCGAAATCCATAGCCCTCCTAGGAGGCAATCCCGGTATCTCTTGAAATACCTCCACAAAATCCGAGACCACCGGTATGTGTTCTAGCATAATATTCTGATCCAATCCCTCTGTATGAGAGAGAAATCCCTTAGACAACACTTCCTCCGAAGGACTAAACCGAAACTGGAATGACAGCTCACCAGGAATAGAGAAAATCATCATTTTCTCAAAACAAGATATTTCGGCGTGAAAGGCGGCAAGCCAATTCATACCTAAGACCACATCAAATTCTCTCATCTCGAGTACTACTAAGTCAGCTGGCAATACCCTCTCTCTAATCTTGATAGGATACTCCCTACAAATACGATTTAATATCGTTGACTCTCCCAATGGTGTTACTACTGACAAAGCTATATCTAGAGATTCTGTACTATACCCAAAGCATTCACGAATGTAATTGAAATAAAGGAATGTGTAGCTCCAGAATCAAATAGTACTCTAGCAATGCTATGATAAACTGGGAGTGTACCTTCCACCATTGCTCCTGAGGCCTCATCATCCTTTTGCATTACTGCATTCATTCTGGTCTGACCTTTTGGCTGGAATGGAGCCTTGCCCTATTGTTGCCCAATCCTTTTGGGTTTAGAAAAATTCCTAGCAAAGTGTCCCTTCTCCTGGCAGTTGTAGCATGTCCCTGCAAAGTCTCTAGGCTCGGCACGTTGCACTGGTGCTATAGGAACCATCGTTGAAGACTCGGTTGGAGTTGCTGTCCTTTAACGTTTCCATTGAGACTGCTATTGACCCCTGAACTGGCCCTTCTGCCCCTGATGAGGTACAAACTTCTCCTTCCCCTTCTGCTCGAATTTCTGATCTTTACGCTTATGATATGTCGCATTGTCCTGCTCAATAACTAAAGCTTGCTCTACCACCACAGCAAATGATGTCAGTCAGTGCCCCACCACCATCTTTCGAATCGAAGGAGCTAGTCCTTGCTCAAACTTTCTGACCCGCTAAACTTCATCCATCACCATATGAGGAGCAAAATGAGATAACTCAGCAAACTTCACCTCATACTCGCTAATAGACATTGATCCCTGAGTCAGGTGGATAAACTCTGAAGCCTTCTGTTCCTTGAAAAAGATATTAAACTAAAATGCAAGTCAATTCATCTTCTCCAATTGAATTACTTGGTTCGCATCTGTGGCCCTAGGCACGCCTCGCGATACAATTTTTGGGTTGCACACCTGTACCTCTAGTTGGCGGCCCTTGGCAACACCTCAAGGCCTAGGATGGCATCACTCACCTACACCTCTAGTTGGCGGCCCCTAGCAACATCTCAAGGCCTAGGATGAAATCATATTCCTTCGGTTAGGTCTACAATTTGTTCAACAATTATAATAGTTTTACAGAATTAAACATTAAATCTTCCCCGCTATGGCGTCCCATACCACACATAGCAAGACTGATTTAAATGTGAATTTATTAACCAAGGTAATGCTCACAGTATCCTCCTCGCTATAACTCTATGACATCTTATATCTTTATAGCGAAAGGGTTCTAGTGACGCTGGGTAGGGTCCATATAAATTTAGACAATTTAATTTAATCATGCAAGCATTTGATAGATACAAAATTAATACAGGTACATCATGATGCAAGATAATGGAATTCAATATGAATAACAATTTATCAATTTAAAATAAAATCAAATTAAATAAGGGTGCTCTAATATTCATAATTTCTAAGTTTCAACAATGATTCTAATGTAAGGAGTCTCTAAGTTAATTTCCTACATTTAATTGAACTAATAAACCACAAGCAAACAAGATGGAGCACGACGATTGATCGCTGGCAGCGAGCGATCGATCGCAGGTGATGGACGATCGATCGCCCATCAACCTGAGACCTTCCCTTTTTTTCTTTTATACGGGCGATCGATCGTCCAGCCCGGGGATTGATCGCCCAACTCGGAAATTCTCAAAAACTCTATATTTTTTTGTATTTTCTAAACTCCGACTGCCATCATTCTTCCTTCTTCAAATTTAATTGTTCATAGACCTAATTTAGACATTAAAATACTCCAATAACATATATTCAATGATTTATCATTAAATCAATAGATTCAACTCTAGAGTTCTAGGGTTTAAAAAATGAGATGAACTCTAATTTTCACAATATCTTTTATTTCCATCTAAATCATAATTACTTATTTGTTTATTACCAATATAACAAGAATATCACATCTACCATGAATTTAAAGAACAACAAGGAGTATTCACTTGCCTCAACCCTAGAACTTTAGGGTTTCAAAGAAATGAACAATCTCAAATAGAGATTTCGTCAAGCCCTTGACTTTTCCTTAGCGAGAGCTCTAGATCCTAAGCCTTGAATCCACCTTCTTCAATCTCCAAACCCTAGTCTCCCCTTTCTTCCTCTTATCTCTAGATTAGGTTTCCTAAAGATAGTGGGAGATTAAGTTATCATTATCTTACATAATACTAATCCCTTATCCTGATGTAGGGTGTTTGGTCACAGTTCGACATTAAACATTTTTATGTTATTCCTGTTTTCTATTTATCTTCCCCCAAGATTATTAAACCTTATTACCCAAACATCACAATATAATATTACTAAATTATCCAATTTAAGAAATTACTAAAATAAATCTTAACATTTAATTACAGAATTTCTGAGTCGCTACAGAAAGTGATGCTAGCATTATCCATTCGGGTTTTAAAAAAACTATCCTAGATGGGTTGGGTTTGACTGGGCTTGTTAAAAATATAAAAACCTTAGCCTAAGCCCAATCCATTGAAACTCATTGGGATGTTTAATTATAATTATTTTTTTGAATTCATACAGTTAAGCTACAACCCCGATTAGGAAGGTTAGTATCTGTTGTAGGTTAAGCAATGGGTGGATAATCAACAATCACACCCTCTCCCATGACTGGAACCCGGATCAAACGAGTGGTGTCATGCACTTACTACCAATAGAGCAAACAAGGTTAGTATCCTTCCCAAGGGTTGATGCTTCACTTATAGAATGCTTCGCTTATAGAATTCATTATAATAAAGAATGCTATGCCTTTTTATTGGGGTTTTTCCTAGATTGCCCCTTTAGTATGGGGTTCTTCCCCAAATAACCAGGTTTTAAAAACCCTTCTCTAAATGCCCCCACACACATGTGCATCTATTCGCACATGCGAACTTTTCCCATTTTATCTAAATCATTTGAAGAAAAGACTTTGGGTATCCCTACCTCATTTCCAACGAGTTCTTCGTTCCCACCCTATTTCCGACGAGAGAACTTCGTTCCCACCCCATTTCTGGAGAGAGATCTTTATTCCAAGAGCATTCTTTCCTTGTTCTTTTCGTGAAAAAACGCCATTAACCGAAGAACAACCCTCATTTTCGGGTTTCTTGTGTTTTAAAAAAACTAAATTCCAAAAAATCATTGCATGTATGATTAATTCATGGAAAAATGTTTATAATCATTGTATTTATGGTTCAAAACCTTAAATTTCATGTTATATATGTGTTTACATGTGTTTTTTTCCATTTTCTATGACTTACAGTCATGTTTCCAAGCTTGAAGACGACGGTCGATGCATTTTGCACGAGGTCGATGCAAAAAATACACGAGGTCGATGCATAAAATGCAGGAGGTCGATGCATTGCATCAACCTAGTGCATTTTGTACGCGGTCGATGCATTTTGCACAGGGTCGATGCATAAAATGCTCGAGGTCAATGCATTGTATCAACCTAGTGCATTTTGTACGCGGTCGATGCATTTTGCAGGAGGTCGATGCATAAAATGCAGGAGGTCGATGATTGTATCTACCTAGTGCATTTTGTACGCGGTCGATGCATTTTGCACAGGGACGATGCATAAAATGCACGAGGTTGATGCATTGCATCAACTTAGTCCATTTTGTACGCGATCGATGCATTTTGCACGAGATCGATGCATTGCATCAAAGTAATGCATTTTGTACGCGGTCGATGCATTTTACACGGAGTCAATGCATAAAATGCACGAGGTCGATGCATTGCATCAACCTAGTGCATTTTGTACATGGACGATGCATTTTGCACGGGGTCGATGCATTGTATCGACCTAGTGCATTTTGTACGCGGTCGATACATTTTGCACAGGGTCGATGCATAAAATGCACGAGGTCGATGCATTGTATCGACCCTGTGCGCAAAAAACTTTGGGAAACTTAGATTTTTGTGATTTTTTCATCTTTTCTTCTTCTTTTTTATTATTCTTCTTTCAAAATTAGTATAAATGGTAATGGAAGGGTATTTGGAAGATGAGGGGAGTGGGTGAGCTTCATTCATCTCATCCACGTACGTATCTTCTTCTTCTTCTTCTTGGAATGAAGAACTCTCGCTGGAAATGGGGTGGAAACGAAGAAGTCTCGCCGGAAATGGGGTGAGAACGAAGATCTCTCATCCACAAACCTAAATCCCTCTTCTTCTTTTTTTCTTTCAAAATTAGTGGAGTGGTATTTAAGACTTTTCATAAATACTGAATTATGAAAAATGGATGATAAGGGCATTTAGAAAAGGATTTTCAAAACCTGGTTATTTGGGAAAGAACCCCATACTAAAGGGGCAATATGGGGAAAACCCCCTTTTTATTCTTGGGTACAAGTGTAGTATTCTGTAGATGAGTGGAGGGGATTATAGCCCCCAGCCTCCTTCATTGAAATTTCAGTTTCCTACAACCTTAGCATTGGTCTCTTTTTCAATATCCAACAACTAAAGATGTCTGAGTATTCTGTAGATGAGTGGAGGGGATTATAGCCCCCAGCCTCCTTCATTGAAATTTCAGTTTCCTACAACCTTAGCATTGGTCTCTTTTTCAATATCCAACAACTAAAGATGTCTGATTGCGTACCAAAAAAAAATGTTAAAAAAGATAAGAGCTCTTAAATCAATCATTCATAATATAAAAGTATCATAGTCGTAAGTCCTAACACGATGCTAGACCATAGAATTAGGAAAGTGATTTGAAATTCTCAATAGTCAGGACTTGGACTGTTTGATTCAAGATCCAATGGTTTCGAGCATTAGGTGGGGCCCTCATTTAAAAGCACGTGAAGAGATGGAACAATGGATAAATCCAATGGTCCAACTCTCGATAGTATAGTAGACCTACTATCGAGAGTTATTCATCACTTTCCTAGAATTATTGGCAAGTATTGGGTAGATTTTTCAATACTCAGAAAAATCTAACTTGTGTAATTGTGTTTGAAGTTTTCAATTTTTAAGCTAGAAGAAGAGTGTAGCCCCCGTCACAATAACTCCAAATTTTTCTACAGCAAGAGTAAGTGCCACACGTGGAGATGTTTAATACTTTAATAGTTTTAAAAAAAAAAATAAGAGATGTTTGAAATTTTAGCCACCCGTTGCGTCTATGGAAGATTGCGATTCGGGTAGCATTTCTGTCAGCTAGAAAAGTTATCATCAACCACACACTGCGGGGTAATACTTAGCTACACTTTCCTTTAAATTACTCTTTTTAAGGAAAATACACGTGTTATTATTTTTCACCTCGTGATTCTCTCTAATTGTAACCGGACTTAGAGGAGTCCAATTACACCACTGACGTTGTCACATGTCCCTTTTGACACTCCTTAACTATGGTTAAGATTCACCCACCCCTAGGGTTCACCCACCTATCTTTAGTTCGTAGAAAAATATTAAAAAATAAATTTAACACCAGTTAAAATTCATTCACCAATAGAGTTAATTTTTTAAAAATATATTTTTCTACCAAGGATAGGTAGGTGAATCCTAAGGATGGGTGAATCTAAGCCACAGTTAATGGGAGTCAAAAGGCACACATGGCAGTGTCAGTGGGGTCACTGGACTCCCCCAAGTCCAGTTACAACTGGAGATGATTACGACTCTTTTCCCCAACATTCTTTCCTTTACCGAGACTTAGGCACGTGTGACATAGTTGAGCGAACTTGGGCTTAGAGACTTACGCGCGATGGTTCGGTAGACTAAGCTTCTAATCGGATTGGCCTGGCCCAATAAGACGAGTTTTTTTTTTGGGAGGGCCCCACAGGTCCAGGTTATTAAAAACCCTCCAAAACAACTTTTTTTTTCCTTATTTTCCTAAATTGAGCGGACTGGCCTTTTTATTAATCAGGCCTAGGCAGGCCTGACCCAAACCCAACTCGCTGACATTCCAAACCATGAAATTTTTTTTTTTTTAATATCTTAACTTTAATTAAGTTCAGCTTAATTAGGGTTAAATGGGGATTAAAAAGGACATGAGGATTGAGGACGGTAACTTAAGTAGCGGACGGGCCCGCTAATCACTACTCATTTTTAAAGAATTCTGACAAGAGGACCCCAAGGTCCTCTTCCAAGCTGACCACACCAATCAAATTTCAACACACTAAGAAAGAGAAATAAGGTTAAAAATTAAAGCCCAGATCCGTTAAGTATTTTCCAAAATTAAACAACAGTTTCACCTCCATATGTCAAGTTGTAAGTGGGTGGTCCATTTGGAAGAGAACCTTGGGTCCGTTTTCCATTTCCATTTTTTTAATTGATAGTAGGACTAGGCTGTAAACGGAGCGGATTCGGAGTAGATAGTGGTATATCCGAATTTGTATTGAATTCTTGAAATATGTGCCCGATTTTAAATGCATGCGTTCCTAAAAGATAAATTAAAAATGATACCTTAACATACCCTCAATTTCAAGAAGCCATAGTTTTATCCCCACAAATCAGAATCGAGTGATTCTTGAATTTTTTGAAAGGTATTAAAACCCTCTTCAAGGTTCATGATTACCATTTTTCCAGATTCTTAGTCGGAGTTAGGTTAAAAGTTAGATTTTTGAAACCAAGTCTGCTGCAAATCTGAGCTGCTGAAATCCATTTTCAAACCAGTCAGCTTTAGGGGTAAATTAGTTCATGAATAAAGAAGAATTAGAACTTTTGCAAAACATAAAAGTTGTTCCCCTTTGAATGACGAGTCTAACGCAAGTTGAAATCATCAAAATCCGATAAACGAGTAAAAATTTATAACTAAAATACCGAAGACTGTTCTGAAAAAAAAAATTTGGGGAGGGGGGGGATCGATCGCCCAAAGCGGGATTTTCTGGGAAATCGTGATTTTTGAACCTTTTTAACTCCTTAGGATCTCCAAACTCTATAAATAACCCTCCTACTCGAGAATTAGGGTTTCTATATGCTCCTAAACCTAAAAGAGAAAAAATGGAGAGCTTTCTAAGAGATCAAAAGGGAGAAATTGAAGGAGTTCAAAGATTGGAGCAAAAAAAAAGCGACTGGGAAATTGATATAGAACCTTATTCGCAAGCGATAGATTGTAGGGAAGCGATCAAGTGAGGTAAATAACAGATCTAATATTCCATATTTTGAATATTAACATAAAAGAATGAATAAAAAATGAGTAAACATAAGTAAAGATGTAAGAATACATAGGATCTAAGAACCATATTATGATTTCTATATTATTATTGATAGATTTGTTCAAATAAGATGTGAAGAACCGTATTTGATTTCTACATTATTATTGATAGAGTTGTTAAAATAGGATATGACGAATCATATTATGATTTGTATATTATTATTGATAGATTTGTTAACACAGGATGTAAAGAACCATATTATGATTTCTATATTATTATTGATAGATTTGTTAAAATAGGATGTGAAGAACCGTATTTTGATTTCTACATTATTATTGATAGAGTTGTTAAAATAGGATATGAAGAACCATATTATGATTTGTATATTATTATTGATAGATTTGTTAACATAGGATGTAAAGAACCATATTTTGATTTCTACATTATTATTGATAGCTTTGTTAAAATAGGATGTGAAGAACCGTATTTTGATTTCTACATTATTATTGATAGAGTTGTTAAAATAGGATGTGAAGAACCGTATTTTGACCTCTCTCTTATTAACTATGGATTTGCTAAATTAGAATGTGAAGAACCCTGTTAAAAATTAATTATGATTTAACAAGGGAATTTGGAAAATTTATTGAAGTGTGTGAATTTATGAGGAGAATGGGATGAACGAATGTAAATTGAATGGATGAATTATTGTGGATTTAATTATATGTAAGTGTGATTTTATATTACAATCCATGAAAAATCTGATTGATGAGAAGTATTATAATTAGGATATTGATCGAGATTTAAATTTTTAAAAAAAGGATTTTATATTTACATTAGATCGTGACTTCGGTGTGCTTTAATATAAACCATGATTTTATATTGTTGAATCATTGAAAATATGAAATTTTGTATGTTCTTTTATGCTCCTTAATACGTGAGATATCATTGGGTAAACGAACCTCTGATGAAAGTCAAGCTTGCCTAGGCCTGGTTAACATAGTGGTATGGGACGCTATAGCAAGATGTCCTATGGCCCTTGACGGTTAGTCTTAGGTGAAATTTAAACAAGAGGTATATCATTGTGCACTCACGAATGAATAATATGTAAAAGTGTGAAGAAAGAATTAAAGACATTAATGAGATGTTAAATAAGACCAAAAGTAAAGTAAGAAAAGAAAGAATGTAAGAAAGAAGACACACGAAAGCGATAATGCATGTTGTGTTGTGCACCACCGGATACCATCAGAAAGAGCGAGAAGTATGCCAAAGTAAGTTCGTCATCGTTTCGGAAAATGTACTAAGCCATCCATGCCGGATTACGAAGGGTGGTATCTCAATAAAGTAAAGTATAGTAACCACTTTCCTTATACGGTAAAGCGGTATTTTAAGGTATTACTAATGCATGTGAATGTGTTGTTCATGGAATGATAAAGTATAAAGTATAAATTAGTAAGAAAAGAAAGATCTCTAAAGATGCTAGTGCCTTGCTTCAAGATAAGTTTTCAAGGGTACTAATTGTCTAGCTTCAAGAAAAATCTCAAAGAAAAGTAAGAAAATAAAAAAAAGTAAGAATGTAAGAAAAGTAAGAAGGTAAGAAAAGAAATAAAGAAATTGACGTAATGTATTTGGTTGTTTCCTTATTCTGATTATGTATGTGAACTGATGTATAAATCTGTAAAATACATGTAATTTAATGTTCATTATATTGTTCACTATGGTCTATTATATACGCGGAGTAACTCGTTACTCAGCTGATGACTTTTGTTGTCGGCAGGTTCAGGTTCAGGTTTTGATATTTGTGTGCCCCGACAGTGGGAAGAAGATGAATACTTCGGAGAACCGGAAGGTGATTATTCCGAGGAAGAACAGGATCTTGATCATTGACCCTACTTTTGAATTTAATTTGTTTCTGGTCAAATTCCAATTAGACTTTAATTAACCTTATGGATATTTATGTTTAGTTTAGTTTAGTTTGATGATGATCATGATGGAGGGTTAGTATTTATTTTATTTCAATTGCAGTCAATGATTATGAATTTAGTTGATGTTTTAATTGAAAAAAAAATTTAAGTTCAAATTTTAATATGCCTTTAAAGCTTATTAAATGTATTAAGTCAAGTAAGTCACGTGCCAAGATCTCACATTCTCCCAGGTGGGGTTTTGGGGTGTGACAGAGATGGTATCAGAGCAAAGGCATTAGGTCACTTAGGGCTAAGTGTCTTCTAAGTTAGAAGTAGAGTTATTTTACTTCGAGTTTGATACCAGAGGTCGTATCAGAGCAAAAGACTTTAGGCCTATATGGGATAGTTTTAGGATCATGAGGATTAAGGAGATTTATCAAGATAGAAAAATGAATTAGTCTTAAATCCGGATTGATACCATGACGGATGTGGTGTCATTAGGTTCGATAGGACTTAGGTTTATTATGAAATTGTATGCTAATAAAAGTTATTTATTGTTATTATATGTTATTATATGCTATTAGGAGTTTAAATGACACAGTAATAATTATATGTTAGAATGTCTGGTGTTCAAGTGAGACTTATGAGTTATTCTTAAATTCGGGTCGGATAACAATAAAGTTAAAGCATTGAATTCCTAAAGGTTAAGTATATTGAAGGAAAATCTTGAACAACTAAAATTTAAATTCTTTAAAACTTAAGTTTTAAAATTATTTTAAGCCTAGGTTAAAATAATTTTTCAGTTAGACTTATGATTTGTTATTTGATTTTAAAACTTTCGTCATGAGACACAACAACCAAGGTTGCTATTATCTAATATAGTTTGAATATAAAATATCTATGATAATTGTAAATATGTTATTGTATTATTATATGAGAAACATGATATGTTATATAATATATAATTTTGCACCTGATTGCAACATGTATTTATGTATATATCTTATGTACCTTACTGATCAATGAGTACCTAAAATATGTTTTAACCGATACGGTTTTCGACACATTCCTTCGTTATAATAATAATAATAATAATAATAATAACTAAATAAATAAATATATATATAATTTTGGATAAGCTCATGGATATTTGATGCACGTTTCTAGATACAGATACGCATTAATTCTGCAGCACGTTCTAGACCCAGTGCTCAATCCAAAGTGATAAATATATATTATAAACTCGAAGAATAGTTTAGGTCTCAAACTACAAAACATTATATACATCTCATAAGCATCATACACAACATAAACATCATACAAATCTTAAAAGCATCAAAACGGAAGACCCACCTGTCAACCGGCTTACTATGAATTCGCCAAGAAACCTTCTAAGATAAAGATTCCTTAATGTAATTCGTTTGAACGACCACCAATTTACGATTTATAAAAGTCTAAAGGTATTGATATAATTCAATAACCATAATGAAATTATGGAAAAATGTCTCCTAAGTACACTGGCATTCTAAAATTAACGAGATCCCTTTAGATCTCATATCTTAGAATTTTCTTAATGTATTTAATTTAATTATGAATTTAGTTAATTAATATTTTCTTCATAATAAATGATGACTATTTGTATATCAAGCTCTCTATATTATAAATGATGTAATAAATCAAGAAATAGGTGTATAATAATTAGAGCTTACATGGACTTTTCTTTTGATAATCTTTAATTTGATTAGAACTACAAAAAAAAAAATCAACCTCCATTGTAAATAAATATAAATAAGTGTTATTATATGAGTAAAAATAAATAAATAAAATAGCTGATATAATGACATGAATTTTTTAAAATATAATAAATTTTATTAGAGTTAAAGATTAAAAGAAAGAAAAAGTTATGATTACAAATGTTATTATAATAATAGAGGAAAAAAAAAATATATATATAATAATAAATAATAATTACATGAGATTCTTTTAAGTATACTAGGTAAGAACTCCCCATTTATAATTAAGTAATCGTGAGCTTTATCCGTCCAATGAGCTCATCTCAATCACCTCGTCCGACTACACAAGGCAAAGTCTTTGTTATCTCAAAATAAAATACCCAAACATCAAATGATGCGATGCAAGGTACGTCCTACACTAAGATAACCTTAAATGAGAAGCCTTAACAGAATGAGCAAATTTTGTGCTAATTTAGGTTTATTATAATACGTTTAATATGATTCTATCCGATAGATGTTTGTATTATATGAGTATGTAGCTTGTACACTTGATTGACACACTTAGGCAAACTAATTCGAGAAAAGTATCCAATTTGTTTGTTTATTGTATGTAATTTCGAGGACGAAATTCTTTTTTGAGGGGAGGATGTAAAGACCCAAAATTTAGTTCCTCGACATTCGTGTCATTTACATGAATTCTTGAAATATGTGCCCGATTTTAAATGCATGCGTTCCTAAAAGATGAATTAAAAATGTGCCTTAATATACCCTCAACTTCAAGAAGTCATACTTTTATCGCCGTAAATCGGAATCGAGTGATTCTTGAATTTTTGGAAAGGTATTGAAACCCTCTTCAAGGTTCATGTTTATCATTTTTCCAGATTCTTAGTCGGAGTTAGGTTAGAAGTTAGATTTTTGAAACCAGGTCTGCTGCAAATCTAGCCTGCTGAAATCCATTTCCAAACCAGTCAGCTTTAGGAGTAAATTAGTCCATGAATAAAGAAGAATTAGAACTTTTATAAAATATGAAAGTTGTTCCCCTTCGAATGACGAGTCCAATGCAAGTTGAATCGTCAAAATCCGATAAACGAATAAAAACTTATGGCTAAAATACCGAAGACTATTCTGAAAAAACAATTGGGGGGGAGGGGGGGGATCGATCGCCCACAAGGGGGATCGATCGCCCAAAGCGGGATTTTCTGAAAAATCGTGATTTTTGACCCTTTTTAACTCCTTAGGGTCTCCAAACTCTATAAATAACCCTCCAACTCGAGGATTAGGGTTTCTATATGCTTCTAAACCTAAAAGAAAGAAAATGGAGAGCTTTCTAAGAGATCAAAAGGGAGAAATTGAACGAGTTCAAAGATTGGAGCAAAAAAAAAAGCGACTGGGAGATTGATATAGAACCATATTCGCAAGCGATAAATCATAGGGAAGCGATCAAGTGAGGTAAATAACAGATCTAGTATTCTATATTTTGAATATTAACCTAAAAGAATAAATAAAAAGAGAGTAAACCTAAGTAAAGATGTAAGAATACGTAGGATCTAAGAGCCATATTATGATTTCTATATTATTATTGATAGATTTGTTAAAATAGGATGTGAAGAACCGTATTTTGATTTCTACATTATTATTGATAGAGTTGTTAAAATAGGATATGAAGAACCATATTATTATTTGTATATTATTATTAATAGATTTGTTAACATGGGATGTAAAGAACCATATTTTGATTTCTACATTATTATTGATAGCTTTGTTAAAATAGGATGTAAAGAACCGTATTTTGATTTCTACATTATTATTGATAGAGTTGTTAAAATAGGATGTGAAGAACCGTATTTTGATCTCTCTCTTATTAACTATGGATTTGCTAAATTAGAATGTGAAGAACCCTATTAAAAATTAATTATGATTCAACAAGGGGATTGGTAAATTTTATTGAAGTGTGTGGATTTATGAGGAGAATGGGATGAATGAATGTAAATTGAATGGATTAATTATTGTGGATTTAATTATATGTGAGTGTGATTTTATGTTGCAATCCATGAAAATTCTGATTGATGAGAAGTATTATAATTAGGATATTGATCTTGATTTAAACTTTAAAAAAAAAGGATTTTATATTTACATTAGATCGTGACTTCGGTGTGCTTTAATATAAACCGTGATTTTATATTGTCGAATCATTGAAAATATGAGATTTTGTATGTTCTTTTATGCTCCTTAATACGTGAGATACCATTGAGTAAACGAACCTCTGATGAAAGTCAAGCTTGCCTAGGCCTGGTTAATATAGTGGTATGGGACGCTATGGTGAGATGTCTTATGGCCATTGACGGTTAGTCTTAGGTGAAATTTAAACAAGAGGTATATCATTGTGCACTCACGAATGAATAATATGTAAAAGTGTGAAGAAAGAATTAAAGACATTAATGAGATGTTAAATAAGACCAAAAATGAAGTAAGAAAAGTAAGAATGTAAGAAAGAAAGACACACGAAAGCGATAATGCATGTTGTGTTGTGCACCACCGGATACCATCAGAAATTGCGAAAAGTATGCCAAAGTAAATAAGTCGTCGTACCGGAAAATGTACTAAGCCGTCTGTGCCGAATAATGTACGAAAGGTGGTATCTCAGTAAAGTAAAGTATAGTAACTCATTTCCTTATACGGTAAAGCGGTATTTTAAGTTATTACTAATGCATGTGAATGTGTTGTTCATGGAATGATAAAGTATAAAGTATAAATTAGTAAGAAAAGAAAGATCTCCAAAGATGCTAGTGCCTTGCTTTAAGATAAGTTTTCAATGGTACTAGTTGTCTGACTTCAAGAAAGATCTCAAAGAAAAGTAAGAAAAGAAGAAAAGTAAGAATGTAAGAAAAGTAAGAAAGTGAGAAAAGAAAGAAATTGACGTAATGTTTTTGGTTGTTTCCGTACTCTGATTATGTATGTGAACTGATGTATTAATCTGTAAAATGCATGTAATTTAATGTTCATTATATTGTTCACTATAGTCGGTTATATACGCGGAGTAACTCGTTACTCAGCTGATGACTTTTGTTGTCGGCAGGTTCAGGTTCAGGTTCATGTTTTGATATTTGTGTGCCCCGACCGTGGGAAGAAGATGAATACTTCGAGGAACCGGAAGGTGATTATTCCGAGGAAGAACAGGATCTTGATCGTTGGCCCTACTTTTGAATTTAATTTGTTTCTGGTCAAATTTCAGGGAGACTTTAATTGATCTTATGGATATTTATATTTAGTTTAGTTTGATGATGATCATGATGGAGGGTTAGTATTTATTTTATTTCAATTGCAGTCAATGATTATGAATTTAGTTGATGTTTTAATTGAAGAAATTTTTAAATTCAGATTTTAGTATGCCTTTAAAGCTTATTAAATAGATTAAGTCAAGTATATCACGTGCCAAGATCTCACATTCTCCCAGGTGGGGTTTTGGGGTGTGACACTGGGATTGGTCGAGTTCCATACTAAATCAAGGTCAGTTCTTCCTTGAGTTGCATTGCCCTTGTACGCGATTTGCTTGTATACATAGTTGATAATTTTTTCCATGCCTCATACGAGGTTTTGGCTGTGACAATGAGGGACGTGATTGTTGGTGAAGTAGATGCAAGAATAGCACTAAGAATTACCTTATCTTGCCTAACCCAGTGGTTTTTCTTGGCTATAGACTGTGGGGTTCCATCAGAAGGGGGGTATTGCGATTCTCCATTGACATAATCCATTAGATCATAGCCAATTAGGAGTGCCTCAAATTGAGCTCGCCATTGGGGAAAAGATGAGGGTGAGTTTCTCATTGATCAGCTGTGATGTTAAAAACAACAAGAGGAATTTTTGAGGAAGAGATAGGCTGATTTGCGGAAGACATTGGTGAAATGAGGATCAAATTCTCGTTGGAGAGATGGTCTTCTGATACCATATAGAAGAGTAAATATTTCAAGAGCTCACAATGGAAATTTCAACACACTTTTGTATTGATCCTTCGGATGTTTTTTATATAGACCTTACAAATCTATCTAAGGAAATATACAGCTATCAAAACTGACATGTACATCGGTTACAGAATTTATTTACTTAAATACAACAAATGCATAAGTTACAAGGCATGATTCTCGGCTTGATTGTTGCTGCAAATCACTTCCAGATTTCTTGTGAATTTGAATTTTATTCTTGCTTTGTTTCACCTTCCTTAATATAACCCACTTATAAAACAACTTACAAATAATTCTTTTGGCAGGTCGTTCGTTCTGCTGGCTAGCTCTTCGAAATTTTCCTGTACTGATTTGCCTAAGCTTTGTCAACTCACCCTTTGAATCCTCATACATGGTCTGTCCAAACAGAGAGCATAATGGCTGACCCTTTGCTTTTTTCGCACCACTGAAAAAAGCATTGTATAGCTTTATTTTCTAGATATATAGAAGATAGTTGTACCTTATAAGCTTCTTCAGTATTGTTAAATTGGCAACAGATTACCTCTGGTGCACGCTCGAGGCTGGGTCTCAGGCATCCATTCATCATGTGCCATGATGGATAAAAAGGGAGAGAAATATCAACTGGGAGAAGTCAAAAAACAGGGGAGAAAATAAAATGACTTCTCCCCTTTTTTAGCACCAAATGCTGCACTGGGCCTCGGGCGTGCACCAGAGGTAATCCGATGCCTGTTAAATTCAAAAAATCTCTCACAATGGAATACCCACCCTGTTGGTTCGTCCCCATAGAACTTTGGAAATTCACCTTTAGCAAATCGAGCCTGCACTGGTCCATTAGAAGATCCCATAGTGTCGTGTGAATGACATTATGTTTCTTTATGAGCATTGCTCATTGGTGAGGATATTTTGTCGACCAACTGTTCATACTTAAGATTCATAGTTGTTACCAATAGCATAAGTTCATTGAGAGCCTCGGCTTGTTTGTTCAAACTGTCAGGGAGGTGCTTGATGGACTCCTCCATGCATTTAGCCTCTTGTCCTCTAGTCGCTTCAGCCATAATCACCTTCTCCACGGGGTAAGAAGACCATTTGATAGCAGATAATACGACTAAGAAGAAGAAGAAAATAGTTATGTAAAACAAAATCCCACTCGAAACCTTTTTCTCAAACCAAACCCGAAAAAAGCACCTCCCTCCCGACTTGAGGGGTGGTAGTGAACTGGCGAAGCAAGCAGCTTTGAGTGATCGGGCGAGCTCGGGAAGTTGAGTCGACCTTGAAGCCCAATACTGCATAGGATATTAAGTGAAGCACTCCAGATACAAAGTATGGAAAGGTGAGTAGAGTAGTCGGCCTAACTAATAGTTTCTTCTATCTATAGAATTAAAAAGGCGACCCGCCGCGCAGGTTCATTCAACCTATTCTTTGTTGGTGCCTGCTCCGATTCTCTAAAACCTTGCTACCGAGTTCCTTGAGAGTCACTGATCCGTGATTCGGGGAGAGACTGATCAATCAATAGGAATAGTCGTCCTGGTCTTGTTATGATTTTCAAAAATCGACGATTCGAGGTTCGGGTGAAGACTTCCATTTCTAGGAACCAATTAATGATTCTTCAATACCACAATCATGCACTCGCAATGTGTATTTAAGGGGATCTGCACGCCCGAGGGACTTAGTGGGTGCTCTAAGAGGCCCAGATACCCTCGTTCCAATATATATATATATACAAAGACCTCGAAGGTGCACCCCACATCTACTAGGAGATATAACTCAGTTTAAAGATTGATAGCCACGAGCTACAATGATCGGGGTGTGCCAGATAGGGCTGGGGGCAAGTCTTAAAAAATGAATACCTTTTGAAATATGGAGCATTGTTCACTAAAATTTTAGAGGCATGCTAACAGGCATTCTTTACTCTCAGCCAAAAAGCAACGCAACACCTGTTCTTTCTTTAACCAACTATCTCATTGTTTAGAAATATAGGGCTAGCATGCCTCAAAAGTTAAATCATAATATTTTAGCAGATGCTTATCATTTCAAAGGACTTTGCTAGGGGATTGTGCTCTAGGCATCCATTTGGGGATGCCCTAATGTAGACCTAGGGGCATGCACAGAGACAAGATCCGTCCGCGAGAAGCTCTAATTGGTGCAAGTGCATGACTTCTTCCTTTTTAGTTCTCCATAAGAGAAAAAAAATATTCTTTGCATCCAACTGGTACAAGGGCTAAGATTGATTTGCAGTTAAAGATATAATTACTCTTATAGAATTCATCTCTGTCACTAGTGCGAAAATCTCCTGATAATTCCATAGTTTTGAGTAAAACCTTTAGCAATCAGTCTCGCCTTGTATCTCTCCATCGGCCTTGTACTTCACAGTATACATCCACTTCTCACATATTTCTTTTCTTTAAGAAGATCGACTAGTTTCCATGTAGCATTTTTTTTCAAAACCTTCATCGCTTTGGTCATTGCTTCCCCCCATTTTTGTTCTTTTAAAGCTTTTAAAACTAGAAAGAGAGGATAACAAGGTAACAAAAGACTTGTAAGATAGGGAAAATACTTTATAAAAACAAAATGAGCAATTGGATATTGAGTACATCTTCCCTTTTAGAGAGTAATTAGAATTTATGTCTTATTTCATAGAATTTAAGCTCTGTAGGTCTGCCGGCACATTTGCTCATGTAGTAGTAAAACTATCGAAAAGTTTTCAAAGACTGGGTAACAGATAACAGAAAAGGAAGAGCAGTTTCAGACATCTTTACTCTCAATCTCCCCCTGAAGAGAGCCAGAACTACCCTTTGAGTAGAAGCTGCGAACAGATCAAAAAAAAAAAAGTGACATTCATAGAAACAAATTGGTAGGAGGATGATAACACTTGTATCCTTTTTGAGAAGTAAGATATCCAAGAAAATAAATTTGAGAGCTTTGGAGTCTCAGTCCTGCTTGCCTCCAAGACATAAACATAGCACAATCACTCAATGATTGTTTTGAGAAACAAAAAATAGAGGCCGGTTTGACTTCGGGACATGATATGTAGATTGAAAGTTTAAAACACTAGATGACCTACCATTAATAAAGAAAAAATCAGTTAAAACAACTTTAAACCAGAAGAATTTTGGAAATATAACATTGGCACCTAGGAGAAGAGCTCTAGTTACATTCACTAGTCTTTTTTTGTTCATTATAATATACTGAAAAACATTTTATTATATATAAGGGTAGTTTAGTGTTTTCATAAGGAAAAATTATTAATTGAAATAGAGAAGAAATATAAGAGAAGTCAAACTTACTTCTTTCATGTATTTACTGACTAGTTTCGTATGAAAAGACTAAACTATCCTCAACTTTAGTAAATTTAATAATTAATATAAGAGAAAATGTCTTGGTGTTACCAAGTTTACTAACATAGTGAACATTAGCAACACACACATATGAGTGTTTGGTTCTTGTGGATTGGGATATGATATTTATAGACAACATTTTCAAGGAGCTCTCTAATTGTGGCTTTCAGTGAATTGAAGTGATGCCAATAAGGTTTATTTGGTACATATAAATCACATGAAAGAACTCACTGTTGGAATGGAACTCAACTGAGTTTACTTCATTTGATGGATTCTTTATACTACATGGTAAAGGTTTCTTAACTGCTAACAGCTATATACAAGGTTGTTCAAACAATCATAAGAACACAAAAGGAAGTTGAAAGCCAAGCCAAGAGAGCAATGGATTTAACTTTTAGTTATAACTCCTGATTTCCCAGCTAAATCTGTGAGAAATAAAGTTCTGTATTCAAATTCTCAATATCAGTTTCACAGTTTGAGTGTTTCCCTTATCATACTTAGTGCCTTTGGTTTCAGATAGAAAATGGAGAGCAAAATCCTCTGTTCAAATCATATGATTGAAGAGATTGCATTATAACAAGATCTAGTGGGTGAAACTCAGTCTCTTTCCAGTTTTAGTTGCAACGGACATGGGTAGTGAACCAAGGGCTCTTGATCAGCCCATACGTCGGGAATTAACATATATGTGTGAAATATGCACAGTAGCTAGGACATTTGCATTTAGATATATATATATATATACATACACCATAATACAAATAACTTTAAGTTGGGAGCCAAAGCAGTCATTTATTGGGTAATGATACAGAATATTATTTATGGCACAACAGACAAGTATATAAACAAAAGCTGCTGGCAGTAGAGATTTTCTAGCAGAGATCAAAAGAAAAAGAACATTAATGGGCAGTTCAAAAATCTGTGATGTATTTTTCTGGCTTAAACCAAAGGGAGAAATCCATCCCATTGTTCTTCAGCTTCTCTCTTGCAGGACCTATTCTCTCCAAAAGCTGCATCTCACAAGCATCCAAATATTAGCTGCTTGGGTAACACCAAAACTTCAAACTAAGTAGGTCCCAATGCTTTTCGTTCTTTATTTTATTTTTTTCTGGTTTATACACTAATTTTACCCAGAATTTACACCTCCAATTATCTGATATTTTGTGGTTTGGTCAACTGTATCTATTCAAGTTGCAATATTCAGTGGTATTGTAATAAGTTTCACCGATAATCAGCACAGAACTTCGAGTTGGGGAAAACAGGACATCAAGGGGAAATTTAATATATATATATATATATATATATATAATAACGGGCTCAAATAGAATGTCTGTAAGATTTAATCAACTCTTGATAATCACAATATTGAGTGGTATTACAATACACGTGTTAAAAGTTAACAAATTAAAGTTATGGGTCTTCATAAGTAAAGGAAAAACCATGTAGCAAGGAGACTCAAAGATTTGCAGTGCTAGAAATTGTCAGACACCTAGTAGTAAGTAATTTAGCCTTCCCTTTCTGATTCTTTGTATTGTATACATGTTTTACTTGGAAAGTAATTCTATTCAGGAGAATAACTCAAGGGAATTGAAATACTACACACAATCTTGTATTGGTCCACATCCCTTGGTCAACACATTGATCAATACCAGCTCGAGCATACCCTCACTTGAGTGAGGACGTCACTACCCTTCTATAAAAAACGAATCCCCTTTTCTATATATTATGACTTTTTCAATATCAAAGCAGATAAACTTTTCTATTGGTTTTGTGAAAAATTTTATACATAATGAGAGAAAAAGTAATAGCAGTGAGGTCACTACATTATAAATTATAATATACCACCATCCTACACAAGACTCGATGCACAGGCTCATTGACCCAGAATATCCCATCATCACCTCTAGTATTACACATGTAGATGTGACCCAAATAGATATCCCTAACCAACCGAGTTGCCTACTTAAGAAGTCAACAAGTCATGGTAAATGATCAAAGAAAAAAAATGAAGTCAGATACTTTATGAATACGCTTTTTTCTGGAAATTACTTTATAAATACAATAGCATAATAAAGTTTTCAATTTTTCTTGAGTCACAGAATTTGTTTCCTATCAACACTGAGACAAGTGTCCGTGTCCAGGTGATGTAAACATCCCTATCAAATTTGTACATGAAAAGGAAAGGGTTACTAACCTTAGCATGCAGCAGACCATTTGAAACCAGAACAGATCTGTCAAATACACAGAATCTTCCACCATCCATGCAAGTAACAGTCCCACTCACTCCCACCAGCTTCTTCAACTATCTGTAGAAGAAAATGAGAGAAAGATCTAATAAATAATTGAAACAAAGTGTGAACCACGTCGGCCCCTTCAAAAGTGGTTTCCTTCACTTGGATGGTGGTGAGGAATAAAATCCCCATACCTCACCATTTACCATCTTATCCATTAATGGAGATTTCTCACGAGCACAAGTATCTTTGCAAAGAGGCTCAGAAATACATAGAACATTTGTACATTCATTTAAATTGCATACATAACTTGATACCATGCCTTTACATTATTTGAAATTGAATGGGTGCTTTCAAGAAATGTGTTGGAAGGGATTGTAATGTAGGTGGTCTACTAGTGCTTTTTATCAAATTCTTCGGAGCATCATATCATTTGTGTTCTGTTGAAGCCTATTTTAAAAAGGAACAATCGCATGTTTCAAGATAAATATTGCAGGTTTTTGAAGGTGTATTCATTACTAGTAATTGGTAAAGAGTGATAAAAGTTTTTAGATATTAGTTTTAAATAATTTGGTTGGAGTGCACTTCTCCAAGGTAGTAAAAGGACAGTAGTTGAGCAGATTAGAAGAAGCAACCATAGAATCAACCTAAATTTCTCTCTTTAGGCAATGGCAGCCCAGCCAGGATGGGTAGGCTGATTCGCAAGAGGGGTGACATTCAGAAGGTGGTCTTGGGACCTATGGAGAAGATGTAGAATAGGGCAGTGATCCTTGCAGTCACAAGAGCTGAAGATTTCTGTGAAATGGGGGTAGACTCTTTTTGTGAGAAGTAGACTAGGGAGTTGATTCTTGCATTCACAAGAGTTCAAGATTTCTGTGGAATGGAGGGCGACTCTTTTTGTGTGATTAGTTCTGCTGCTAGTCGATTTTGAGGCCTGTGGTAATTTTTTAATGCACTGACCAAATTGAAGAATATAAATGGTTATATTGTGTAGCAATAAATCACATGAATGATCAAGCTGATACTTGCACAACACTCAGTGCAAACAGCCAATTGTTGAAATTCGGAATTCTTTTGCCTAATTTTCTTTTACATATCTTCTTGACTAGCCATAAAATATTAAAGAAAACTGAAAAAGAAAAACACGAATCACCAAAAGATTAAAGAAAGGGAACAATCATTTTTTACCAGAGTATTCTATTATTTATAAAGGTAATAATGAATCAAAGTAAGTTGTCTAAAAAATGTGGCAATGCAACATCCGTTGTTCACATACATAAGTCACAGACAAGTGCCAATATACATCTCTCAATTTTGATGAAGCAACAGAGGAATCCAAGTGGGAAGCCCCAGAAGACAAGTTGTTGGCAGTGGTGGAATATTTTCAAATAGCAAGGGAAAGCTTATGTTGGCACATCTGGACATGTTCAAATAGTGAATGCTGAAGGAATTCAGAACATGTAATTGTTGGCTAAAGAAGAAAATGTTCCATGGAATTTTCCCCTCTATCTCAAGCCACTCGCTTCAACTGCTTTCTCTAGACCAGGAAGGGGTGGTGGCTTCCTTTTTTGAGAGGAGGGGCGGGACCACAGTCTGGGCCCCACGTTTTATTAGACCATTACATGATTGGGAAGTGTGTTTGTTTATCTCTGTTGGGGAGACTAGAGATAGTAAAACGTAATCTCAATTCTAGGGATTCTCGAGTGTGGTCTATGGATAATAAAGGTCGGTTTATTGTTAGCTCCTTTTTGCGGGCTTGAAATGATTATTCTCACTCAGTTTTCCCTAGTAAAGTGGTGTGGCATGCAGGCATGCCATCCAAGGCATCATTTTTCTATGGACTACTTTTCTGGACAAAATCTTGACAATTGATCATCTTCAAACATAATTACCAGAGCAGGAAGCGAAAACAAGAAACAAAGCGAAAGCGAGAAGCAGGAAGTGAGACTCAAAAAAACCTTAAGAAACGGGAAGCAAGAAATGAGTTACAAGCTTCTCATTACCATTATGTTATTTATGGGTAGTTATACCTTTGATTTTATCTTATATGAAATTTTTGTGAAAAAGTAGGTGTCTTACGTTCCAAACCAACAATACTTGCTTAGAGTCTACACCCTAGGATATAGATTGTGGTCTACGACATTACTTCACACATACAGCTTCCTTTGATTACTAGATGGGATGTGATGAAAGCGAGCTTCCTATGAAACGAGTCAATCCGAAGAAGCAAGCTTCCTAGGAAGCGAGTCTGTCCTAGAAAGCGAGTCTGGGAAACGAAGTTCCTGGGAAGCGAGCCTTCCCTGCAACTATGCTTCAAAGTAAGGCTGGAATCTCATAAACATATGTGTGATGTGCCTTACAGCAGAGGAATCAGTCAATCATTTGCGATTGCACTGCCCTTTTGCATATAACATCTGGAGCTTCTTAAACTCATTTTGGAGTTACATGGGTTTTTCCCTATTCCTTCCAGAGTTTCCTATTTTGCTGGCAGCCGGGCTTAATGGGTCCACAACTAGAACACTATTGGGCACTTGTCCTATGGGCGGTCACATGGTCCATATAGAAAGAGCATAACATGAGGATTTTTGAGAACTCTTCTTTATCGAGGGGAAGAGTGACCAAGAGAGCATGCAGAATTCTGGGAGCATGGGTTCGGTTAGGGGTGTAGCAACAGGGCGGCGAGAGATTAAATTCCCGATCTAATGAGAGTTATACTTTTATTTGTGGTCCTCTACCTGGTTTTACTTGGGAGGTTACTTATCTTTATGGCCTCCAACTTTGATTTTTCTTTTCTGCTCTCTTTATAGCAATCCCCCTCTATAGCCCTGTTCACTCTTTGTGAATCTTTGTTTCCTTTTTTTCAATTATTAATATGATGAGCTCGTTTGCCTATTAAAAAAAAAAATCTCTGCCATCTTAAATAGTGATTTTTCATATCCCCATATCCATTGGCCAAAAACTCCTTTCAAACATAAGCTTTCCAAGGAGTGGCTAGAAACACTAATGATCTGGAACTGTATGGCCATTTGTGATTCCCCTTGAAGGACTTCATTCTTATTCAATTCATTTTGTTTTAAGTTAAGATCTTTTACGAGGAGAAGAAACATATATAATAGCAAGTGATACAGAATCTAACAATAAAGACTACTTATCAATGGTTCAAAAAATTCAGTATGCATAAAGACGTAAGAAATTACTTATGTTGGTAACAAGCACGGTTCTAAATTTCGTATGAAAAGTGATTTCGGCCAAAATTTCAGTTTTTCGCAAATGGGGGAAATAATCCTTCAGATGTAGTTATACTTTTCATAGTTTTTTGCATATTTATCACAATCTTTTGCAAAATATCAAAAATATCGCACATATTATGGGGGATATTTTGGTTCAATACAGTTGTAAAAATACAAAGTTTTGCACAAAATGTCGACATTTCAATAGTTCACTACCAAAACCCTTGCTTCATACCCTTTCCTATTTTCCAAGAGAAAGAGGCATACTTTTCTCTTATTTACACCGTGGATTCAATATAACTCAGATAGAGTTCAAAATTGACTAGGTTGTGTATTTAGGGTTGTCAACGGGTCAAATTCGGACCGGATTTGGCTATATCCAAATCCAATCTCATTATAAATCCGACAGATTTGAATCCAATCCGAGATCCGTCATATTCTAACTTAAAGCTGAGTATATTTTTTGAGTTGCCATATTGGGAGCACAATTTGCTGAGGCATTATCTAGCCATATACACCCCTCCCCCCTCCCCCCTCCCCCCTCCCCCTCCCCCCACTATCTTGCTAGAAGGAGCAACACTTTGGAGGTGGGCCCTACCAAACCCCAAGTACTTGTCGAAATGGAGAAAGTGGGATGTCTACGTCCAGCAAATTTATAAATAGTAAAATCCTAAAAAAAATTTATTTTTTTTAAACGATTATACTTTTAGTTATAGACTAACATCTAGCATTAGTGACAAATTAGATTATTGACATACAAAAGAAAAATAAAATAAAAGGGTGAGACGTACAATTGGTGAAATCAATTGAAAGCCGCAACCTAAAACTAATAGTCCTTTTTAGAAGTCACTGATTCTGATTTGTAATTTCTAGATAGTTATAGTTGTGTAATTAACTACTTTACCAAATAAATCTAATTGAGAAATAAGAAAAAAAATCAAATTATTAACAATTTAGGACAAGATGAGAAATTCAAAAAAATGGGAAAACTTACCATGGGAGAATCCTAGAGCAAATAACAGTCCGAAAGCTAAAGGGCAGCCGAGAGCAAGGTCCATGCCAGATTTAATGGCCCTTGAGCAGAAGTCGTCGTTCACGCCTCATTCCATATAGCTCACATGATGTAGTTGAATAATGTAGGAGTGCATAAAACAAATTCAGACAATCAGTTTTCTTACACAAAATTTGAATGAATAATATAAAAATATAAGACTTAAAAGTACAAGAACTAAGTAGAGAATTATATACAGATTGAGTAATTAGTTAGAATTTCCCTTAAAGAAGACATCTACTCATTATTGATTAATTTGCAAAGACAAATACTAATACTTGATAGATGATAGAAAAGTGATTCATCAATATAACTAAGGCAATTGTTTGCCATATACACCCCAACTATCTAGCAATATACGCCCCCATTATCTTACCAGAAGGAGAAACACTTTGGGCGTGGGCGGGCCCCACCAAACCCCAAGTACTTGTCGAAATGGAAAGAGTAGGATGTCGACAACTAGGGAGTCTAAAAATAGTAAAATCTTAATTTTTCTTTTTACTTTTTTTAACGATTATACTTTAAGTTATAGACTAACATCTAGCATTAGTGAAAAAAATAGATTATTAAGATACAAAAGAAAATTAAAATAAAAGGGTGAGCCATACCATTAGTGACGTTGATCGAAAGACGTAACCGAGAACTAATAGTCCTTTTTCAGCAGTCAGTGATTCTGCATCGTGATTCCCAGATAGTCATAGTGGTGTTATTAACTACTTTATCGAATAAATCTAATTTAGAAATAAGAAAAAAATCAAATTGTTAACAATATAGGACAAGATAAGAAATTTATAAAATTGGGAAACCAACCATGGGAGAATCCTAGAACAAATGACAGTCGCGAAAGCTAAAGTGCAGCCGAGAGTACGGTCCAGGCTAAGCTTAACCTTGACCAGAAGAAGTCTTTCACGCCTCGTTACATAGAGCTCACATGGTGTAGTTGTATATTGTAGGAGTACATAAAACAAATTCAGACAATCATTTTTCTTACATAATAAATTCTGAATGAATAATATCAAAATATAAGACTTAAAAGCACAAGAACTAAGCATCGAATTATATTCTGATCGAGTAATTAGAAGAGAACTTCTCTTAAGGAATAAATCTACTCATCATTGATTAACTCGCAAAGACAAATACTAACACTTGATAAATGATAGAAAAGGGATGCATCAATATAACTAAGGCAATTGGAAGCCATATACGCCCCCACTATCTTGCCAAAAGAGGAAAATCTTTAGGGGTGGGCCCAACCAAACCCCAAGTACTTGTCGAAATGGAAAGAGTAGGATGTCTACGATTAGCGAATCTATAAATAGTAGAATCGTAATTTTTTTTAATTTTTTTAACGATTATACTTTTAGTTATAGACTAACATCTAGCATTACCGAAATTTAGTTTTTCGGCATTCGTGCCATTTACATAAATTCCTTGGAATATGCATCCGATTTTAAATGCATGTGTTCCTATGAAAATTAATGTGGGATACCTAAATTAGTAAACTCTTATATAATAATAATAATAGTGATTAACTTATTATTATTAAATTAAGAGTTTTGGGTTTAAGGGGCACCTCATTGCTTAAATTAGGCTAAGGTACCTATTTTCTAACTTCTAGGAGTCTAAGGGTTCAAACATTGGGTTCTCAGTATTAACTCAAATGTTTTGGGATTCGCTTTCACCTTCATCCAACTTGATGAGACATTTTAACCTTCATAAACTTGAAATTGGGGCTTGCCTATTGTACAAGAAATTGTTCCCCTTCGAATAACAGTTCCAACGCAAGTTGAATCGTCTAATTCGGATAACCGAGTCAAAAGTTACGGGCAAAATACCGGAGCAAGGGGCAGAAAAAAAATAAAGGGATCCGACCGCTCAGCCAACTAGCACCGATCGATCGGTGGCCAAAACTCGCCGATCGATCGGTATGCGCGAAAACGCCGATTTTTGACTTTTTAAGTTCTCTTTGGTTCCCAAACACTATAAATAACCCTCCAACTCGTGAGTTAGGGTTTCCATAGGCTTCTAAATCTAAAAAAGAGAAAAGAGAGAGCTTCCTAAGAGATCAAAATGGGGAATCTTGAGGAGTTCAAGGATTAGATCAAAATAAAGGAAAAATGAGACTTGGAGATCGATATACAGCCTTATTCGCAAGCGATAGATCGTAGGGAAACGATCAAGTGAGGTAAATAACTGATCTAGTGACCCATATTTTGAATATTAACCTGAAGGGATGAATAAAAATGAGTAAACCTAAGGAAAGATGTAAGGATATGTAGGATCTATGAACATGTCTATGATTTTTGTTTCATTATAATTGATCGGTTAAAATAGGGATTAAAGAATCATATTATGATCAGTTTATTATTCTTGAATGGTTAAAATAGGATGTGAAGAACCATATTATGATCAATTTATTATTCTTGAATAGTTAAAATAGGATGTGAAGAACTATATTACGATCTCAGTCTATTATTCTTGGATGGTTAAATTAAGATGTGAAGAACTAGATCTATAATTTCAGCTTATTATTCTTGGATGATTAACATAGGATATAAGAACCTATTTAAGATATTGTTTTATTATTTTTGAATAGTTAAATTTTGATGTGAAGAACCATCTTTAAATTAATTATGATTCAACAAGGGGATTGGGAAAATTATTTCAAGTATGTGGATTTATGAAGAGAATGTGATAATGGATAGAATTGAATGGATGATTTAATTGTAATAAGTTAATAATATGTGAGTTTAATTTTATGCTTAAATTTCATGATAATTGTTATTGATAGATCATGATGTATGAATATTTTAATAGCAACAGTAATGTTTGATTTGTCAAATTATAGGAAATGTGAAAGGTTTTGTATTTCTGTTATACTTCTTAATACATGATATACCATTGGGTAAATGAACCTCTAATGAAAGTCATGTTTGCCTAGGCCTGGTTAACATAGTGGTATGTGACGCTATGGTGAGATGTCCTATGGCCCTTGACGGTTAGTCTTAGGTGCGATTTAAATAAGAAGTATATCATTGTGCACTCATAAATGAAAAATATGCAAAAGTATGAAAGAAGAATTAAAGATATTAATAAGATGTTAAGTGAGACCAAAAGTAAAGTAAGAAAAGTAAGAAAGAAAGACACACGAAAACAGAAATGCATGTATGTGTTTTGCACCACCGGATACCATCAAAAAGGGCAAGATGTATGCCAAAGTAAGTAAGTCGTCGTACAGGAAAATTTACTAAGCCGTCCGTGCCGGAAAATGTATGAAGGGTGGTATCTCGGTAAAGTAAAGTATAGTAACCCCTTTCCTTATACGGTAAAGTGGTATTTTAAGTTATTACTAATGTATGTGAATGTGTTGTTCATGGAATGATAAAGTATGAAGTATAAAAAGTAAGAAAAGAAAGATCTCCAAAGATGCTAGTGCCTTGCTTCAAGATAAGTTTCCAATGGTACTAGATATCTGGTTTCAAGAAAGATCTCAAAGAAAAATAAGAAAAGAAGAAAAGTCAGAATGTAAGAAAAGTAAGAAAAAAAAAGTAAGAAAGTGAGGAAAGTAAGAAAGCAAGAAAAGAAAGAAATTGACTTAATGTATTTGGTTGTTTCCGCACTCTGATTATGTATGTGAACTGATATATGAATCTGTAAAATGCATGTAATTTAATGTTCTTTATATTGTTCACTATGGTTTGTTATATACGTGGAGTAACTCGTTACTCAGCCGATGACTATTGTTGTCGGCAGGTTCAGGTTCAGGTTCAGGTTTTGATATTTGTGCGCCCTGACCATGGGAAGAAGATGAATACTTCGGGGAACCGGAAGGTGATTATTCCGAGGAAGACTTGGCCCTACTATTGAATTTAAATTTGTTTGTGGTCAAATTTTAGGGCGACTTTAATTAACCTTATAGATATTTATGTTTAGTTTATTTTGATGATGATCATGATGGAGGGTTAGTATTTATTTTATTTCAGTTGCAGTCAATGATTATGAATTTAATTGATGTTTTAATTGAAGAAAATTTTTAAGATCATATTTTAGTATGCCTTAAATGCTTTAACAGGATGGTTTGTTAAGTAAGTCACGTGCCAAGATCTCATATTCTCACAGGTGGGGTTTTGGGGCGTGACAAAAAAAAATTAAAATAAAAGGGTGAGACATACCATTAGTGACGTCGATTGAAAGATGCAACCTAGAACTAATAGTCCTTTTTTAGCAGTCAGTCATTCTGCATCGTGATTTCCAGATAGTCATAGTGGTGTTATACTTTACCAAATAAATCTAATTTAGAAATAAGAAAAAAATCAAATTGTTTAATATATATGACAAAATAAGAAATTTATAGAATTGGGAAACCAACCATGGGAGAACCCTAGAGCAAATGACAGTCGCGAGAGCTAAAGTGCAGCCGAGAGCACGGTCCAGGCTAAGCTTAACCTTGACCAGAAGAAGTCTTTCACACCTCATTACATAGAGCTCACATGGTGTAGTTGTATATTGTAGGAGTACATAAAACAAATTCAGACAATCAGTTTTCTTACATAATAAATTCTGAATGAATAATATCAAAATATAGCACTTAAAAGTACAAAAACTAATCATCGAAATATTTCAGATCCAGTAATTAGAAGAGAATTTCTCTTAAGGAAGAAATCTACTCACCAGATTAACTCGCAAAGACAAATACTAACACTTGATAAATGAAAGAGAAAGGATGCATCAATATAACTAAGGCAATTGCTAGCCATATACACCCCAACTATCTAGGATATATACGCCCCCATTATCTTGCCAGAAGGAGAAACACTTTGGGGGAAGGCCCCACCAAACCCAAAGTACTTATCGAAATGGAAAGAGAAAGATTCTACGACCAGCGAGTCTATAAATAGTAAAATCCAAATTTTTTTTAAAACTTTTTTTAACGATTATTTTTTAAGTTATAGACTAACATCTAGCATTAGTGAAAAAAATAGATTATTAAGATACAAAAAAAATTAGAATAAAATGGTGGGACATACCATTAGTGACGTCAATTGAAAGACGCAACCTAGAAACTAATAGTCCTGTTTTAGCAGTCACTGATTTCTACATCGCAATTTCTAGATAGTAATAGTGGTGTTATTAACTACTTTACCGAATAAATCTAATTTAGAAATAAGAAAAAAAAATTGTTAACAAGATAGGACAAGATAAGAAATTCAAAAAATTGAGAAACTAACCATGGGAGAATCCTAGAGCAAATGACAATCGCGAAAGCTAAAGGCAAGAGCACGGTCCATGCTAAACTTAACCTTGACCAGAAGTTGTCGTTCTTGCCTCATTACATAAGCTCACATGGTGTAGTTGTATGATATAGAAGTACATCAAAAAAATTCAGACAATCAGTTTTCTTACATAATAAATTCTAAATGAATAATATCAAAATATAAGACTTAAAAATACATGAACTAAGCATCCAATTATATTCTGATCCAGTAATTAGAAGAGAATTCCTCTTAAGGAAGAAATCTACTCACCATTGATTAACTCGCACACACAAATACTAACACTTGATAAATGACAGAGAAGGGCTGCATCAATATAACTAAGGGAATTGCTAGTCATATACACCCCCACTATCTAGCCATATACGCCTCCATTGTCTTGCCAAAAGGAGTAACAATTTGGAGGTGGGCCCCACCAAACCCGAAGTACTTGTCGAAATGGAAAGAGTAGGATGTCTACAACCAGCGAATCTATAAATAGTAGAATCCTTTTTTTAAAAAAACTTTTTTTAACGATTATACTTTAAGTTATAGACTAACATCTAACATGAGTGAAAAAAATAGATTATTAAGATACAAAAGAAAATTAAAATAAAAGGGTAAGACATACCATTAATGAAATCCATTGAAAGACGCAACCTAAAACTAATAGTCCTTTTTTAGTAATCACTGATTCTGCATCGTAATTCCCAAATAGTTATAGTGGTATTATTAACTACTTTACCGAATAAATCTAATTTAGAAATAAGAAAAAAAATCAAATTGTTAACAATGTTAGACAAGATAAGAAATTTAAAAAATTGGGAAACTAACCATGGGAGAATTCTAAAGCAAATGACAGTCACGAAAGCCAAAGGGCAGTCAAGAGCACGGTCCATGCTAAGCTTAACCTTGACTAGAAGTCGTCGTTCAGGCCTCGTTACATATAACTCACATGGTGTAGTTGTATAATGTAGGAATACATAAAACAAATTCAGACAATCAGTTTTCTTGCAGAATAAATTCTGAATGAATAATATCAAAATGTAAGACTTAATAGTACAAGAACAAACCATCGAATTATATTCAGATCGAGATATTAGAAGAGAATTTCTCTTCAGTACGGAATCTACTCACCATTGATTAACTCGCAAAGACAAATACTAACACTTGATAAATGGTGGAGCGGGGATGCATCAATACCACTAAGGCATTTACTAGCCATATACACCCCACTATCTAGCCAGATATGCCTCCACTATCTTGCCAGAAGGAGAAACACTTTGGGCGTGGGCCCCACCAAACTCCAAGTACTTGTCGAAATGGCAAGAGTAGGATGTCTACGACCAGCGAGTCTATAAATAGTAGAATCCTAATTTTGTTTTTACATTTTTTCACGATTATACTTTAAGTTATTGACTAACATCTAGCAGCATTAGTGAAAAATAAATTATTAAGATACAATAGAAAATTAACATAAAATGGTGAGACAAACCATTAGTGACGTCGATTGAAACACGCAACCTAGAACTAATAGTCCTTTTTAGAAGTCACTGATTCTGATTCATGACGTCCAGATAGTTATAGTTGTGTAAATAACTACTTTACCGAATAAATCTAATTTAGAAATAAGAAAAAAATCAAATTGTTTACAATATAGGACAAGATAACAAATTTAAAAAATGGGAAAACTTACCATGGGAGAATCCTAGAGCAAATGACAGTCGCGAAAACAAAATGGCAGCCAACAGCAAGGTTTATGCTAGGCTTAATGGCCCTTGAAGAGAAGTCGTCGTTCACGCCTCGTTCCATATAGCTCACATGATGTAGTTTAATAATGTAGGAGTACATAAAACAAATTCAGACAATAACTTCTCTTTCACATAAAATTTGAAAGAAAAACATAAAAATATAAGACTTAAAAGTACAAGAACTAAGTAGAGAACTATATACAGATCGAGTAATTAGTCCCCGTACAGAAGACACCTACTCACCATTGATTAACTCGTAAAGACAAATACTAACTTTTTATAAATGATAGAAAAGTGATTCATCAATATAACTAAGGATATTGCAAGCCATATACGGCCGCACTATTTAGCAATACACTTGCCCAATATCTTGCCAGAAGGAGAAACACTTTGGAGGTGAGCCCCACCAAACCCCAAGTACTTGTCGAAATGGAAAGAGTAAGATGTCTACAACCAGCGAATCTATAAATAGTAGAATCCTTTTTTTTTTTACTTTTTTTAACAATTATAGTTTAAGTTATAGACTAACATCTAGCATTAGGGGAAAAAATAAATTATTAAGATACAAAATAAAATTAAAATAAAAGGATGAGACATATGATTAGTGATGTCGATTGAAAGACACAACCTAAAACTAATTGACCTGTTTTAGCAGTCACTGATTTCTGCATCACAATTTCCAAATAGTAACAGTGGTGTTATTAACTACTTTACCAAATAAATCTAATTTAGAAATAAGAAAAAAAACAAATTGTTAACAAGATAGGACAAGATAAGAAATTCAAAAAATTGAGAAACCAACCATGGGAGAAACCTAGAGCAAATGACAGTCGTGAAAGCTAAAGGGCAGCTGAACGCACGGTCCATGCTAAATTTAACCTTGACCAAAAGTTGTTATTCTCGCTTCATTACATATAGCTCACATGGTGTAGTTGTGTGATGTAGGAGTACATAAAACAAATTAAGACAATCAGTTTTCTTACATAATAAATTCTGAATGAACAATATCAAAATATAAGACTTAAAAGTACAGGAACTAAGCATCGAATTATATTCAGATCCTGCAATTAGAAGAGAATTTCTCTTAAGGAAGAAATCTACTCACCATTGATTAACTCGCATAGACAAATACTAACACTTGATAAATGATAAGAGAATGGCTGCATCAATATAACTAAGGCAATTGCTAGGCATATACACCCCCACTATTTATCCATATACACCCCCATTGTCTTGACAGAAGGAGTAAAACTTTGGAGGTGGGCCCCACCAAACCCCAAGTAGTTGTCGAAATGGAGAAAGTGGGATGTCTACGACCAGCGGATTTATAACTAATAAAATCCTAAAAAAATTTTACTTTTTTTAACGATTATACTTTTAGTTATAGACTAACATCTAGCATTAGTGAAATATTAGATTATTAACATACAAAAGAAAAATAAAATAAAAGGGTGAGACATACAATTGGTGAAGTCGTAATAGTCCTTTTTTAGAAGTCACTGATTCTGATTCGTAATTTCCAAATAGTTATAGTTATGTAATTAACTACTTTACTGAATAAATCAAATTGAGAAATAAGAAAAAAATCAATTTGTTAACAATTAAGGACAAGATAAGAAATTTAAGAAATGAGGAAACTTACCATGGGAGAATCCTAGAGCAAATGATAGTCGTGAAAGCTAAAGAGCAGCCGAGAGCAAGGTCCATGCCAGGCTTAATGGCCCTTGAGCAGAAGTAGTCGTTCACGCCTCATTCCATACAGCTCACATGATGTAGTTGAATAATGTAAGGGAGTACATAAAACAAATTTAGACAATCAGTGTTCTTACACAAAATTTGAATGAATATTATAAAAATATAAGTCTTACAAGTAAAAGAACTAAGTAGAGAATTATATACAGATCGAGTAATTAGTTAGAATCTCCCTTAAAGACGACATCTACTCACCATTGACCATTGAGTACCTGTCAGTATAGTTTCTGATAGAGACACAAGGTTTACATCAAGATTTTGGAGGAGTTTTCAGCAAGTCATGGGATCTCGCCTGGATTTCAGCACGGCATTTCATCCTCAAACAGATGGTCAGACAGAAAGAGTGAATCAGGTTATTGAGGATATGCTCCGGTCTTGTATGCTTGATTTTCAAGGCAGTTGGGATGAGCATTTACCCTTAGTTGAATTTGCTTATAACAACAGTTATCAAGCAAGCATTCAGATGGCACCATTTGAAGACTTGTATGGTAGGAGTTGTCGATCTCCTCTTTGTTGGGATGTAGGAGAGAGAAAACTTCTGGGTCCCGAGCTAGTTGAACAGACCGCAGACAGGGTTAATTTGATAAGAGAAAGATTAAAGACTGCTCAGAGTAGACGAAAGAGTTATGCAGACACCTGGAGAAGAGACTTGGAATTTCAAGTTGGAGATTTTGTCGTCATCAAAATATCTCCCACAAAGGGGATTATGAGGTTTGGTAAGAAAGGCAAGTTAAGCCCAAGGTATGTTGGACCTTTCGAAATTATCAGGAGAGTAGGAGAAGTGGCATACAGGGTTAACCTGCCTCCTCACATGGCGGCGGTTCATAATGTCTTCCATTATATTAGAGAATGTTTCGAATCATGATTTTCTCATGGAAAAATACATGTGATGATTTGACAGTGTTTTAAATTATAATTCTCTTATGGAAAATATACCTGATGTTTAGAGAGTATTTTAAGTGATGATTTTCTTATGGAAAAATATATATGATGACTAGAAAATATTTTAAGTTATGATTTTATTATGAAAACTTGATAGATTTTTGTTCTATATTGATCAATTTATGGGAAATTCTGCATGTTTAAATTTATGCATGATTTACAATCATAATTATTTCACTCAAGGCAAGACCATCAAGGCAAGACCAGCCGTATACACCGGCGAATGTGTAATCAAGCCGTATACACCGGATAATGTGTAGACAAGCCGTATACACTGGATAATGTGTAGACAAGCCGTATGCATCGGATAATGTGTAAACCGTGTGGTACCTCGGAAAGTAGGGTCTATGTTATTCTCTACCCAATATATGGGATAGAGTTATATTAAGTTATTGCATTTGCATGTTGTTGGATACATTCACGAACAAGAAAATAAGTAAGATAAACAAGAGAAATAAGTACAAGTGATCATGTGTAAGAATTGAAATTGAATTATGTTTCCACACTCTAAATTGTTATATGTTCACATGTTATGTTGAATTCTAAATTATGTTTATATTAAATATTGTTATATTGTTAAATAGGATTTTATATATACGCTGAGTAACTTGTTACTTAGTCGATGACTGTTGTTGTCGGCAGGTGCTAGATTTGATATTTGTGTCCCGGGACCTTGGGAAGAGGAAGAGTACGAGGAAGAAGAGGAAGAGCCAACATGTGATTACCCCGATGGTGAATGAAATTTGGACCGTTGGCTATTTCCTGGGAATTAGTTTTTAGTATTTATATTTTGAGTTAAGACATTGTAATAGACTTGATTTTTGATTTATAATTAGATTAAATTGATCATTGGGGATCAGGATGAATGATTGGAATTAGTTATGATGTTTTAGTATTTATTTCAGACATTAGATTTGACCAAGATTTATTTAAAGAAAAATTTTCAGGTTCAGGTTTTTAAAATTGCCTTAAATGCTTTATGACAGGAACTCTCTCCCCAAACTTAACTGGACACTCTCTACAGATTCGATCAAGAGTAGTTGACTTTCTCAATGGTGTCACGACCGATAATGCTAAATCTATAGATTCTGGCACTAAGCCCACTGCATTCATAAATGTAACTGAAATGAAAGAATGTATAGCTCCCGAATCAAAAAGTACTCTAGCAATGTTGTTATAAACTGAAAGTGTACCTTCAGCTACCGCATTTGATGCCTCTGCATCCTTCTGAACTACAGCAAATACTCGGCTCTGGTTCTTCTACTAACTGAGAGCTTGAGTCTGAGGTCGATCCGTCTTGGGTTTCGGACAATCTCTAGCAAGATGTCCCTTCTCCCTGCAATTGTAGCACATCCCATAAAAAGCTTTTGGCTCAGCTCGCTGAACAGGCACGACTGGAACCACTACAGAGGACACACCTGGTGTATTCGTCTTCTGACGCTTCCATGGCTGCTAATGTCCCTTAAACTGACCCTTCTGATTCTATTGAGGCACTGCTGACCTCTGCTCCCTGCCTCTCTGGTAAGTTGCATTATCCTGCTCAATCACTACGGCCCGCTCCACAACTTCTGAATAAGTTCTCAGTCGATGTCCTACTACCATCTTGTTAATAGAAAGAGTCAAGCCTTATTCGAACTTGCGAACTCGGCGCACCTCATCTTCCACCATGTATGTGGCAAAGCGAGACAACTCAGCATACTTTGTCTCATACTGACTGACAGTAAGAGATCCCTGAGTCAGATTAATGAACTCTAAGGCCTTCTGCTCATGAACAGTCTCTGGAAAGTACTTAGCATAGAACCTCTCCTTAAATTCTTCCCATCCCATCTCAACCACATCCTCAGTCCTAGCTACCAAATCCCACCAGTGATGTGCTTCTCCTTTCAGAAGGAATACTGCCAGTTTCCTCTGCTGAACCTCAGTGCAATCCATTATCTCATAGATCTACTCCAACTCAAGGATCCATTTATCTGCCTCCATCGGATCCACAGTTCCACTGAAGTTTGATGGATTCAATCTCTTGAATTCTTTTATCAGACTTGCCATCAGAGTATCCAATGACTGTTGGCTAGATGAATCAAACCTATTACCCATCTGCCTAGCAGTCTCTTCCAGAAGCCTTATCGTTTCTCCCAAGACCCGGTATACTTCATTCACCTGCAGGGCCTCCTAGTGCCCTACCACCACCTCTACCTCGTCCTCTCCTACCTCCAGACATAATCCTTATCACACAATAAGGAAAATAATTAGTCCGGTAATACTATAATAATGGAAGGAAGAACAACTATTTAGCTAAACACAACTCAAGGACCCTAAGAACTTTCTTGGGTGTCACTCTTGTTATACCAGAGTTTCTAAACCTAGTGCTTTGATACCAATCTGTTATGCCCCGAAATCTATACACAATAATACTAATATTTGTATAAATATCAAGGCGTGAACCGGAAAAAAAATTCCAATATTAATGAAAATTAAAATAATTTAATACTCCATTAAACAGATTTAAATAACCAGCATAATTAAAAGACTCAACAACATGAGTTCTCCCAAAAAACTAAATCATCCAAATATTTCATATAGTTTACCTCACTATAGTTCTCTCACACTCTAATAGAGAAGAAAACTTTAAGGCTGGTCTCACTTGCTCAAATGAGAGCAATTCCTATTCTTTTTAATCACCACCTGAAAAAGAAGAATCAACAAGAGTGAGCCTATAGCTCAACAAGAGAATACACTATAATTTAAATGCATTAATAATTCATATGATAAGATGACTAAGAAATTAAGCATATTATTCAATTAAGTCTTTACTTATGGCTCAGTCCGGTCAATAGGGGTCTTACACAACTTACCCTATTAAACAAGGGAATCCTTGGGGTCTCACACAGCTTACCCTATCCCTTGGGTCTCACACAGTTTACCCTATCCCTTGGGTCTCACAGTTCACCCATCTGAGAATTGAGTGTCTTACACAACTCAACTCAATCCTCTGTTTCTGGGTAGGTACTCTACACCACCCTGAAACCATCATTGGGTGGTACACAACATCACCCTATGATCAATTTAAGGAGGTCTTACACAATTTACTCCTTGAATGACCCTTAACCAAGGTTAAAACAATGTTTTATTGAATCACCATTATTTTAGAAGATGAATTCCAACTATTATGAAAATATAACAAAACATTAAATGACAGTTATAATTGTCAACATCATAATTGATAATTAAAATCTACAATGCTATAATTTACAATTAATAACTAGGCCGACATAACATACTTTATTTCAAAAGGGGTTTCAGTTGTGTTTCTGCAACTGAAACTTTAGTTATAAATATCACATATTTATAACCCTACAAATTCTCAATCTCCCATGATAATTGGGTTCAGGGTTTCACAAACCTCCAAAGGCTTGGAAAAACCCTTTTTTATGCTAGTGAGTTTAGTAAAACCCTTATACTAGCATAAAAGAGCTCAGTCACTAACCAATTGGTTTGTAACTAATTAGTTAAGTTTGTTAGGGGTATCTTTCAACCACCCAACAAATTAACTAAAAAAAATATAAGTCAAGTTACTAACAAATTATTTAGTAATTAATTATTTAAATTTGTTAGAGGTATCTTTCAACCATCTAACAAACTAACCAATTAGTTATAAAGAAATCTCAACAAAACAATGTTCTCACACTCAAATAATGTATACATTTAATAAAAGTATCTTAGAAAAATTAATGTGAAAAATATCACTTTTCCCGTTTTTGATTTTCAACTAAGGTTTTGACCCACAAAAATACTGATTTTGGGAAAACTTTCTTCACGAAAGTTGTAGATCTTTTCGAGCTCTTCGAAACGATGTACTATCGGACCAAAATCGGACTTAATGTCATAAAGTTATGACCCAAATACCGAAATTAGATAAATCTCATTTAAATTAACTCAATTCCGAAAATCACTAATTTTAATCTCCTAGATCTCTTATATTTTCTTCCTTAAAATCTAATATATTATTATATCATTTATTAAAATCACTCATAGCATATTAAAAAAAATCAGAATAATACCTGTATAAAATATTTATCGATCTAGCATATTTTCATACACACAATCATTAACACAAGAAGAAAAACACATTAAAATATTGTGTCATCATAACACACCCTACATCTAAATTATAGAAATATTCACTTGCCTCTAGATTTGATTTTTGAGAAGAATGCAAGAGAATGATTGCTTAGGACAGCTTCGACGCTAACTTAGATGATCCAAATCCCATCACCAGGTTCTCCACGGGATCCGACAGAATTCCAAACCCTACAGCCGCTTTCCTCCTCTCCTCCCAAAACGATCGTATCTCACTTCTCCTAATTTAAGTTTAGCAAAATATGACTATTAGGTTAAACAATTCTATTTATCCTAAACTCTATTTAGAGAATTACTAATATACCCCCACTAAGGTCTGTTTGTTTATAACCTAGATTTCATTAATTTAACTCATTAAATTAAATCATTGGGTTAGCCCTACCCCACCAAGGTTAGCCATATGATCAAACACCAAAAATCAATTACTAAATTATCCTCAAGGTATAATTTACCAATTTACCCCTAAGTGTATTTAATTTAACTTAGGGTCACTACATCATTGTTCACGCCTCGCTCCATATAGCTCACATGATGTAGTTGAATAATGTAGGAGTACATAAAACAAATTCAGACAATCAGTTTACTTAAGCATAAAATTTCAATGAATAATATTAAAATATAAGACTTAAAAGTACAAGAACTAAATAGAGAATTATATACTGATCGAGTAATTAGTTCCATTAAAGAAGACATCTACTCACCATTCATTAATTCGCAAAGACAAATACTAACACTAGATAAATGATGGAAAAGTGATTCATCAATATTACAAAGGCAACTGCTAGCCATATACGCCCCCACTATCTAGCAATATACGCCCCCATTATCTTGCCAGAAGGAGAAACACTTTGTGGGTGGGCCCCACCAAACCCCAGGTACTTGTCGAAATGGCAAGTAGGATGTCTACGACCAGCGAGTCTACAAATAGTAGAATCCTAATTTTTTTACTTTTTTTAACGATTATACTTTAAGTTATAGACTAACATCTAGCAGTAGTGAAAAAAATAGATTATTAAGATACAAAAGAAAATTAAAATCAAAGGGTAAGATATACCATTAGTGACGTCAATTGAAAGACAAAACCAATAACAAATAGTCCTTTTTAGCAGTCAGTGATTCTGCATTGTAATTTCCAGATAGTTATAATGGTGTTTTTAACTACTTTACGGAATAAATCCAATTTAGAAATAAGAAAAAAATCAAATTGTTAACAATATAGGATAAGATGAGAAATTTAAAAAATTGGGAAACTAACCATGGGAGAATCCTAGAGCAAATGACAGTCGCGACAGCTGAAGGGCAGCCGAGGGCACGGTCCATGCTAAGCTTAAACTTGATTAGAAGTCGTCGTTCACGCCTCGTTATATATAGCTCACATGGCATAGTTGAATAATGTAGGAATACATAAAACAATTTCAGACAATCAGTTTTCTAACATAATAAATTCTGAATGAAAAATATCAAAATGTAAGACTCAAAAGTATAAGAACTAAACATCGATTTATATTCAAATCGAATAATTAGAAGAGAATTTCTCTTAAGGAAGAAATCTACTCACCATTGATTAACTCACAAAGACAAATAGTAACACTTGATAAATGATAAAGAAGGGATACATCATTATAACTAAGGCAATTGCTAGCCATATACACCCCAACTATCTTGCCAGAAGGAGAAACATTTTGGGGGTGGGCCCCACCAAACCCAAGTACTTGTCGAAATGGAGAAAGTGGGAGGTCTAAGACCAGCTAGTTTATCAATAGTAAAATCCTAAAACAAAATTAATTTTTTTAACGATTATACTTTTAAGTTCTAGACTAACATATAGCATTTGGTAAAAATTAGATTATTAACATACAAACGAAAATAAAATAAAATGGTGAGACATACAATTAGTGAAGTCGATTGAAAGGCGCAACAAAAAGTAATAGTCCTTTTCTAGAAGTCACTGATTCTGAGATGTAATTTCAAGATAGTTATAGTTTTGTAATTAACTACTTTACCGAATAAATCTAATGTAAAGATAAGAAAAAAATCAAATTGTTAACAATATGGGACAAGATAAGAAATTTGAAAAATGGGGAAACTTACCATAGGAGAATCCTAGAACAAATGACAGTCGCAAAAGCTAAAGGACAGCCGAGAGCAAGGTCCATACTAGGCTTAATGGCCCTTGAGCAGAAGTCTTCGTTCACGCTTGGTTCCATATAGCTCACATGATGTAGTTGAATAATGTAAGAGTACAGAAAACAAATTCAGACAATCAGTTTTCTTACACATAAAATTTAAATGAATAATATAAAAATATAAGACTTAAAAGTACAAGAACTAAGTTAAGAATAATATACAGATCGAGTACTTAGTTCCCTTAAAGAAGACATCTACCCACTATTGATTAACTCGCAAAGACAAATACCAACACTTGATAAATAATAGAAAAGTGATTTATCAATATAACTAAGGCAATTGCTAACCATATACGCCCCCACTATCTAACAATATACGCCCACATTATCTTGTCAGAAGGTGAAACACTTTGGGGGTGGGCCCCACCAAACCCCAAGTACATGTCGGAATGTAAAGAGTAGGATGTCTACGACCAGCGAGTCTATAACTAGTAAAATCCTAATTTCTTTCTACGTTTTTTAACAATTAACATTAGGTTATAGACTAACATCTAACATTAGTGAAAAAAATTGATTATTAAGATACAAAAGAAAATTAAAATAAAAGGGTGAGACATACCATTAGTGACGTCGATTGAAAGACGCAACCTAAAACTAATAGTCCTTTATCGTAATTTCCAGATAGTTATAGTAGTGTTATTAACTACTTTACGAATAAATCTAATTTAGAAATAAGAAAAAAAATCAAATTGTTAACAATATTGGACAAGATAAGAAATTTAAAAAATTGGGAAACTAACCATGGGAGAATCCTAGAGCAAATGACAGTCGTGAAAGCTAAAGGGCAGCCGAGAGCACGGTCTATGCTAAGCTTAACCTTGACCAGAAGTCGTCATTCACGCCTCGTTACATATAACTCACATGGTGTAGTTGTATAATGTAGGAATACATAAAACAAATTCAGACAATCAGTTTTCTTGCATAATAAATTCTGAATGAATAATATCAAAATATAAGACTTAAAAGTACAAGACAAAGCGTCGAATTATATTCAGATCGAGATATTAGAAGAGAATTTCTCTTCAGGAAGAAATCTACTCACCATTGATTAACTCGCAAAGACAAATACTAACACTTGATAAATGATAGAGCAGGGATGCATCAATATCACTAAGGCATTTGCTAGCCATATACGCCCCACTATCTAGCCATATACGCCCCCACTATCTTGCCAGAAGGAGAAAAACTTTGGGGGTGGGCCCCACCAAACCCCAAGTACAAAAGACGCATTACGATCAAGTTGTGAGAAAGGGTTTTCATCTAGAGACAGAAGATTGAAGTCTTTCCCTAAACTAGCAGACTTTGAACCAGCACGCAGAAGACGTAGTGTTATCCAAATGATATGACATCGAATGGGATTCCGCAAGGTAAATTTCACATGCCTCGGAGTGTTATTGCCTCTACCTTATTTTTCCCGTCCTTCCAAGTAGGATGTGATTAGGGATTGGACGTCCCATTTTCCCATGCACGACCGTTCTTCCTTATTTATCTTATTGCTGGCCCATATTTGCACCTGTACTAACAATAATGAGGGACTTATCAAAGAAAAATATAAAGGTAGCAGGAAATAAGAAAATCAGAGTGCAGAATATGAAAGAAAAGTTCCACTCATTGACATAGTTAACTGTGAAAACCAGCATGTTAAAAATATAGTATTAGGTAGACAGATAAGTAGACATAAGAAACACATACTATGGGGCAGAGAGCCAGTCGATTTCTCAATAAACTGAGGAAAGCCGTAAACTAATATCATTATCCAAAATAGGTTTAGTATCCACCAATATGACTGCTAAGTTTATTATCATATTAGAGATGTTAAGAAGTCAAAATCCTAGTTTAAAACTCAAAACAGTCGATGACTCAAGAGACAAGACCTATTCCACACCTACAACTTCTTACAAGAGTTATTTTCTACAATTTATCTCCTCACGTCCAATAACATACACAAGGAACGGATATACTGAAACGTGGAAAACAAAAATAACCAGATTGGATGAAGAGTAGCCTGTGAGTATTTTTTTTAATTCATAGTTGAGACAATATACAGGTTTCACATTTGCATTTTACTCGTAAATATATATATATACAACTAACAGGTTAGAGGGATGAAAATTTTGTGGAATGGTTGTCTGACCTCTCAAAAACACTTCAATGTTTAAGTCAAAATTGGATTGAATAGAAATGCAGAGAAGTCAATATGTTCAAAGGTTTCAGAGTTTAGAAAAAGGATCCATTTGTCTCCTTTGATCCGTATATTTATAGGCATATAAACCTCCAAGGGTCAATGCATGCAAAGGACGGTTGTGAACTATAAGAACTCATTAATGTTTAGATCAATGTTATATAGTTCGCTACCTACTAGTACGAACCGCGAACTGGTTCGAAGCGAACCAATTTGCGGTTCAGTTTGTTTGGGTTCGTGAAAATGAGCGAACCCGCTACCTGAACCCAATAGCTTTGGTTCGGCGAACTTTTTGTTTAGGTTCGGCAAATTTTTTGTTTGGGTTCGGCGAATTTCTTCTTTAAGTTCGGTGAACTTATACTTTTTCGGCGAATTTTTTTTTAGGTTTGCGAACCGGCCATAAAACCTATTTTTAATGTTTTTTTATAAATAAATATTTATAATATATTTATTTACACGGTACATATATATATATATAAGCAAGCCAAGCTAGCGAACCAAACTAAAGAACTAAGTAAATGAACTGTTTCATCCTACCCCAGGCGAACCGGGTTCACTTTAGAAAGGCAAATTGCGAACCCCAATTCAAACCGACGAACCAGGTAACATTGGTTTAGACAGATAGCCTGTCCAAATATCTGGGATAGGTTGGTCTTAATTGCTACAAGGTTTCGTCTTATTCTCAATTTGTCGTATATGAGTTGTCATATTACTGAGTTGCCATTTACGAATAAACAAATGTCTGATCTCTCTGAGCTGTTGAATTGAGGCTGACAATTGGCCTGGCATGATATTTGTAAGATTGAGACGGGATCTAGTAGATGAAGTAAGGTCTAGACAAGCCTGAGCTAATCAACTAAGGTAAGGACACGAACGGGCTGATGTACTAAGATCAATACGGGCGGATCAGGCTAAGATTCTAGTATCTGCATTCACTAAACTAAAATATGGGGAGTTAGATGTGTACGGTAGGAGTATCAGCCATTGAATAGCCACATGGACTAACAAGTAAGATGACCCCAAAGACGTCGGAAAGACAACCAAGAGCAATAGCAAATTCAACACAGGAGGTGCTAGGAGGAGCTCTCCAATATGAATGTTGTGATTTAGAATCAAATGGAGCAAGCAATGACAAGGATGATGCCGAGCCTGTTGCTGTTTCAACCTGCAATAACATATAACCAAGTTAGACATCAACCTAAAATGGTAAAATCAATCAAATATCCAAATTCATATTTATCAATGAATTGATACAACATAGCATTTTTAGTCTTGTACCATACAGATCACATAAAATGGCCTTAATTCTACTAATTGTAGCACTTTCTCTCTGTTTTTCTTTTAAATTAATAAAATAGATGGAAGTCATCTGAATTTTAACACAACCAAGCCATAATGAAAATCTGTTGATGTGTTCAACTAAATACTAAACTCCTTAAAGAAGGACACTAGCGTTTTCCAAAAAGATGTGTCATCGACCCAAGTTGGACATTAATACCAGATACATGTTGGAATTGGCATAGATACTAGGGAGGAAATCTTTAATTTATCTCTCTCTGTTTTCCAGTATTAAAGACTAAACAATAATATTTTTTCTATCTGATCGGTAATCAAAATGCATATATTAAAATATGAAAAAGATTACAGGGTTAGTACAACAGGCAAAGACTTTACAAGTACATAAACGCAGTTTAATGAAAAACAAAAATGAAACAACCCTAAACAACACAACAAGGAAGGGAATGATCACAACAACAATCCTCCCAAGTCTTCCCCCGCATGGCGAATTAAAATCCATTCAAAGACAGCAATCGGATGAGTGCGCATATGCATGATGAAAGCGAGGCAGAGTCCTCAATGACCCTCTTTTTCTCTCACACCATTCGATCCAAGATAATGCTCCAGGAAGAGCCAACCAAATTTCCCCCTGAACACTGTCATCCCTTACCAGATTCCAACAAGGTAAGAAGTTGTGAAAGAAAGAGGGAAAGACCAGTCCACCCCTATTCTGGAGAGGAAATGCCCCCATAATATAATATTTAGAATTTTAAATCTAATAAACACAACTAACAAATTTGCATGAAAAATATTATCATAATTGCGAGGACGTGTCAGGTCAGTGTCCAAGACATGCATGCCTACCTATGAACACATATCATTAGGGCTGATATTAACCTATTAGTAGGTTGTTCAACCAATTAGTAATGTGTTCAGATCGGCTCGTTATAGTATATATGTGTTCAAACTCGTCTCGAGCTTCAACACTATTGCTCAAGTTCAGCTCGTCAAAAATCTCGTAAAGGTGTGGCTCAGCTCGGCTCGGCTCGGCTTTAGAATTATTACAAAAATGTGTTCCTCTTTTCTCATGTGGAAAAATAACATGGCTTTTTTGTAACAGCAAAACATTGAAAAGTGGAGATGACATTGAAATGACAAACATTTGAAATGACAAAGAAAATAGTTTTGCTTTCACACACACACACACACACATATATATATATAGAGAGAGAGAGAGAGATGAGAATATTTTTCTCATGTGGGACCAATGGTTTCAATAGGTGTAAAGCTAAAATAATATTTTGATTGACCTAGGTACAACAATAAGAAAATAATTATTGAAAAAAATATACATATATATATGTATGAAAAGACTTACGCTTTCACATGTATATGTACATCATCATAAATATCAACCATGACCATCCAACGACTAACGAGTTGAGTATCTATCGAGCCAAGCACATGTGTGCTCGAGCATAGCTCGTTTATTAATCAAGCTCAAAAATCATGTTCAAGCTTGGCTCATTTATTAAATGAACGAGCTTTTAATGAGCCAAGCTGAAGCTATTCGCAAGCACCTTTGTCCGTTAACCAGCACTACATATCATACTGAGGAATAAAGACTGAGCTTCATACCTGACACAGTTGGGAATGATACCACTATCAATCGGTCTCAATGTCTGACTCAAACAAGTCGCTGCTATATTTATATGATGTCTATTATTTATGAGTCCGTTAATAGAAAGCCTAGAAACTGTATCAGTACCTCCAATATTGAAATTTAAAGGCTTCTGTAGTTAGGACGATTATAGCAATGTTATCAACTGGGCATCCAGGAAGAAGAATAAACTTAGAACTTATTCTATATCTTCAAGGAAATTCAGGATTCGGCCTCTTTAACATCCCGTTCTCTTTAGTCCCAAGGTCAGCCAGCGTGGCAGCGCCAAGGCAATTGAGTTAGCCAAAGACAGACAATGATGATGTAACCATGCTTCTCTTTCTTGCTCTTTTTTTCTTTATAGTTCTATATTTTTTGTAATCTTCCCTCCTTTCAAGCAATATATCTCATTATCAATCAAATTGAAATTGAAAATGGGTTTGTAGTTGCTGGGTGAAAAACAAAATAAGTTAACCAGAAATGGTCTTCAGAAAACCACGCACAGAAGGTAGAATATGCAATGGCACATATGTTTTGATAAGGTTATTGTGAGCATAAGAATGGTAGACTAGTTTTAACTTATTTACAAAGAACAGAGTAGAAAGACCACTATCTAAAATTAAACTGTGATAGTTGATAGTTAGGATGGGTAATAATTACATAACCAAGGCACAACCATGGATAAGCTGTGAAAGATCAAATAATTCTGAACTCTGAAGATATATATCCAAACTATGTGCAAAGGTATGTGTAGTGACGAGCAAGAAAAAAAAAGGAAATTGGAAAAAAATAATGCTTCTTAACAAATTAAATGCTGAAACCAGAATACAATAAGAACCGAGACTTTACCGAATGTAGAAGGCTGGCAAATGGAAATTCAGCAAGTGACTCCTCTCCGTTAAACAATTTTCTGAGGATCTCAACAGTTTGCTGACTATCAGAAGTTCTGTTAATTTCAGTAAGAGAGTCCCGTGAGGGAAATCCTATCACCTGGTCCAAAGCTTTATGTGCTGCACTGTCTGCGCAAGCACTTCTTCGCAAGCTAATTAACACCCTGACATAGTCCAATATCAATGCATCAAGCACAATTTCAGGGCCGCAAGATGTACAGATAACCCCATCGAGTGTTACTGAACGGTTTGTGAAGAAACCATTACTTTGACTGCCATGGCTCGACCCACTGTGGCTCGATAAACCATTAGAGCTTGCCAGCTCCCTTGAGTTATAGCCTGCAAGCAGGAGAGCTCCCCTCCCAGCACAGCAAACTTTTCTTTCACAATGAGAACAAAACAAGACCATGTCCAGGTGGCTCAGTTTCAGCACGAACCTCACGCATACCACCAGAGCAGGTCTCTCCAATCCCAGTAATATTCCAGAAGTCTATAACATCATCATCATCAACAGTCCCAAGACCAATGGCAGCAGTAACTTTGTCTTCAAGTGCAGCCTGCCCCAGCAATGCAAGGGTGTTTGCTAATCTGCATAATCTTCCCATGTAAGAATCAACAAGTAAACCATTCGGATTTATAGTAGCACGATCAGTGCCAATTGATAATAAAGCCCTATCTCTTTCAGCAGCAGAAAGATTCAGCCGGAGGCATTCAATTTCAAGCTTCCTGGCTTCTATGAAGTTTAGCTTCCTTTCCTGCAAAATAGAATACACAGAAGGTTGAGAATCCAGTCGAAATTTCATCAAGTTTATTTTTGTGAAATTCTATGTTTTATTTTATCCAGAAATATATAAAAACTATGAAGCAATGGACAACTGGACATACAACCCAGTTGACACGGAAACCACGAAGTATTGAATAAGACCTTTCATCGTATAAGTAGTCTCTCCATTTCGATCATGATGGAATGGTTAAAATAGTGAAGACGAGGAATTTAGAAATGCTAGCCACTATAACAAGGTTGATTCCATTTCCGGAAAGGTTTTAAAAGTCAATATCATGGGAAATATCACAACTCTTAAAAGGGAAATATTGTAGGATAGATCGCAAGATGTTTTTGAAATAGAGGGATTTTCACCATTCAAGGGAAAAATTGTGGGATAATAGGAAGAAAAACATATTAGGGAATTTTAGAATAAAAATAAATACATACTTAGGAATCAATGGGTCAAAAAACAAACATTGTACATAAAGATGCATCTGGAAGGGAAAAAGACAAGCAGGCGGTGGTGTATTAAGATCCAATATTAATATAATATATGCAAAGTGTCAATACATACAACAATAATATTGAAAAAATGCAAACTCAAATGATGGCCAACAAATGCATAAGACTCCACTTCACAACAAGAGTTACATTAGAACCACATGAGTAGTGGTCCTGTGGAGGCTCGAAATCAACGTCTTTGTCCTGACCAAGAGGGCGGTAGTACTAGTTCATCACCCCAGATCATGTGATTTTGATTATTGGCATCTTGCTCAATTATTCGTAATGATGGAGAGAGTTGGATAGCTAAAGTGAAGAAGTGTTTCTGGGGTTTTATGTGACCGGCGTATACCAATCAAGTTAAAAGGAAATTGTATAAGACAATGATAAGACAATCTATGATTTATGGAACAAAATGTTGGGCTATTAACAAGTAGCGTATTAACATAATTAATATAGCCGAGATAAGGATGTCGAGATGGATGGGTGGAAAAACAAGGAAAGATAAGATCAGAAATAAGCAAATTCAAAAGGATCTGAGAATAACTCTAATAGGTTATAAAATAAAGGAGAGTCGATTGAGATGGTTTGGACAAGTTCAGTGAAGATCACTAACGGCTCCAGTAAGAGGTCAATTGGTGAAAATTGAAAGATTTGAATAAAGGGTAAGGTCAAAAATGGCATGGATGGAATTAGTTATGAAGAGCAATGCTAGGTCCACTTTCTGGTTGTCCACTCTCCAGTAGTTTTTACTATTTTTATACAAGAAGACAAAATTAATGTGATGGGACCCACAAAAAAGTGTAATTCTATTTTTTCATCTTGTCCAAAAATAAGTGAGAGTGGACGACCGGAAAGTGGACCTAGCATTGCTCTAGTTATGAAAGATTTGGTAACATGCAACTTAACTGAAGATTTGGCTTTTATTAAACAAAATGGCGAAACCGGATTCATTTTGTCAATCTCAAAATTTTGGAATAAGGAATTTATGATAATGAACCTAATCAGCATTAATATTGAGCAAATAGATTAAAAACTTATGTAATTATTTGGTGAAAAAATAGTCTAGGGAAAAAATCTCTCTAAGTCGGTCGCAATTTCCAACATTTCGACCGATATAATGCATGTTTATATAAGAAAAAGCCCGAAATAACATGGAATATATTGTGTGACATTTCGCCAATATATTGGTGATAAATTGTAGAAAGACAGTAACCCAGGGGATTTATATCCCTACCAGCGATATGACTATTTCAGCTGCTATATCGATATATCGGACGAAATTTAAAACCATGAATTCAATCACCCACAAAGAAAATAGGTCTATGAAGTATGAACTAAATACTGTCACTAACAGTAAGTCAAAACTCAGAAGTACTTATAAGTCACTGCAATACTAGTCTAGAAGAAAATTAAATTAAGAGCCACAGAGAAAATTGATGACACGCCTATGGAGCTTTCTGGTGCAAGATCATCAAAAGGAATTCTTTAAATTGATGACACGCCTATGGGCTTTTATTTGCGATTTTGAATAAGCTTCAAGCCTGGACAATTTACAAGAGGTTTTTGTGGCCCAAATAGGGCCCCTTGACACCCCTCCACATAGGACTATCAATCCGGCCCTCTGATGAGGGGGCCTAGCCCTACCCGGCCCTTCAAAGCCCTCAAAATAGAGCCCTTTTTTCCCTTAACAAGGCCCTAGGGCTGAGCCCAATTTTGGAAGGCCCTCTTACTTGAGAGGCGGGCTTGGTAAGCACATGGCCCGGCTTGGCCCGGCCTTCCATTCTATATGTGATACCATATATAATAAAATAACTTAAAGACTTATTTAAACCTAAGAGGCTAAGCCTTATTGTGTGCATGTTCAAGGAACTAACTAACCCTCTTGATCATACGGTCCGTAGGAAGAGAGGTGCCCTTAAAAATCCGTCTATTTCGCACTTTCCATATAGACCAAGATATAGCCCCCGGGAGGAGTGCGCACAACTGATCCAAACGAGGACCCAATGAGGCCAACTACCAACAAGATAAGAAGATCTGGAAGGAATAGGAAAAACTCATGCAACTCCAAAAAAAGCTAGAAAATAGCTTCAGAGGGTGGACGCAAAGATGCAGTGTAGGAGCAAATGATCGATTGATTCCTTTGCTGCAAGACACAACACATCTATTTGGGGTGATCCAACCTCTGCTTTGAAGATGATCAACTGTCAAGATTTTATCTAGAAAAGATGTTCAAAGAAAAAAAGACACTTTGGATAACATGTATGCATACCACACCACTCTAACAAGGAAGGCTAAGTGAGGATAATCACTCCTGGCCCGCAAGAAGGATCTAATAGTAAACCGACCTTTGTTTTCCCTGAACCACTCTCAGGAATCCCTAACAATAGGGTTTGAAACCACTGACTCTAAACGCTCCCTCTGTAACAAAAAACTCTGTTATTTTTAAAAACTCGCGAATTGTTTGCGCATTTTTGCTTTGCCGAATTATTGGATTCCTGAATTATTGGTGAACTATTCGCAAATTTTTTGAATTATTCGTGAATTTTCCGAATTATTCGCAATCTTTCCAGATTATTTTTGTTATTCCCCAATTATTTTCTCAAACTTGACAAAAAAACTACTTATTTTGTATATTTTTTAATCAAATTGTTCGGTATATTTTAATATTTATTAATTTATTTTTCCCAATTTTTCCTAATTTTTCCCTTTTTTTTTTTAACTTGACCTCTGCCGAATTATTCCCGAACCCCAACTTTGTCACTATGAATGCTCCATCAGGCTAGCAAAACTACTCACCTCCCAATCTTGCAAAGGTTGCCTAAATCTAGGGACCCAAACTGCTGACCTGCACCTAATCTCAAAAGAAGATGATACCGACCCTGATTGGTTCAAGTAGAGCACAAATAACACATTGAAATCCTGTTTGAGAGTGTTAGGGCCACACCACAAATCGGACCAGAACTTTACCTCCTCCCCATCTCCAATGACAAATCTGGTATGATTGTCGAAATCGGCCCTAGAGTTCAAAATCGCTATCCACAAACCCACCCCCGTGTGGCTTTGTCGACCCTCTCGAGGACCATCAACTGCATTCCCCATAACATGTCATAATGACTTATCTCCACAGATTGTTCCGTTCCTCCCCAAATCACCACAACCATTTACCCAACAAAACTTTGTTTACGACTTTAAATGCCCAGAGGTTAAGGCCTCCAACCTCCTTGGGGCGACAAACCAACTTCCAGCTTACTAAGTGGAACTTCTTAGTGTAGACCTTTTCATTCCAAGGGAAGTCCCTTCGAATCCTCTCTAGCCTAGTTCGCCACCGGGACAACAGGATTGAAAATAGGAGAGGTGGAAGTTGGAAGGCTACAAAGAGTGCGTTTTGGAGAGTATAGCCACTTAGCCTTCCCCCTTTCAAGAGAAAATTGGCAAATATTCCAATTCTCAGCCTCTGAGTGAATCTATCTAAACTGGCCCCAAACCGAAAGGGTTTGAATCTGGCCCCAAGGGTAGGTCCGGGAATTTGATCGGAAGGGAACCAGTTGTGCATCCTAGCCCACAGCCAACCTTCTATTAGGGCCGCATCACGGGCGAATTTACTCGTAGAGGATTTGCTTCTCCAGGCCTGGTGATAGCCTTTAAAGCATTGAACATAAATCAACTAATGCTAAGCAGTTGGTGAGGGGGCCGGAGCCCCAAGAATAAGAGTGTGTTCATCCTACTAGGAGATAGGATAGTGAACCGAAGGTTGCAAATAAGACATCCCAGATCGCGTGGCGAGCTCTCATAACCGTGTATTGATCATCCTAATTTTCTGCGGTTATAAGTTGTTTTAACGGGCTTTCTCCACCTTCCATTTCTGTGCGCTAAAAAAAAAAATCCTTTGTTTTGATGTAACATGGGGAAACAATGAGTTCCCATTGGAAAATTTGCATTTTCCCAAGTGTTACTTTCTTTATGTAAACGCGGCGGTGACATTTTCCCGTGAAATTCTTGTTTTCCTCTATTTACGTTCAACAAACGAGCATCAGGACAAAGGAAGTCATCCTCTGTGCTTAGTACTGGCTCCTCCCCCTCCCCCTCGTCAGAAAGAGCCTTTTTAAAGAGGTGGTGTTTGCTTAAGTCTCATAGGGCCTGTTTTGTTGGTCTAAACCGTATGTGTGCGTGAGTTTATTAATTAGAATTTAACCCAAAAAAAAACTAGAGGCCAATCAACAGAACTAATATTTTTTGGTTCAATATAATTTAAACAACTTAAGCTTTGTTACCAAACATCAATGGATTGCATGTATTTATATACTTTCACCCTTTTTGATAATAGAACCCTTTTTGATAATAAAACAAGGGAAGTGATTTAAAACTACCTACTATTGAGAGCAATGGCCGCGAGATCAAAAATCCAAAGGTTCATTAAATTAAGTGGGGCCCACTATTAAAAGAATGCCGTTTGATTTTCAATCGTCCGGCCTTGCTCTCGATAGTAGGATAGTAGTTACTATCCAGAGTTTTCAATTACTTTCCATAAAACAAATGACTTTTTGTGGGTCTACATGGTATGGTCCATTTGAATAGAAAAAGAATAAGAGTCTTATGTTATAGTGGTGCTATGCTTGTTGGGTAATGGGTCATTTTATCTCGGTCTTACTTGAGTTTATTTCCTTGTAAACTTTATTCTTTCTTTGCTGACTTCTTTTAACCTCCTTTCTGACATATAGATATATAATATACTAGCAAACACCCGTGCAATGCACTGAATAGAGATTGTAATGAAAGTATAAAAAATGGACCAAAAAAAGCCACTGTTTGTTCTAATGAAACTATAGAGATTGCTCTAATTATGACCTCATATGGGAGCCAACGTTTAAAGGAAACTGTATAATTATAATTAGAAGACTACACATTTGGTTCATCTAATTAAAAAAATTCTAATTGAGAGAGATACCATAAGAAGGGGAGTCCCTGACCGTCGACCAATACCCTACATGAATCCTACGTATAGGTAATCTGCTGGTATAAGTGCTATTAAGTTGGATGGGATCATATCTCTAGCAAAGAGGAATGCTAGCTGTATTCTCAATCAATGCTAGTGGTAACATGCTAGAATACACCCATGCGATGCACGGAAAAAAGTAAAAGGGCAAAAATTATTATAAGAAAATCATATAATATTAAATTGAAGAGTAGTGATTAATGGACCCGTTTCTAATTATCTTTCGTCGTGTCCTTTTTTTTTTTTTTTGTTCGAAAAACTAAGGTTGAATTGCTTAATCCTAAGGATTAGTGAATCTTAACCACAATTGGTGAGTATTTAGAATTGAGGCGTGGACCAATGAGAATTAAGCATTCTCCTAAATTGAAAAAAAAAAAAAATCAGATGACAATAAAATCGGGTATTGTTGTCAAAATCCAGAAATAAACATCAATTTTTAATTAGGTCAGTAGAAGAACCTCTCAAGCTGTGTCCAGCTACATTGCCCAATTTTATTATAATTAAGAGAAAAAGATACAATTCTCCCTGTAAAGAGGAGATGCACCATTCATATATAATCAACCTTATTCGACCGACAATCACCAGATGAGACGATCCCACTAATCAGAAGCTCATTATGCTATGCGTAGAGTTCTAAATTAGATAATCTTGGTGTGGCGATAGCAACGAGCGGTACCTTTTTCTTCAAAACAATCCCGAATTTATCGGAAAGATCAATCTCCATGCCCTTTGGCAATTGCCAGTGGAACGAACGCAAGAGCGAAGCTAATGTGTACATTAGCAAACTCTCTGCTAGAGAAAGCCCTGCACACATCCTCCTTCCGGATCCAAATGGAAGATAATTAAAATTGTTGCCATTGTAACCATACTTGCCTTTGTCCTTTAAAAACCTCTCTGGTTGGAACTCCAAAGGATTGTTCCAAACCTCAGGGTTCCTTTGGATAGCCCACACGTTCACAACAACTTTGGCACCCTTAGGGATAGTGTATCCACCCACCACACAAGATAGACTTGGACAATGTGGGACTAAGAGCGGCGCAGCCGGGTACAGGCGTAACGTCTCCTTCACAACTGCATCCAAATACTGCAATTTGGGCAGATGGGACTCTTCTACAATGTTGTCCACCCCTAACACCTCGTCTAATTCTTCTTGGACTCTTCTAATTACCTCCGGATGGTGCACCAGTTCTGTCATTGCCCACTCCAACGTGTTCGATGTCGTGTGGGTTCCGGCCATGGCAGTTTCCTGTTAATCATGTTTGTAAGGGTATTGTTTAAGTAAGCAGAACGTAACTATGTAATATAATTCATCACTTAAGTGGATGGTTACAATCTACATGAAGATCTCCCATACGAAATATATATCTCTTGGGTGATCGTTATCTTATGTTCTATGACATTAACTTGTACCATTATAAAGAATACCGCGAGCTAGCCAGACAGGATTTATAGTCACGATCATCCGATTGAACTGGTTTATATGTACAAGATCACATAAGTGTGACCCTTGGAATGGCATGTAAGGGTGACATATTTGAAACTGATATCTTTCTTCTTCTTTTTTTCTACCTTCCAAAAAAAAGATATCAGTTTCAAGAGGGGTCCCAAATTTCTCAATATCGCAAGAAAATTTCAAACCTTGGGTTAAATAGAGTCATATACCCCTCACTCAAACATAACCTATAATAAAGAGGAATGCGAAGAATAATCTAACAGTTTAAACAGTTTCCATAATCTCCCCTCTTTTGATAATAATAACTACGTGCTAGCCCTACTCTCTTGTATTTCTTACTCCCGATCAGAAACCAATACTTGTTAAATTAAGGACATGTCACATGAACATAAATCCTAACCGTTTAATAATTGAGATAAATGGTTAGGATTCTGGAGTATAGATGGGAGTACACTTTGAGAGTATCCTAGACTAAATCTTGTTTTATGGCAGTTAAAGGAGGCTTTACGAGGGGAGAGATATCAAGTGGGGAGAAGTCAAAATCTGGGGAGAAAATGATATGACTTCTCTCCCTTTTTATCTTCAGGTGCCCAATGGTTTGGGGATGCCTGAGCGTCCACGTCCACCGGGACAAATCCGAAGCCTTGAAATTATATGACCTTGTGTCACGTGGCCACGTGGGTGTGTGTGAGAGTTGGGATAGTGTTTGTTTGATATAAAAATATATATATAATACCATTATTAAGGCCTTGAAACCAATACTTGTTAAATTAAGGACATGTCACATGAACATAAATCCTAACCGTTTAATAATTGAGATAAATGGTTAGGATTCTGGAGTATAGATGGGAGTACACTTTGAGAGTATCCTAGACTAAATCTTGTTTTATGGCCGTTAAAGGAGGCTTTACGAGGGGAGAGATATCAAGTGGGGAGAAGTCAAAATCTGGGGAGAAAATGATATGACTTCTCTCCCTTTTTATCTTCAGGTGCCCAATGGTTTGGGGATGCCTGAGCGTCCACGTCCACCAGGACAAATCCGAAGCCTTGAAATTATATGACCTTGTGTCACGTGGCACGTGGGTGTGTGTGAGAGTTGGGATAGTGTTTGTTTGATATAAAAATATATATATAATACCATTATTAAGGCCTTGATTTCCGTCCTGGTCATGGGATTTTCATTATCTTCTTGCTCCTCACGCTCCAAGAGGAACTGCAAGAAGTCCTTGTTTCCTTTCTTGTTGGGTATTCGCTCTCCTTTCAGCTTTAGCCGCTGATCTATAATGGGATCAAAGATGTGATCGAAACGCTGCATCAGCTTCTTCATTTCTCCTTCAACACCTTGGATATCAAACGGTGCAAGAATGGGATAGAGATCTGAGATGTTGCTTTTGTCCATCAGCTCAACCAACTTTTCCGCCATTTCATAAAACTCGCCCTTAATATCACTCTCCTCCCCTGTGTCACCCCACAACATGCTTATTACAACCTCGAAGATTGTTAGAAAAGATAGCTCGGCAATGTTAATGGGTGTACCATTCTTGTTATACACTTCTCTTACTGCCTTCTCAACCACATCTCTCCGACGTGCAGAGCAAACTAAACTGCTGCTATGCAGCATCTCATGGTAATATTTGCGCAACATGCGCCAGGTTGGGCCATACGGACTCCATGCGATATCGGCACCGCCATTCGCTATAGTCGACGCTGCTATAGGTGGATCACGGTTAGCGAAGGTGATGTCCTGGTCTCTAAGGACCTCTTTTGCTAGGGAAGCTGAACTCAGTACTACACTGAGTTTGCTTCCTATTTGTAGCTTCATGATCGGGCCATAGATTTTAGCCAATTCGGCAAATGATCGGTGGAGGTCCGAATCTAGAAATGGGACGTATCCGATTATTGGTAATCCGCGAGGGCCTGGTGGCAATTGCACTCTTCCCTTTCTGGATTTCTTGAAGCTCCATATGAACAAGAAAATGGAGACTGTCGCAACAAAAAGTGTGAGTACTGCTACTCGAGAGAGTTGGTCTTTTGGGTTGCTCTCATAAATTGTACCCATGAGCTTCTCTACAAGATTTGTGTTCATGGTTACTTCACTACTGTAAATTTTGAAAGAGATGAGAGCTTTTATATCATTCATTTATGATGTGAAATCTGAATCTTAACAACGGATTTTCCACGGAAGGATGCTCGATCGTAGAATTACTGGGCAAGTGGTGATGGGTAGAATTTTTGACAGTCAGAAAAGTCTAACTCGTCTTTGAAGTTTCCATTTTATCACCAATCCAAGACTAACCGGTTTTTGACAAAACCGTTTACTCCCGTTTTCACAACATGTCCTTTTTTACAGTCCTTAACTATGGTTAAGATTCACGTACCCCTAAGGTTCACCCACCTATCTTTTGTTTTTAGAAAAAAAATTTTTAAAGAATTAACCCCAAGAGTTGGTAAATTGTAACCATGGTTAAAAATATTTTTTGTTATTTTTTCTAACAACCAAGGATAGGTGGGTGAACCTTAGATTTGAGTGAATCTTAACCATAGTTAAGAGGTGTCAAAAGGGACATGTGGCCACCTCAGGGGCGTAACTGGTTTTGGCAAAACTGGATACAACTAGAGAAGAATACGACTCTATCACCAAACATACACAAAAATATTTTTAGTATGAAGTAATGCTTAGGTACACACCCCATAGCCCAGTGGTAGTGTATCCCTTGCTTAGGGAGGAGGTTCGGGGTTCCATTCCGCCTATTAAAAATAGTTGTTGTGGTAAAAAAATGTGGCAACTTTAAATAGCCGTTGTGGTAAAAAAGTGGTGAAAAAGTGTAAAAATAGTTGTTGCAATAAAAACCAATGGATTGTATAGCCATTGTGGCAACAGTGTAAATACAAAAGGAAAAAGGTCATTGGTCAAAAGCAAAATGACTTTATGATAGCAAACCATTTCTCACGCCATATATGGTATGAGGAATGGCGGAAGCTATTTTTGGCATAGGTTTTACCTCTGCACTGGAGCATGTCTGTCAAAAGTCAAAGCTAAAATTTAGCTTTGACAGGTTGATTTAGCTAAGCGTTGGAGATGCTCTTACCCTTTTATGTTTGCGAAAATTTTGAGTGGGTTAGTACTGACACCCAAAAGGACTAGTCAATGCTTCGAATGGTTTCGGACACCCTCTGTTACCCAAAAAAAACACATTTGAAGCGTAAACATCGGGTTATTGGGTCATAGCATGTGAAGATGCCGACGGGTGGGCCAATTTGGGTTGGGCAGTGTTAGTATCACTTTCTTTCAAACTCACTTCCTTTATAGAAAAGACATGTTATTGTCTTCCATTAAGAGGACATGTTTTTCACCAATACTTTCTCAAATCAAATAGAGAGTATGTCTTAAGAGAAAGTGTCATGCCCTGAAATCCATATACATAATATATCTTATATTTATATATGTTCTCGAAGCATGAACCTAGGACAAACCCCAATAGTAAACGCATTTTATCAACTAAATAAAATGATTCAGATTCAATAACATACGAGTATAACTAAAGGTTCGAATTAAGTATTAAGTGTAACTAAGATCCATAAATGATTCTCTCCTACAAATACTCACTCTATATGAGAGATTTAAAAAGTATTCTTCTACTTCACGCTCCTCAAGAACTCCTAAGAACCTTCACTGATTTCCCGAAATAAGTAAACATAGTAAGGGTGAGCCCAAGCTCAGCAAGATGAATACATACAACAATGAATATATATACTTCAATATATCATTTATTGAAAAAGATATTAAACTAAAATACAAGTCAATTCATCTTCTCCAATTGAATTACTTGGTTCACATTTGCGGCCCTAGGCACGCCTCGCAATACGATTTTTGGATTGCACACCTGTACCTCTAGTTAGTGGCCCTTGGCAACACCTTAAGGCCTAGGACGACATCACTCACCTGTACCTCTAGTTGGCGGCCCCTGACAACACCTCAAGGCCTAGGATGAAATCGTACTCCTTCGGTAAGGTCTACAATTTGTTCAACAATTATAATAGTTTTGCAGAATTAAATATTAAATCTTCTGCACTATGGCGTCCCATACCACACATAGCAAGACTAATTTAAATGTGAATTTATTAACCAAGGTAATGCTCACAGTATCCTCTCCGCTATAACTCTATGACGTCTTATATCGTCATAGCGAGAGGGTTCTAGTGACGCTGGGCAGGGTCCATATAAATTTAGACAATTTAATTTCATCATGCAAGCATTTGACAGATACAAAATTAATACAGATACATCATGATGCAAGATAATGGAATTCAATATGAATAACAATTTAAAATAAAATCTAATTAAATAAGGGTGCTCTAATATTCATAATTTCTAAGTTTCAACAATGATTCTAATGTAAGGAGTCTCTAAGTTAATTTCCTACATTTAATTGAACTAATAAAACACAAGCAAACAAGATGGAGCATGACGATTGATCGCTGGCAACGGGCGATCAATTGTAGGTGATGGGCGATCGATCGCCCATCGACCCGAGACCTTCCATTTTTTTCTTTTATATGGGCGATCGATTGTCCAACCAGGGGATCGATCGCCCAACTCGGAAATTCTCAAAAACTCTATATTTTTTTGTATTTTCTAAACTCCGACTTCCATCATTCTTCCTTCTTCAAATTTAATTGTTCATAGACCTAATTTAGACATTAAAACACTCCAATAACATATATTCAATGATTTGTCATTAAATCAATAGCTTCAACTCTAGAGTTCTAGGGTTTAAAAAATGAGATGAACTCTAATTTTCACAATATCTTTATTTCCATCTAAATCATACTTATTTATTTATTACCAATATAACAAGAATATCACATCTACTATGGATTTAAAGAATAACAAGGAGTATTCACTTGCCTCAACCATAGAGCTTTAGGTTCGAAGAGATGAACAATCTCAAATAGAGATTTCGTCAAGCCCTTGATTTTTCCTTAGCGAGAGCTCTATATCCTGAGCCTTGAATCCACCTTCTTCAATCTCCAAACCCTAGTCTCACCTTTCTTCCTCTTATCTCTAGATTAGGTTTCCTAAAGATAATGCGAGATTAGGTTATCATTATCTTATATAATACTAGTCCCTTATCCTGATGTAGGGTGTTTGGTCACAGTTCGACATTAAACATTTTTATGTTATTCCCGTTTTCTATTTATCTCCCCCCAAGATTATTAAACCTTATTACCCAAACATCACAATATAATATTACTAAATTATCCAATTTAAGAAATTACTAAAATAAATCTTAACATTTAATTACAGAATTTCTGAGTTGCTACATTCTACCCTCCTTAAAGAGAATTTCGTCCTCGAAATTGACATACTTCGGTTGAGAAGATGTGCGATATTTCTCCCTTATTTCCGACTCTAACTCCCACGAAGCTTCATCCTCGTTATGATGGTTCCACTGAACTTTCACTAACGAAATGGACTGTGCCTGAAGTTGCTTCATCATCCAGTCTACAATCCGGATTGGCTCCTCCACATAAGAAGCATCTTGTCTAAGCTCCAAGGTACTGAAATCGATTGTATGCGATTCATACCTCACGTATTTTCTCAACATGGATACGTGGAACACACTATGCACACTAGCAAGACTGGGCGGCAAGGCAAGTCTGTAAGCCACTACTTTGAGGACATGGTTACCCACTGCAAATTCCAAACTCCTCCTTCGCCGGTCTGCATAACTCTTTTGCCCACTTTGAGCTGTTTTTAAACGCTTTCTAATCACCGCCACTTTCTCCGTAGTCTCCCGAACCAACTCTGGCCCAAGAAAACTACTATCACCCACTTCCGCCCAACAAATAGGTGATCGACACAGTCTGCCATACAATGCTTCAAAGGGTGTCATACCGATACTGGCATGGTAGCTGTTATTATATGCAAACTCTAATAAGGATAGATGATCTTCCCAGCCACCCTTGAAATCTAAAAGACAAGCTCGAAGCATGTCTTTAATTACTTGATTCACACGTTCCGTCTGACCATCACTTTGGGGGTGAAAAGCTGTAATAAAGTCCAATGACGTTCCCAAGACCTTCTGAAAACTCTTCCAGAATTGAGAGGTGAATCAAGAATCTCGATCTGAAACTATTGATGTCGGAACCCCGTGAAGTTTGACTATTTCCTTAACGTATAACTTGCTCAACACATCCATAGAGTAAGTAGTATGAACTGGAAGAAAATGAGTAGATTTGGTCAAACGGTCTACTATAACCCAAATCACATCATACCCTTGTCTTGACTTTGGTAGCCCGACCACAAAATCCATCGATATTCTATGCCATTTCCATTCTGCAATGGGTAAAGGTTGCAATGGCCTTGGCCTCTGATGCTCAGCCTTCACTTGTTGGCAAGTATAGCCTTTCGATACAAACTCCGCCACATCCCGCTTCATACCATCCCACCAAAAGTGTCTACAAAGATCTTTATACATCTTTGTACCTCCTGGATGAACTGTATATTTAGAATGATGTGCTTCATCTAAAATTTCTTTTTGAAGATCAATCATATCCGGAACACATAGTCTTCCCTGGAATCTCAAACCTCAATCCGGCCCTACAGTCCACACTGTATTGTCCCCCAGAACTGCCTCTGCAACTCGAGTCTGCAATTTCTCATCTTGCAACTGATCCTGGATAATTTTACTAACCAATGTAGGCTGGACAGTGAGATTAAAAAGGAATGCCTTGGCATTTTCCCGAACTGGACTAATATCAAACTCTGAGACTGCCTCCCACATACACCATTCTTTCATCATCATAAGTGCTACTAACCCTCTTGGTTTGTGACTCAAGGCATCTGCTACTACATTCGCCTTACCAAAGTGATACTAAAGAGTAAAATCATAATCCTTCAAAAGCTCCATCCACCACCACTACCTCATGTTCAACTCTTTCTGAGAAAATAAATATTTCAAACTCTTGTGGTCTGAAAAGAGTTCAAACTTCTCACCATACAAGTAATGCCTCCAAATCTTCAAGGCAAACACTACAGCAGCTAACTCTAGGTCGTGAGTCGGGTAATTCTTCTCATGCACCGTTAGCTGGCGAGAAGCATAGGCAACCACTTTGCCTCCCTGCATTAACACAAAGGTGTGATGCATCACTATAAATAACAAGTCCCTTATTCTCTTCCGGAATGGTCAAGACTGGTGCTGATGTCAATCTAGACTTCAACTCAAGGAAGGCCCTATCACATTTTTCATCCCAGACAAACTTCACATCCTTCTTCGTCAGGTGCATCAACGGCGAGAAAATCTTTAAAAATCCCTCTATGAATCATCGATAATAACCAGCCAAACCCAAGAAGCTACGTATCTCTGAAACTGAAGTGGGTTGGTTCCAACTCATCACTGCTTCAACCTTGGCTGGATCTACTGACACTCCATCCTTGGAAACTACATGTCCCAGAAATTTAACTTCTTTCTGTCAAAACTCACACTTTGAAAACTTAGCATATAATTGATGCTCATGCAGGGTTTGAAGTGCAATTCCAAGATGCTGCTTATGCTCCTTCTCAGTCTTGGAATAGATCAAGATGTTGTCAACAAATACTATGACAAATTGATCTAAAAATGGTTTGAACACTCGGTTCATTAAATCCATAAATGCAGCCAGTGCATTGGTCAGCCCAAAGGGCATAACCAAGAACTCATAGTGCCCATACCGAGTTCGAAAAGCAGTCTTCGAAATGTCTTCATCTTTTACTCACAGCTGATGATAACCCAACCTCAAGTCTATCTTGGAAAACCACTGTGCTCCTTTCAGCTGATTGAATAAATCATCTATTCTAGGCAAAGGGTATTTGTTCTTGATTGTCACCTTATTCAACTGTCAGTAATCAATAAACAACCTCATTGTGAGCATGGGTTTCGGGAAACCCTAAAATTAATCTCACAGGATTAGAGTCGCCACTTATTCATTCAGAAGGGATAAGTCCGCGGGAAATGTTGGAGACTTGGTCTACGATCAAAGATCGAGGTAAGAGGTTCGGTTAAGTTCGGGGAAGGAGTTAGGCACCCCGACACTTTCACACATGGTGGTTCCCTACTTACTAGGTTTAAGCCAAAATTAAAGTCAAAATTAATCAAATGCCTAAGTGTTTAAGTTAATACTAACCGGAAGAAAGTAAAACTAACTAGGGTCGAACCCTGGTTGGGTTGCCTATGTACTCACATTAGGGGTGAGATTAGATCAAGCATAGTTCTAACACTTGAGCCCGTGCTAAGGCGAGGGGGTGTATTTGTGTGTACCAAAAGGTGGCTAATGGGCCTAATCCGGTAGATTAGGGTTTTGCTTGACCGGTGTTGGTCAATGTATAAAGTGTTGGGTCCGGTAGGCCGAGGGGTAGTCCGATAGACTAGGGTGAGGCCCGGTAGGCTAAGGATGAAGCCCGGAGGCAAAGGGGTGTGTTAACCCAGGGTTAGGGTTACTAACCGGGTGAAAGGGAGTTAACCATGGTTAAGGGTGTTAACCATGGTTAAAAAGGTCAAAAAGTAGATTTTTTGGTCTTTTATATTTTCTGGATTTTTAAGGATTTTTCCAAATTTTTATGGGGTTAAGTGGTGCTTAACTATGGTTAAAAGTTAATCGGATACCGTTTTAACCATGGTTAAGGGTCATGGTTAAGGGCTAGTTTTTTGCAGAGAGGTAGTTAAGGGTCTAGAGTAGCTAACCTTGGCCCTGGAACGGACCAGGGTTCCACCTAACTAGGGTTAAGGCATGAATTACAGAGATGATACATGGTGTTGGCACTACTATTGCCGACACTGTAGTATTTTCCAAAAAAAACTTATGTGCCCTACTGGAGGTGGACCAATGCACGTATAAGGGGTTCTTCATGGCCTGAGGACCCCTCATACGATTAGGGAAGTGACCATGCATGTAAATGACGTGTTAACCGGAGTTAAATGCCTCGAGGGATCCCACCACACCTATAGAGAATGTGGGGAGGTCCTGTCCTTGGCTCAGTAAGCTATAGAACTCCAAAAACGCAAAATGGGACCCCTGGATCAGGACCAAGGATCTCATACACTTGAATCAGAGAGAGGGAGAGGGTGAGGGATGGCCCTACCCTTTGTAGGATTCCGGCAGTGCTGCGCAGTAGGTGGTGGTTACTGGCAAGGACACAGAGGAGCACTGATGGGTCGAGGAGGTTACTGAATACTTCATGAGACTCTGGATAGGTGTTGGAGTGGTTGTAAGGTGGTATTAGACCACTGTATGCAGCCTGGGATAGGTGCTGGAGCTACGGTTGTGTTAAGGTTTAGTGGTGGCTGTGGTTGGTTTAGGGACCGAAGGAGTGGAACCTAGAGGACCTTGGGCTTGGCCTAAAGAATGATTAGGCGGTACAGGACCTACTGGGATAAAGGGTAAGGCTATAGAGGTGGTGGTGAAGCTCGGACAAGGCTTACATAGGATAAAAATGGAGTGTTTGAATTGTGGGGGTGGCCATGCTTTTATAAAGGAGAAGGGAAAGGGCCCAGGGGCATTTCGGGCATTAGGAGAGTCAATGGGAACCAATAGGGGAGGACCCAAGGCATCCAGGTGGCTGCATGGGAGCCTGCTACACGCAAATGTAGAATTTCAGGAATGGCAGTAATCGAATTACCGCCATTCCCATAGAGGAGTGTTTTTGGGGTGTCGGTAATTCGATTACTGACACCCTGGGCTTATTTCTTCTTTGGGCCATGCCCTCACACACTCTGGGCCGAAAGCTATGTAGGGCACCTACTTCGGGCTTTTTCCCGCCTGATTTCGAACTCATGGGTTGTGGGCCCCACCCTAGTGGACCCTTATGGGTTGTTGGGCCCAAGTTTGGTCCCCCAAAAGGCTTAGGCTTTGGGATTTTGGTTTTTTGGACTTAAAAAGGGGCCTTGAGCCCGTAGGGCTTAAACCTAGGTTTCGGCTAGGGCTTAGGGTAGGGTTAGGTCTAGGGTTGGTCCTAGGGCTCACCTAGGGTTTAGTCTATGGTATAGGGTAATCCAAATGGTAATGGGCTTTGAGCCCAAGGGGTTTTGGTTCTAGGGCTTTAGGACCTACCTAGGGTTTAACTAGGGTCTAGCTTAGGGTTTAAGGGCTCTATTGGGGAGAGTTGAGGTTTACGGGGTGTAAAAATTGGGTGCTTACACTCATAGTTCCATCTTTCTTCTTGACAAACAAAACAATCACCCCCCAAGGCGAAGTACTAGGCCGAACAAAACCTTGATTCAATAATCCTTGAATCTGATCCTTCAGTTCCTTTAATTCCATTGGTGCCATCCTATAAGGTGCCTTCAATATTGGCGAAGTACCCGACACTACATCAATACCGAAATCCATAGCCCTCCTAGGAGGCAATCCCGGTATCTCTTGAAATACCTCCACAAAATCCGAGACCACCGGTATGTGTTCTAGCATAATATTCTGATCCACTCCCTCTGTATGAGAGAGAAATCCCTTAGACAACACTTCCTTCGAAGGACTAAACCGAAACTGGAATGACAGCTCACCAGGAATAGAGAAAATCATCATTTTCTCAAAACAAGATATTTCGGCGTGAAAGGCGGCAAGCCAATTCATACCTAAGACCACATCAAATTCTCTCATCTCGAGTACTACTAAGTCAGCTGGCAATACCCTCTCTCTAATCTTGATAGGATACTCCCTACAAATACGATTTAATATCGTTGACTCTCCCAATGGTGTTACTACTGACAAAGCTATATCTAGAGATTCTGTACTATACCCAAAGCATTCACGAATGTAATTGAAATAAAGGAATGTGTAGCTCCAGAATCAAATAGTACTCTAGCAATGCTATGATAAACTGGGAGTGTACCTTCCACCATTGCTCCTGAGGCCTCATCATCCTTTTGCATTACTGCATTCATTCTGGTCTGACCTTTTGGCTGGAATGGAGCCTTGCCCTGTTGTTGCCCAATCCTTTTGGGTTTAGAAAAATTCCTAGCAAAGTGTCCCTTCTCCTGGCAGTTGTAGCATGTCCCTGCAAATTCTCTAGGCTCCGCACGTTGCACTGGTGCTGTAGGAACCATCGTTGAAGACTCGGCTGGAGTTGCTGTCCTTTAACGTTTCCATTGAGACTGCTATTGACCCCTGAACTGGCCCTTCTGCCCCTGATGAGGTACAAACTTCTCCTTCCCCTTCTGCTCGAATTTCTAATCTTTACGCTTATGATATGTCGCATTGTCCTGCTCAATAACTAAAGCTTGCTCTACCACCACAGCAAATGATGTCAGTCAGTGCCCCACCACCATCTTTCGAATCGAAGGAGCTAGTCCTTGCTCAAACTTTCTGACCCGCTAAACTTCATCCATCACCATATGAGGAGCAAAACGAGATAACTCAGCAAACTTCACCTCATACTCGCTAATAGACATTGATCCCTGAGTCAGGTGGATAAACTTTGAAGCCTTCTGTTCCTTGAAAAAGATATTAAACTAAAATGCAAGTCAATTCATCTTCTCCAATTGAATTACTTGGTTCGCATCTGTGGCCCTAGGCATGCCTCGCGATACAATTTTTGGATTGCACACCTGTACCTCTAGTTGGCGGCCCTTGGCAACACCTCAAGGCCTAGGATGGCATCACTCACCTGTACCTCTAGTTGGCGGCCCCTAGCAACATCTCAAGGCCTAGGATGAAATCATATTCCTTCGATTAGGTCTACAATTTGTTCAACAATTATAATAGTTTTATAGAATTAAACATTAAATCTTCCCCGCTATGGCGTCCCATACCACACATAGCAAGACTGATTTAAATGTGAATTTATTAACCAAGGTAATGCTCACAGTATCCTCCTCGCTATAACTCTATGACATCTTATATCTTTATAGCGAAAGGGTTTGGTGACGCTGGGTAGGGTCCATATAAATTTAGACAATTTAATTTAATCATGCAAGCATTTGATAGATACAAAATTAATACAGGTACATCATGATGCAAGATAATGGAATTCAATATGAATAACAATTTATCAATTTAAAATAAAATCAAATTAAATAAGGGTGCTCTAATATTCATAATTTCTAAGTTTCAACAATGATTCTAATGTAAGGAGTCTCTAAGTTAATTTCCTACATTTAATTGAACTAATAAAACACAAGCAAACAAGATGGAGCACGACGATTGATCGCTGGCAGCGAGCGATCGATCGCAGGTGATGGATGATCGATCGCCCATCAACCTGAGACCTTCCCTTTTTTTCTTTTATATGGGCGATCGATCGTCCAGCCCGGGGATTGATCGCCCAACTCGGAAATTCTCAAAAACTCTATATTTTTTTGTATTTTCTAAACTCCGACTGCCATCATTCTTCCTTCTTCAAATTTAATTGTTCATAGACCTAATTTAGACATTAAAATACTCCAATAACATATATTCAATGATTTATCATTAAATCAATAGATTCAACTCTAGAGTTCTAAGGTTTAAAAAATGAGATGAACTCTAATTTTCACAATATCTTTTATTTCCATCTAAATCATAATTACTTATTTTTTTATTACCAATATAACAAGAATATCACATCTACCATGAATTTAAAGAACAACAAGGAGTATTCACTTGCCTCAACCCTAGAACTTTAGGGTTTCAAAGAAATGAACAATCTCAAATAGAGATTTCGTCAAGCCCTTCACTTTTCCTTAGCGAGAGCTCTAGATCCTAAGCCTTGAATCCACCTTCTTCAATCTCCAAACCCTAGTCTCCCCTTTCTTCCTCTTATCTCTAGATTAGGTTTCCTAAAGATAGTGGGAGATTAAGTTATCATTATCTTACATAATACTAATCCCTTATCCTGATGTAGGGTGTTTGGTCACAGTTCGACATTAAACATTTTTATGTTATTCCTGTTTTCTATTTATCTTCCCCCAAGATTATTAAACCTTATTACCCAAACATCACAATATAATATTACTAAATTATCCAATTTAAGAAATTACTAAAATAAATCTTAACATTTAATTACAGAATTTCTGAGTCGCTACAGAAAGTGATGCTAGCATTATCCATTTGGGTTTTTCCCAGATTGCCCCTTTAGTATGGGGTTCTTCCCCAAATAACCAGGTTTTAAAAACCCTTCTCTAAATGCCCCCACACACATGTGCATCTATTCGCACATGCGAACTTTTCCCATTTTATCTAAATCATTTGAAGAAAAGACTTTGGGTATCCCTACCTCATTTCCAACGAGTTCTTCGTTCCCACCCTATTTCCGACGAGAGAACTTCGTTCCCACCCCATTTCTGGTGAGAGATCTTTATTCCAAGAGCATTCTTTCCATGTTCTTTTCGTGAAAAAACGTCATTAACCGAAGAACAACCCTCATTTTCGGGTTTCTTGTGTTTTAAAAAAACTAAATTCCAAAAAATCATTGCATGTATGATTAATTCATGGAAAAATGTTTATAATCATTGTATTTATGGTTCAAAACCTTAAATTTCATGTTATATATGTGTTTACATGTGTTTTTTTCCATTTTCTATGACTTATAGTCATGTTTCCAAGCTTGAAGACGACGGTCGATGCATTTTGCACGAGGTCGATGCAAAAAATACACGAGGTCGATGCATAAAATGCAGGAGGTCAATGCATTGCATCAACCTAGTGCATTTTGTACGCGGTCGATGCATTTTGCACGGGGTCGATGCATAAAATACTCGAGGTCAATGCATTGTATCAACCTAGTGCATTTTGTACGCGGTCGATGCATTTTGCAGGAGGTCGATGCATAAAATGCAGGAGGTCGATGATTGTATCAACCTAGTGCATTTTGTACGCGGTCGATGCATTTTGCACGGGGACGATGCATAAAATGCACGAGGTTGATGCATTGCATCAACTTAGTCCATTTTGTACGCGATCGATGCATTTTGCACGAGATCGATGCATTGCATCAAAGTAATGCATTTTGTACGCGGTCGATGCATTTTACACGGAGTCAATGCATAAAATGCACGAGGTCGATGCATTGCATCAACCTAGTGCATTTTGTACATGGACGATGCATTTTGCACGGGGTCAATGCATTGTATCGACCTAGTGCATTTTGTACGCGGTCGATACATTTTGCACAGGGTCGATGCATAAAATGCACGAGGTCGATGCATTGTATAGACCCTGTGCGCAAAAAACTTTGGGAAACTTAGATTTTTGTGATTTTTTCATCTTTTCTTCTTCTTTTTTATTATTCTTCTTTCAAAATTAGTATAAATGGTAATGGAAGGGTATTTGGAAGATGAGGGGAGTGGGTGAGCTTCATTCATCTCATCCACGTACGTATCTTCTTCTTCTTCTTCTTGGAATGAAGAACTCTCGCTGGAAATGGGGTGGAAACGAAGAAGTCTCGCCGGAAATGGGGTGAGAACGAAGATCTCTCATCCACAAACCTAAATCCCTCTTCTTCTTTTTTTCTTTCAAAATTAGTGGAGTGGTATTTAAGACTTTTCATAAATACTGAATTATGAAAAATGGATGATAAGGGCATTTAGAAAAGGATTTTCAAAACCTGGTTATTTGGGAAAGAACCCCATACTAAAGGGGCAATATGGGGAAAACCCCCTTTTTATTCTTGGGTACAAGTGTAGTATTCTGTAGATGAGTGGAGGGGATTATAGCCCCCAGCCTCCTTCATTGAAATTTCAGTTTCCTACAACCTTAGCATTGGTCTCTTTTTCAATATCCAACAACTAAAGATGTCTGAGTATTCTATAGATGAGTGGAGGGGATTATAGCCCCCAGCCTCCTTCATTGAAATTTCAGTTTCCTACAACCTTAGCATTGGTCTCTTTTTCAATATCCAACAACTAAAGATGTCTGATTGCGTACCAAAAAAAAATGTTAAAAAAGATAAGAGCTCTTAAATCAATCATTCATAATATAAAAGTATCATAGTCGTAAGTCCTAACACGATGCTAGACCATAGAATTAGGAAAGTGATTTGAAATTCTCAATAGTCAGGACTTGGACTGTTTGATTCAAGATACAATGGTTTCGAGCATTAGGTGGGGCCCTCATTTAAAAGCACGTGAAGAGATGGAACAATGGATAAATCCAATGGTCCAACTCTCGATAGTATAGTAGACCTACTATCGAGAGTTATTCATCACTTTCCTAGAATTATTGGCAAGTATTGGGTAGATTTTTCAATACTCAGAAAAATCTAACTTGTGTAATTGTGTTTGAAGTTTTCAATTTTTAAGCCAGAAGAAGAGTGTAGCCCCCGTCACAATAACTCCAAATTTTTCTACAGCAAGAGTAAGTGTCACACGTGGAGATGTTTAATACTTTAATAGTTTAAAAAAAAAAAATAAGAGATGTTTGAAATTTTAGCCACCCGTTGCGTCTATGGAAGATTGCGATTCGGGTAGCATTTCTGTCAGCTAGAAAAGTTATCATCAACCACACACTGCGGGGTAATACTTAGCTACACTTTCCTTTAAATTACTCTTTTTAAGGAAAATACACATGTTATTATTTTTCACCCGACTCGTGATTCTCTCTAATTGTAACCGGACTTAGAGGAGTCCAATTACACCACTGACATTGTCACATGTCCCTTTTGACACTCCTTAACTATGGTTAAGATTCACCCACCTATCTTTAGTTCGTAGAAAAATATTAAAAAATAAATTTAACACCAGTTAAAATTCATTCACCAATAGAGTTAATTTTTTAAAAATATTTTTTTCTACCAAGGATAGGTAGGTGAATCCTAAGGATGGGTGAATCTAAGCCACAGTTAATGGGAGTCAAAAGGCACACATGGCAGTGTCAGTGGGGTCACTGGACTCCCCCAAGTCCAGTTACAACTGGAGATGATTACGACTCTTTTCCCCAACATTCTTTCCTTTACCGAGACTTAGGCACGTGTGACATAGTTGAGCGAACTTGGGCTTAGAGACTTACGCGCGATGGTTCGGTAGACTAAGCTTCTAATCGGATTGGCCTGGCCCAATAAGACGAGTTTTTTTTTTGGGAGGGCCCCACAGGTCCAGGTTATTAAAAACCCTCCAAAACAACTTTTTTTTTCCTTATTTTCCTAAATTGAGCGGACTGGCCTTTTTATTAATCAGGCCTAGGCAGGCCTGACCCAAACCCAACTCGCTGACATTCCAAACCATGAAATTTTTTTTTTTTTTAATATCTTAACTTTAATTAAGTTCAGCTTAATTAGGGTTAAATGGGGATTAAAAAGGACATGAGGATTGAGGACGGTAACTTAAGTAGCGGACGGGCCCGCTAATCACTACTCATTTTTAAAGAATTCTGACAAGAGGACCCCAAGGTCCTCTTCCAAGCTGACCACACCAATCAAATTTCAACACACTAAGAAAGAGAAATAAGGTTAAAAATTAAAGCCCAGATCCGTTAAGTATTTTCCAAAATTAAACAACAGTTTCACCTCCATATGTCAAGTTGTAAGTGGGTGGTCCATTTGGAAGAGAACCTTGGGTCCGTTTTCCATTTCCATTTTTTTAATTGATAGTAGGACTAGGCTGTAAACGGAGCGGATTCGGAGTAGATAGTGGTATATCCGAATTTGTATTGAATTCTTGAAATATGTGCCCGATTTTAAATGCATGCGTTCCTAAAAGATGAATTAAAAATGATACATTAACATACCCTCAATTTCAAGAAGCCATAGTTTTATCCCCACAAATCAGAATCGAGTGATTCTTGAATTTTTGAAAGGTATTAAAACCCTCTTCAAGGTTCATGATTACCATTTTTCCAGATTCTTAGTCGGAGTTAGGTTAAAAGCTAGATTTTTGAAACCAAGTCTGCTGCAAATCTGAGCTGCTGAAATCCATTTTCAAACCAGTCAGCTTTAGGGGTAAATTAGTTCATGAATAAAGAAGAATTAGAACTTTTGCAAAACATAAAAGTTGTTCCCCTTTGAATGACGAGTCCAACGCAAGTTGAAATCATCAAAATCCGATAAACGAGTAAAAATTTATGACTAAAATACCGAAGACTGTTCTGAAAAAAAAAAAAATTGGGAGGGGGGGGTCGATCGCCCAAAGCGGGATTTTCTGGGAAATCGTGATTTTTGAACCTTTTTAACTCCTTAGGATCTCTAAACTCTATAAATAACCCTCCTACTCGAGAATTAGGGTTTCTATATGCTTCTAAACCTAAAAGAGAAAAAATGGAGAGCTTTCTAAGAGATCAAAAGGGAGAAATTGAAGGAGTTCAAAGATTGGAGCAAAAAAAAAAGAGAAAAGCGACTGGGAAATTGATATAGAACCTTATTCGCAAGCGATAGATCGTAGGGAAGCGATCAAGTGAGGTAAATAACAGATCTAGTATTCCATATTTTGAATATGAACATAAAAGAATGAATAAAAAGAGAGTAAACATAAGTAAAGATGTAAGAATACATAGGATCTAAGAACCATATTATGATTTCTATATTATTATTGATAGATTTGTTCAAATAAGATGTGAAGAACCGTATTTTGATTTCTACATTATTATTGATAGAGTTGTTAAAATAGGATATGAAGAATCATATTATGATTTGTATATTATTATTGATAGATTTGTTAACATAGGATGTAAAGAACCATATTATGATTTCTATATTATTATTGATAGATTTGTTAAAATAGGATGTGAAGAACCGTATTTTGATTTCTACATTATTATTGATAGAGTTGTTAAAATAGGATATGAAGAACCATATTATGATTTGCATATTATTATTGATAGATTTGTTAACATAGGATGTAAAGAACCATATTTTGATTTCTACATTATTATTGATAGCTTTGTTAAAATAGGATGTGAAGAACCGTATTTTGATTTCTACATTATTATTGATAGAGTTGTTAAAATAGGATGTGAAGAACCGTATTTTGACCTCTCTCTTATTAACTATGGATTTGCTAAATTAGAATGTGAAGAACCCTGTTAAAAATTAATTATGATTTAACAAGGGAATTTGGAAAATTTATTGAAGTGTGAATTTATGAGGAGAATGGGATGAACGAATGTAAATTGAATGGATGAATTATTGTGGATTTAATTATATGTAAGTGTGATTTTATATTACAATCCATGAAAATTCTGATTGATGAGAAGTATTATAATTAGGATATTGATCGAGATTTAAATTTTTAAAAAATGATTTTATATTTACATTAGATCGTGACTTCGGTGTGCTTTAATATAAACCGTCATTTTATATTGTTGAATCATTGAAAATATGAAATTTTGTATGTTCTTTTATGCTCCTTAATACGTGAGATATCATTGGGTAAACGAACCTCTTATGAAAGTCAAGCTTGCCTAGGCCTGGTTAACATAGTGGTATGGGTATCCCTGATTTCGAACTCATGGGTTGTGGGCCCCACCCTAGTGGACCCTTATGGGTTGTTGGGCCCAAGTTTGGTCCCCCAAAAGGCTTAGGCTTTGGGATTTTGGTTTTTTGGACTTAAAAAGGGGCCTTGAGCCCGTAGGGCTTAAACCTAGGTTTCGGCTAGGGCTTAGGGTAGGGTTAGGTCTAGGGTTGGTCCTAGGGCTCACCTAGGGTTAGTCCTAGGGTTTAGTTAGGGCTTACCTAGGGTTTAGTCTAGGGTTTAGGGTAATCCAAATGGTAATGGGCTTTGAGCCCAAGGGTTTTAGTTCTAGGGCTTTAGGACCTACGTAGGGTTTAGCTAGGGTCTAGCTTAGGGTTTAATTGATCTACTGGGGAGAGTTGAGGTTTACGGGGTGTAAAAATTGGGTGCTTACAGCTGCCCCTCTTTGTCGGGGAGTGTCGGAGTGGCAATTGAACAGTAAAGACCGGAATCATCCTATTTTTACACCGAGATAGACGAGGTGGACGATGAGATGCATGCATGTTGTGCATATGGTGAATGCGATGAAGTGATGAGGACTACTGCTAGGGGATAGCTGGGGATGAGAGGTAGGTGCAGGGATTGCGTGACCCGGGGGCGCTGGCCGAAAGCAAGGTATCGCTCGGAAGCGGCGAGGAAAATGATTGAAACGGTGTTTCTCGGAGGATATTAACCGAGTTGGTCAGGAGACACATGAGGTGTCAGGAACACACAGGGTGTTGGGAACACACAGGGTATTAACGAGGTGTCGGCTTATTGACTCGGTGTCAACGGAGACCTGGGATGTCAAGGTGTCGGCATATTTAATCAGCATCAATGGAGACCTGGGATGTCGAGAACGTACGAGGACAACTCTGAAGGGACATGCGGTGAGTGTCGGCAGTTAAACTGGCATCAATTGAGACTCTATGTTGTCAAAGAAACGCGGGGGTGTCAAGGGATGTACACAGTCGAGATACAAGATGTTCAAAGTTTGAGACAAATAATGCCGGGTTCACTTTGGTATGGTCGAGATGTGCTGAAGTTTGATCATGTTGATGATGCTGGGGGTGTTGGCCATGCAGAGTATGACACTATGCAAGTGATGTCATGCAAGGGATAAAGGTGAGGATGCTTTCCCATGACTTTGATGACTGCTGCTTGCTGGTGAGGCGTGGAAGCTGCTTATTTTGTTGTCTTGCCGAGGGCTGCTTGGTGCAGGTTGGTTCAACGGATTTTGAAACCAAAAGTTTGTTTGTTTTTTGAAAATCTTTTCTGAAATAGTGTAGAAGACTTTTATAAAAGATTTTGATTCTAACAAAAGTATGCTTTGTTAGCCTTCAGATTTGCCAGTAAATTGCCTTAGTTCAGGGCTTTAGGGGTTTGTAGGCTTCCTTTTACTCTCGGAGAGTAGAGTGCTATTGCAAGCTTCTAGACTCATGCCAGGGAAAATCTTTCTACCAGGTTTCGGAAACTGGCTGAACTCTTGCTGGGGCAGAGTAATGTTAGGAGCTGTCGACAGCTTCTGCTGAGGGATCCGCTGGGGATTGGGGACTGTTATGGCCTGCTGCCGAGGGTCTGTCAGGGAGTAGGTCTCTGTTGTAGGCTACTGGCTGGGGAGTAGGTTTCCGCTGTAGACTATTGCCGAGAAATTTAGGATTTCTAGTCTGCTGGGGATTTTTTGATGTTTGCCTGTATGCTGGAGATATGTCCTAGAGTAACACATCTGCTGAGGGTATTCCCTGTTGGAATTTCTGCTTGGGATATGTCCTGAAGTAACACATCCGCTAGGCCTACTCCCTGTTGGAATTTCTGCAGAGAATGCTGACCTATTGAGAAATGCTGACTGCTGAGGGTGATTGAGGAGTCCGATGAGCCTGATTGCTGTCGAATTATGTTACTGAACTGGTTTTTCAGCTTTTTCTCCCTTTTTTACCCTTCGAATGACCACTCATGGGGTTCGCATAATTTTTACGCGATGAGGCCGTTACCGGTTTTCCTCATGCCTGCGAAGCTGATGGATTTTTTGTTCCTAGCCGCAAAACTAGGTCGGAGAATCGCGTATTTTTGCTCGATGAGGCCGTTGCCGGTTTTCACTCATGCCCGCAACTGGCTGGGAAGCCTGTGATTTGCTGGGGAAATAAGTATGCTCCCTTCATCGCCCTGGACTGCGTTCCTTGGGGGGATTGTACTCTACTGAGAATGTAGATATGATATTGTGCTTGCACTCGCAGTTTCTAGGAGGACTTAGAGTGAGACGAAACGTAGGCTGGGGGACCGAAGTTTGGGATACCCTAGAATTGTTTCCTTTGCTGCAACTACCTTGCATGGGGATTTTCGGTTGGAGATTTGTACCTTTGGTATTCCAGTGGATTTTTTTTTGGGATTGTCCTCTCTGGTAGAGGTTGACTCTTTGAGGATTTTTCTCCACACGGGGAGAGTTTGGATTTGCTTCCACTGGGGAGATTGATTTTGGAGAAGTTGATTCTGTTGGGGATAAATCCCAGAGAGATTGTTTTCACTCGGAGAGTCCCTGACTTTGAGAATGTTTCGACTTCTATTTTGGGTTTTCCTTTTATGGAATATTTTGTAAACTTTGTGTCGACTCCACCGGGGAAGTTGAGAGAGTTTGTCTCTACTTGGGGAGTGACTCTGCGGGGAGAGTTGATGACTCCTTGGGGGAAAGAAGGACTCTGCTTGGGGAGAGTTGGGGGATGATTACCCATTCTATGACCGCACCTGATTTGTCAGGTTGCCTACGTACCCTTTTGTAGGATCAGGTCATGACATAGTTCAGGCAAATGCCACGGATGGCGAGGGAGGGTGTCCCTAAAAATTTTGTTGAAAGAAAGGCTGTCAGGCTCAAGGAGCTAACTAGCGGATTTTCATTGATTGTAAAACGGGTCTACATTGCAAAGGGATAAAAAGTGTGCCAAGGATGGCCTCCTATCATTTCCCAAAGATTCTACGAGTGTAAAGCGCCTATCAGATCTAGACCCTAAGCGTAGTTTCGTTTGACTTTGTCCATGTTGACGGGCTCAGGGAGGTCTTCATCATCTAAACGTCTGAGCCGAAGGGCGCCGCCTGAGAATTTGTCTCGGACGATGTATGGGCTTTCATAGTTTGGAGTGAACTTGCCCTTAAGATCAGGGAAGTTTGGTAACACTTTTCGGAGAACCAGGTCACCAACTTCGATGCTGCGAGGCTTGAATCTCTTGTTGAATACTCTAGCCATACGTCTTTGATAGGCCTGAGAATGATTGATGGCTTTCAGTCGCCGCTCTTCAATCAGATTCAACTGCTCAAACAGGGTCTATACCCATTCTGCTTCTGAGACTTCTGCTTCCATTAGTACTCGGAGTGATAGAATCTTGACTTCGATGGGGAGGACTGCTTCTATACCATAGGCCAGAGAGAAGGGTGTTGCCCCTGTTGAGGTTTTGATGAACGTTCTGTAGGTCATGAGTGCGTATGGGAGCATCTCATGCCAAGTAGAATAGTTGGTTGCCATCTTTTCAATGATCTTCTTCAGGTTTTTGTTGGCTGCTTCCACTACACCATTAGTCTGTGGCCTATATAGAGTAGAATTGTGATGCCGTATCTTGAATCTCTGGCAGAGATCAGTCATCCCCTTGTTGCAGAAGTTAAGAGCATTATCGGTCACAATCTCAAATAAAACACCGTATCGGCAAATGATATCCCTTTTCAGAAAGCGCTGAACCACAGAGGCAATCACATTGGCATAAGAGGCTGCCTCGACCCATTTTGTAAAGAAATCGATTGCAACCAGGATAAATCGATGACCGTTAGATGCTTTCGGAGCTATGGGTCAGATGACGTCGATGCCCCAGGCAGAGAATGGCCACGGAGTAGTCAGGTTGTGCAGCCTTGTTGGCGGTGCATTGACCTTGTCTGCATAGAATTGGCACTGGTGGCACTTCTATACATGCCTGCAACAGTCAGCTTCTATGGTAGACCAGTAGTAGCCCAGCCTAAGAATCTTCTTGGATAGCATCAACCTGTTCATGTGTGGGCCGCAGTTTCCTCCGTGAACCTCTTCGACTACCTATGCTACTTCACTGGTGTCTAGGCATCTGAGCCAAATCAAGTTCAGTGATCTCTTGTACAAGACTCCCCCTGACAAGACGAACTGAATAGCCAGTCTTCGGATTGCCCGGCGGTCTATTTTGGTAGCATCGAGAGAAAGGTCTCGTCCTCGAGGTACTGCTTGATGTCGTCATACCAAGGCTTGTTGTCTGTGATTGCGTCTAGTTCGAGGTAGTAAGCAGGCTGATCCTGCTGCTGAATTTCAATCGACCAAAGCAAGATGCCCCTGGGGATCTGAACCATGGAAGCAAGAGTAGCCAGTGCATCGACGAATCTGTTATAGTTCCTGGATCTATGACTGAAAGTGATTCTCCTGAACCGAGTGATCAGCATGTTGTGGTAGGCTAAGTATGGAACCAGCCTGGCTCCCGGATGGCCCAAGATTCATTTGCGTGACAGATTATCAAAGACGAGTCACCATAAATGTCTATCTCTTCGATTCCGATGCCTAGGGCTTCTTTCAGACCAGCTATGCATGCCTCGTACTCCGCTTCATTGTTGGAGTATCTGAACTTCAGTTTAACAGAGATAGGGAGGTGTGCTCCCTTAAGTGAGATCAAGACTGCTCCTGCCCCATTCTCATGACTGTTGGCAACTCCGTCAAAGTACAACTCCTAGCCAAAGTACTCTTGTTCTTCTGCTTCTGTGTACAAGATGAATTTGTCTGGAAACTGATCATGTACAAACACGTAGTCCTGGGTCGAATTGTGGGTGAGGTGATCTGCTATCGCCTGCCCCTTGACTAACTTCTGTGTTATGTACGTTATGTCGAATTCTGACAACATCATAAGTCATCGGGCACTCCTTCCGATGGTGGCTGGCTTTTCCAGTGGATATTTCAGTGGGTACATTCGGGAGATCAGAATTACCGGGTAGGAAAGCAAATAATGCGGAAGACGCTGTGTTGCCCAGACCAGTGCCAGACAAGTCTTCTCAAGAGGGTTGTACCGCTCTTCATACTCAAGCCGACGCTTACTGATGTAGTAGATAGCTTGCTCTGTTTTGCCCATCTCGTCATGTTGTGCCAAGACGCACCCCATAAAGGTTTCTTGCACGGAGATGTAGAGTAGTAGGGGTTGTCCTAGCGTGAGAGGCACTGGTACTGGAGGGTTGAGGAGATATTACTTTATTCTATCAAAGGCTTCTTGGCATTCTGCTATCTAGACTGTTGGTGTATTCTTTCGAAGAAGTTTGAAGATCGACTCACAGATCAGAGTAAGCTGAGAGATGAACCGACTAATATACTGAATTCTACCCAGGAAACCACGGATTTCCTTTTCAGTTTGGGGTGCTGACATTTCGATGATAGCTCTGGCTTTAGCTGGATCGATCTCAATGCCTCTCTTGCTGACGATGAAGCCAATGAGTTTTTCCGATGAGGCCCCAAAGACGTATTTGGCCAAATTCAGTCTTAGGGCGAACTCTCTGAGTCTGTCACAGAGTCTTTTCAATTCTTCCGGGTGTTGTCAGGCAGTTGGAGATTCGACGATCATGTCATCCACGTAGATCTCAGTTGAGTTGTGCATCATGTCGTGGAATAACGCTGTCATGGCCCTCTGGTAGGTAGCCCCTGTGTTCTTGAGTCCGAAAGGCATGTCCATGTAGCAAAACGTGCCCCAAGGTGTGATGAAGGAGCTCTTCTTCATGTCTTCCTCTGCCATCTTGATCTGGTTGTATCCGGAGAAACCATCCATGAGTGAGAGTGTCTCGTGCCCTACAGTATTGTCGACCAGGATGTCAATGTGCGGGAGAGGGAAGTTGTCTTTGGGATTGGCCTTATTCAAGTTCCGGTAGTCGATGCACATCCGGACTTTGCCGTCCTTTTTGGTTACTGGCACAATGTTGGCCAACCACTTGAGGTAGTTTGAAACTGCCAAGAAGCCTGCACTGATCTACTTTTCAACTTCTTTTTTGACCTTCTATGATCATTCGAGCCTCATCCGTCTCAGCTTCTGTTTAACTGGTCTGACGTCCGGGTTCAGGGGTAGTCTGTGTACCACCAATGCTGGGTCCAGGTCAGGCATGTCTGCATATGACCAGGCAAAGACATCACTGTAGCTCTTCGGGCAGCTGATCATGTCTGCTCTCTGCTGCGGGCTCATGGTTGTGTTGATCTTGACTAGCTGTGGATTGTTTACAGATCCTAGGTTCACTGTCTCAGTGTCCTCGATGTTCGACTGCAAAAGCCCTTCGTTGTGTTCTAGGAGGTCCAGTATCTCCTGAGGCGGTTCCTCATCCTATTCTGCTTCCTGTTCTGAGTCATATTCAACTTCTAAAATCTCAATGAGGGTTTTAGGGGTAGCCTTGTCGGAGGCGATTTCCTAGCAAATCATCAAGCTTAGTTTAGCATGCTTATGTTTTACGTTTTTTTTGGCTTCAGGACACTAGGCCTTCCAGGGGAAGAGTCTGTGTGATTTCGTCATCAGCCGATGCAAATATTTTTTAGAAAACATGTTTTGAGTCAAATTTTCAGATTTTCATTGATAAAAAGTGGACTGCTTACAAAATTGACTCAACAGAAAGAGAGGCCTACAGATGGCCGACAATTTTGGATTTTGCAACGGGAGCAAAAGAGAGATAGATTAAGAGAAGAAAGAGGATGATGCTGGATCACTGCTTGTCTGAACCAACCTTCTCTGCACTGTGCTGACCCCAGCCCTGAGTGGCCTCGACGGTAAGAGCCTCAGTCCCGCTAAGTATTCTGGTTCTGTTTCTGCATCTTTAACAGCCAGTTCTTCGAACATCTGGGCGACGCTGAAGACTTCCGGTTCGGGAATCCCTGAAGATTCAGTGCCGGGTTGAGGGTAAGGAATGTTAGCAACTGGTGCAAGGAAAGTTTCTAGATAGGTTTCGAAGATTCCCACAGGGAAGGTGACAGAGATATGGGGTCGAGGTTCAGGTTTCGCCGACTGTTTGTCCTTTCTAGCCAGCTTCGAGAGATAGTCCTCGTACTTGGGCTTATATCCCAACCCAAACGGAGACACGTAGTGAGGAGGCACATATCTCTTTTCATGCCCTGATTCCTAGCTCCGAGGCCCTGCCCTGGTTGGTACTTCATTCTGGCCATCATTCGGACAAATGGCGGTATTGCTTTCTTGTTGTGTTCTTCCACCTGGGAGATAGAGCTAACTTGTTTAAACTAATAGGACATGAATGTCGAACCCTGCCCTAGCTCTTGAATGTCCTCGAAGGAACTCGCCAACTCCTCTGACGGAACGATGATTAGGTGGTCATCCTGGATGAATTTGATCCTCTGATGCAAGAAAGAAGAAATGGCTCCGACCGTGTGGATCCACAGCCTTCCCAGGAGCAAGGTGAATGAGGCTGGCACATTTACTACTTGGAAGTTCATCGTAAACTGTACTAGTCTGACCCCGATGGTCAAGTCTATGTCCCCCGAGTTCTGCCGGGTGGTATTTTCAAACTCCCTGATGGTCATGGACCTCTTCTTAACTTGGCTGAGGTCCAAACCCAGGCTCTATAATGTAGACAGTGTACAGACATTCATGCCGGAGCCGTTGTCAATGAGTACTGATGAAAGAGTCCTGTCCAAACACTAAACTGCGATATAGAGGGCCCAGGTATGGTCCCTGTCTCCGTCTGATATTTCTTCTTCTGTGAAAGAGATGATCCTTGATTCAAGTACCTGCCCTACCATCTGCCCCAGTTTCTCAGGCGAGATGTCCGGTGTGACATGGGCATTGTTAAATACCCGCAAGAGCTGCTTCCTGTGATGTTCCGAAGCCAAGAGAAGACCCAATATGGAGATCTGCGCCTATGTTTTACCCAACTGTTGGGTGATGTTAAACCCTTCTGCCTTCTCAATAATTTTCAGTAGGAGAGCTAAATCTGCTGTATCTTTCTCTGGGTCTAACACCCCTGCCTTGTCCTTTGCCTTTTCTTTTATCGGCTCAGCTGCCGGAGGTTAGTACACCTAGTCAGATTGGGTAAGATTGGCTATGTACTTAATCTCTAAAATGAGAGAGCGAGGGGCGGGTACATGGTTAAGGCTGAAAGGCTCAGATGCGATGTAAGGGATCTTTACCGGGCCAGAGGATGTTGAGGCTTGAGCAGAGACTGTGGGCCAATTAGCGGGACAGGAAATGGTGTAGACAATTTGCTCTCTGTCAGATTCAAGAGCGGATAATTGTGTTGGGGTCTGGATGGCTTGTATGTTTGATTGGGGGAGAGTGATTATGACCGGTGGTCGGTATAAGAGCCTGATGATGCCAACATTGACTGTGGGTGCACAAGGTCTTGGATGCCTTGCCCCGGGCTCTACCCACTCAATGAAATTAACTTGGTTGTTGTGTGGGAGTAGTGGCACCTGATTGATGCTGGTATTACCAGGGGCCAGCTCAACCTTGCCTACATCTAGAAGATCCTAGATGGCGCCTTTAGGCCAATACAGTAATCTGTTGCATGGCCTGGGCCTCGGTGAAAGGCGCAGTGTTGATAGCATCATAATTCTTGCTTTATTTATCAGGGGGAAGGAAAAGGGTAGGGCCTCTCAATTCAAGAAGACCCTGTTTGGTTAGAAAGTCAAGAAGTTGACTGAGGGTATAAGGGAGAGGAGTAAAGTTTCTGGGGTAACGAGGTTGCCCCTGATTTTGTCTAGCCGACCGGGTGTTCCCTGGTGCTGGCTTTTGCTGAGCGACCGGAGCCGGTAGTCTGATCGGTGCTATGGAAGCCACCAAATTGACGTTCTCTTTTCTCTTTTGGTCACGGGGACCACTGTTCCTGCTTGTAGAAGCTGCTGCTGTTCTCGGAGGATCAAGCCCAAGACTGGAATGGATGGCTCCACTCTGTATCGCAATTTCAATACAGGCACCTATCTTGACAATTGTACCGAAGTCTACCACAAGTAGGGTGACCATCAGGGTTGAGTAGGGGTGCTTTATAGTGCCCATGAAAATGCTTGTCAGGTCCTCCTTAGGGATAGGAGTAGAGACCTTTGCGGCCATTGCCTCCATCGGGAAGCGTACTCCAAGAATGTCTCGTTGTTACGCTGGCTCATCTGTTCCAATTGGCTCTGCTGAGGCCGAAGCTCTTGGTTGAAGGAGTACTGCTCTACAAACATGTCCATGGCATCCTTCCAGGTCTCTACTTTCTACTTGTCGATTGACATCCACCAGGTAAGGGCTGCTCCCTTCAGACTCTACTGGAAATACTGGATCAACAAAAGCTAATTCTTGTTGTACAAGAGGATGTCCCCCAGGTATATTTGTAGATGTTGTCTCGGACAGCTAGAGCCGTCATATTTGTCAAAGTCTGGAACTTTGAACCCTGAGGGCGCAGCATCCCCGGATGAGAATGTCAGATCCTCTAGAGATAGAGCGGGGTTGGCAGATGCCCCTCTCATCCTTCTCATCTCCTCCTTCATCTGCTTAATCTCCTCATGCTGATCTTTGAGGGACGGTGTAAGGTCGGACGAAGATGGCCTGTCCTAGTGGACATGTGAGACCCTGGGCTGCTCCTCATATTGATCAAACTCTACTTCTCCTCCGACTGTTGTGGGTCCAAGATTATGGATGATGATTGGGATAGGCTGATGTGGCTCTGGATGAGGCTGATCAGTCTGTAGTAGGGATTCTGGTGGAAGGTTCTTCGGTACGGGCACCAAGAAGAATGTTCAGGGATTCCAGAACTCGGTCCAGTTTGTTTTGCTTAGCAACAATGTCCCGGTCATGCAACTACACCAGTTCATCGATTCTCTGTTGATGGTCCAATGGTTCTGTCATTACTTCTGAGTTGCTCTCAGATGGAGGCCGGTATGGTACTAACTCCGTGACTGCTATCTCGGTCAATACTGCTTCTGTGACGTCTGTGAGAATCACAGTCATAGAACGAGTCATGAGTAGGCTCATGCAAACTGAAAAAGATGTAATGACTAACCATGAATATGCATGAAGATATGAGAGATGATGCTAGAAAAAGATTTTTTATTGATGCATGCTAATGTGCAGTGAGTACAAGACTATGATGTGCAGTGGGTACAAGACTGGGACTCAAAGAAAAGAAAAAGACTAGATCCTATGTAGGCCCATCTGGGATTGCAAAGTCAAGTGGTCGGGGCATCCCGTCCATGTCCATGATCTGTTGCTGGAGGGATGTGACCTCAACCTCCATGTTGGCAAGAGACTCTGTAACGCCGAACATCCAGTACCCGAACTGTCGGATACGGTCGGTCATCTCCACCTTCGCGCTATCAAGCTGCTCCTGATAGAAGTGCAACTGTGCTCTGAGGACCGATGTCTCCTTGGTGTCGCACTTCCGCTTCTTCTGGTAAGAGCGGACTGTCTGTTCGAGTTGCTGGATCTGCTCCTGCCTGGCCTGGAGTTCGCAGTCCCGTTCCGCTTCCTATAGCCTGAATGCCTGCCGGGCTTTCCGAAGCCGCTACTCTTTCATCTCAATATGGAGCTGTCTCTCTATGAAGGACGTCCAAGGGACTACCGTCTTAGATAAAGGTATGGTACCCAGTGAAGGAGCTGAGATTGGAGTGGGCAGTTCCCTAGGTGCAGGCATGGGGGATGGAATGTCAGGATCTTCCACCCAAAGCCGGTACGCTGCATCTGTAGGTGGTCCCGTCGTGACCACAAAGTCTGGCCATTGATCTTGACTGGAGGTTCACTAACTGGACTGGAATCGGTCGATGAGGTGCTTGAAATTCACTGTGAAGTTGGTAAAATCATTTCCCTGCCAGTCTATGACTGGAATGCGCTGAGAGAATCCAAACTGACAGAGGACTCTGAGTGGTACATAGGCTGCAGAGCTTGTAAGACTGGCAAGGATCATGCACCGTCTCCCTAAGATGACAACGCGAGGTAGTCTTGGCACGACTAGCCACTCGCACTGCCACACAATGTCCTCCTCGGTTAGGTCCTGGAGAAGCTAGTAGAGCTTCCGGACGTCTTTGGTTACGATCGGACCCTGACCCTGAGAGATCTTCCGGGCTATGTTGTAAGCTTCACGGAGGTCGTCGTGACCAACCAGAGGTGCAAGAGCGGTGTGCTAGCATAGAAGATACCCTTCCGACGGTCTGCTACCTGATTGAGAGCCCTGAGAAGCTCTGCTAGGATGACTGATATGATGGTTCCGGAACTGCAGGTGTTCTCGATGATCCCCACCAGTACTGACTCTACAAGTGTGCGGCACCTCGGAAACAGTAACTGAGACACAGCTACCAGTGTAAAGGCGTTGAGACTGGGAAGCTCTGCTACAAAGGGTCAGGGTTCCACTTAGGGTGGTACAGTCTCTCTAGAGGCTACACAGGGATCCGGTCGAAAGTGCTGTTAGGACCGAGTTGCAAGCAGGTAGGCTTGAGATGCAAAAACCTTGATAGGTCTGCCTGGTAATTTGTCTTGTAGCGTTGTACTATGACATCGCCGTCCATGTTTAACCTCAGAATGCGCTGAATTTCTTCCAAAGTTGGACATAGTTTGTTCTTACCGAAACGAAAGACCACGTTCGAGGGGTTCCAACACTAGATTGCAGCTTTTAAGAGGCACGGATCTAAGTTAACCATAGATAGGTTTAGGATGGATCCCAAATGATAATGCTGGGCCCAATCCAAACGCTGACCGGAAGTAAGGGCCTCTACTGCTTCTTGGAGGTTTTGACCACATGCCCCCTCAAAAGTCAAATGTACGGGCCGCGAGAGTTGACCAGTTGTCTGTACGATCCCCGAAGGACCTGCCATCTACCTGAATAAGGACCGACTCGATGAGTGTACTGTGAATGCAGATGAAAATGCAAAGATGCAAATAATGATGCAATTTTTTGATTTTTTTTATTGGGTGTGATAAGGCATATGTGAGCCGATAGGGCAGTCGGACAGAATTCCGGCGTGCTTAAACCCGGGTTGTTGGAAACCGATGGCCTATTAGGTCAAGGCTAAGGGTTAGGCCTAGAGAAGGCCTATCCGCCTAGGATTTGAACCCCACATGCTATGTCAAGACACGAGGTCGGTTGTGTTTTATTACAAGCACAGTTAAGGCTCAGTACATGCCCCTAGATGGGTGATTACTCGGGTAAAGTATCCAGATAGCCAACCAAGATTGGGGATAGGTATAGGGTGCAAGTAGGTTAGGGTTAGGACACCCTTCCAGATTGGACTGCTTGTAAACTATACCCTAGCCTAGGCTATATGTATGAATGCAGGTGTATGCAAGGGTGTTCCTAAGAATGGGGGGTCACTTAACACCGTATATTCTACTCCCCGGTATAGAACATACCTGAAAATGGATGATTGGTGTAAGTGAGAGCGTTCAAAACCGTTTCCTGAGGGTCATCACCAGCAGGCAAGTTTCGCGGACCTCCAATACTTTTAAGCCACTGACACTGAGGATCATCATCCAGCGGCCGTTAACGTAATAAGTCTGTCTAAAGATATTGGGTTCAATTACACTACTATGGTATGAATGAAATGCACAGTACACAAATCATTAAAGAGGTGTAAAAATGATTAGTATTAAGTTAAATACTAAGACATTTGATTAATTTGAGGTTTATTTAGGCTTAAACCTAGGTTCTAGGTTGAACCTTGAATTACTGTCCCCAGCAAAGTCGTCAGAGCTGTGAGCACGGGTTTCGGGGAACCCTAAAATTAATCTCACGGGATTAGAGTCACCACTCATTCATTCAGAATGGATAAGTCTCTGGAAAATGTTGGATAATGACTTGGACTATGATCAAAGATCGAGGTAAGAGGTTCGGTTAAGTTCGGGGAAGGGGTTAGGCACCCCAACACTTCCACATATGGTAGTTCCCTACTTGCTAGGTTTAACCAAAATTAAAGTCAAAATTAATCAAATGCCTAAGTGTTTAAATTAATACTAACCGAAAGAAAGTAAAGCTAACTAGGGTCGAACTCTGGTTTGGTTGTGTTGCCTACATACTCATATTAGGGGTGAGATCAGACCGAGCGTAGTTCTAGCACTTGAGCCCGTGCTAAGGCGAGGGGGTATGTGTGTGTGCACCAAAAGGTGGCTAATGGGCCTAATCCGATAAATTAGGGTTTTGTTTGATCGGGGTTCATCAATGTGCACAGTGTTGGGCCCGGTAGGCTGAGGGGTAGTCCGGTAGATTAGGGTGAGGCCCGATAGGCCAAGGATGAAGCCTGGAGGCAAAGGGGTGTGTTAATTCAGGGTTAAGATTGCTAACCGGGGTTAAAGGGAGTTAACCATGGTTAAAAAGGTCAAAAGATTGATGTTTTGGTCTTTTGTATTTTTCTAGATTTTTAAAGATTTTTCCAAATTTTTATGGGGTTAAGTGGTGCTTAATCATGGTTAAGGGTCATGGTCAGTCAAAAATGGGCCTAAAGGGTATGGCAGGGCCTAGAGTGCCCTCCTACCAGATTTGTGCCCTTCACATCCTTCTTCGTCAGGTGCATCAACGGCGAGGAAATCTTTAAAAATCCCTCTATGAATCATCGATAATAACCAGCCAAACCCAAGAAGCTACGTATCTCTGAAACTGAAGTGGGTTGGTTCCAACTCATCACTGCTTCAACCTTGGCTGGATCTACTGACACTCCATCCTTGGAAACTACATGTCCCAGAAATTTAACTTCTTTCTGCCAAAACTCACACTTTGAAACCTTAGCATATAATTAATGCTCATGCAGGGTTTGAAGTGCAATTCCAAGATGCTGCTTATCCTCCTTCTCAATCTTGGAATAGATCAAGATGTTGTCAACAAATACTATGACAAATTGATCTAAAAAAATGGTTTGAACACTCGGTTCATTAAATCCATAAATGCAGCCAGTGCATTGGTCAGCCCAAAGGGCATAACCAAGAACTCATAGTGCCCATACCGAGTTCGAAAAGCAGTCTTCGAAATGTCTTCATCCTTTACTCACAGCTGATGATAACCCAACCTCAAGTCTATCTTGGAAAACCACTGTGCTCCTTTCAGCTGATTGAATAAATCATCTATTCTAGGCAAAGGGTATTTGTTCTTGATTGTCACCTTATTCAACTGTCAGTAATCAATACACAACCTCATTGTGAGCATGGGTTTCGGGAAACCCTAAAATTAATCTCACAGGATTAGAGTCCCCACTTATTCATTCAGAAGGGATAAGTCCGCGGGAAATGTTGGATAAGGACTTGGTCTACGATCAAAGATCGAGGTAAGAGGTTCGGTTAAGTTCGGGGAAGGGGTTAGGCACCCCGACACTTTCACACATGGTGGTTCCCTACTTACTAGGTTTAAGCCAAAATTAAAGTCAAAACTAATCAAATGCCTAAGTGTTTAAGTTAATACTAACCGGAAGAAAGTAAAACTAACTAGAGTCGAACCCTGGTTGGGTTGCCTATGTACTCACATTAGGGGTGAGATTAGATCAAGCATAGTTCTAACACTTGAGCCCCGTGCTAAGGCGAGGGGGTGTATTTGTGTGTACCAAAAGGTGGCTAATGGGCCTAATCCGGTAGATTAGGGTTTTGCTTGACCGGTGTTGGTCAATGTATAAAGTGTTGGGTCTGGTAGGCCGAGGGGTAGTCCGATAGACTAGGGTGAGGCCCGGTAGGCTAAGGATGAAGCCCGGAGGCAAAGGGGTGTGTTAACCCAGGGTTAGGGTTGCTAACCGGGTGAAAGGGAGTTAACCATGGTTAAGGGTGTTAACCATGGTTAAAAAGGTCAAAAGGTAGATTTTTTGGTCTTTTATATTTTCTGGATTTTTAAGGATTTTTCCAAATTTTTATGGGGTTAAGTGGTGCTTAACTATGGTTAAAAGTTAATCGGATACCATTTTAACCATGGTTAAGGGTCATGGTTAGTCAAAAATAGGCCTAAAGGGTATGGCAGGGCCTAGAGTGGCCTCCTACCAGGTTTGGGCCCTTCACAAAGCCCAAGATCAAAAAAATTTCAGAATGGAGGTAATCAGATTACCTCCATTTCTGTAACTTTTTAACCCTATTTTGTGGGGTTGTAACTGTGTTTAGGGACCTCCCCTGGGTGAAATAAAAGCATGGTTGGGTAGCCTGGTATCCAAGCTTTTAAATGGACCAGGTCCCAGGCCCAACAGATCTCAGGGGTGGGCCCTACAGGGGCCCAAAGCTGTAAAAACAGGTTTCTGTATTGCCGGTAATATGATTACCGTCAATACCCAAGAGGTGTATTCTTGGGCTATCAGTAATTAGACTGCCGACAATCTGCACAGTGATTTCAACCAGGGTTTGGGGCCTTGCTAACCAGGGTTAGGCTTGGCCCCTGAGTATGAAATTTTTGCAGGGTAGCAGGGGGCTAAGGGCTTCCATATGGGCCTTTGGTGGGCCCCAGGGCACAAGATACGTGGGCCCCACAGGGGCCTGAAGTTAGTGCCAAAAGGGCTCATATTGTCAGTAAAAGTTTCACCGACAATAAGGTGGTCTGGGTTTGTAGGTCAGTTAACCAGGGTTAAATCCTGAGTTAAGGGCTAGTTTTTTGCAGAGAGGTAGTTAAGGGTCTAGAGTAGCTAACCCTGGCCCTGGAACGGACCAGGGATCCACCTAACTAGGGTTAAGGCATAAATTACAGAGATGATACATGGTGTCGGCACTGCTATTGCCGACACTGTGGTATTTTCCAAAAAAAACTTATGTGCCCTACTGGAGGTGGACCAATGCACGTATAAGGGGTTCTTCATGGCCTGAGGACCCCTCATACGATTAGGGAAGTGACCATGCATGTAAATGACGTGTTAACCGGAGTTAAATGCCTCGAGGGATCCCACCACACCTATAGAGAATGTGGAGAGGTCCTGTCCTTGGCTCAGTAAGCTACAGAACTCCAAAAACGCAAAATGGGACCCCTGGATCAGGACCAGGGATCTCTTACACTTGAATCAGAGAGAGGGAGAGGATGATGGATGGCCCTACCCTTTGTAGGATTCCGGCGGTGCTGCGCAGCAGGTGGTGGTTACTGGCAAGGACACAGAGGAGCACTGATGGGTCGAGGAGGTTACTGAATACTTCATGAGACTCTGGATAGGTGTTGGAGTGGTTGTAAGGTGGTATTAGACCACTGTATGCAGCCTGGGATAGGTGTTGGAGCTACGGTGGTGTTAAGGTTTAGTGGTGGCTGTGGTTGGTTTAGGGACCGAAGGAGTGGAGCCTAGAGGACCTAGGGCTTGGCCTAAAGAATGATTAGGCGGTACAGGACCTACTGGGATAAAGGGTAAGGCTATAGAGGTGGTGGTGAAGCTCGGACAGGGCTTACATAGGATAAAAATGGCGTGTTTGAATTGTGGGGGTGGCCATGCTTTTATAAAGGAGAAGGGAGAGGGCCCAGGGGCATTTCGGGCATTAGGAGAGTCAATGGGAACCAATAGGGGATGACCCAAGGCATCCAGGTCGCTGCAGGGGAGCCTGCTACACGCAAATGCAGAATTTCAGGAATGGCAGTAATCGAATTACCGCCATTCCCACAGAGGAGTGTTTTTGGGGTGTCGGTAATTCGATTACTGACACCCTGGGCTTATTTCTTCTTTGGGCCATGCCCTCACACACTCTGGGCTGAAAGCTATGTAGGGCACCTACTTCGGGCATTTTCCCACCTGATTTCGAACTCATGGGTTGTGGGCCCCACCCTAGTGGACCCTTATGGGTTGTTGGGCCCAAGTTTGGTCCCCCAAAAGGCTTAGGCTTTGGGATTTTGGTTTTTTGGACTTAAAAAGGGGCCTTGAGCCCGTAGGGCTTAAACCTAGGTTTCGGCTAGGGCTTAGGGTAGGGTTAGGTCTAGAGTTGGTCCTAGGGCTCACCTAGGGTTTAGTCTATGGTATAGGGTAATCCAAATGGTAATGGGCTTTGAGCCCAAGGGGTTTTGGTTCTAGGGCTTTAGGACCTACCTAGGGTTTAACTAGGGTCTAGCTTAGGGTTTAAGGGCTCTACTGGGGAGAGTTGAGGTTTACGGGGTGTAAAAATTGGGTGCTTACACTCATAGTTCCATCTTTCTTCTTGACAAACAAAACAATCGCCCCCCAAGGCGAAGTACTAGGCCGAACAAAACCTTGATTCAATAATCCTTGAATCTGATCCTTCAGTTCCTTTAATTCCATTGGTGCCATCCTATAAGGTGCCTTCAATATTGGCGAAGTACCCGACACTACATCAATACCGAAATCCATAGCCCTCCTAGGAGGCAATCCCGGTATCTCTTGAAATACCTCTTCAAAATCCGAGACCACCGGTATGTGTTCTAGCATAATATTCTGATCCACTCCCTCTGTATGAGAGAGAAATCCCTTAGACAACACTTCCTCCGAAGGACTAAACCGAAACTGGAATGACAGCTCACCAGGAATAGAGAAAATCATCATTTTCTCAAAACAAGATATTTCGGCGTGAAAGGCGGCAAGCCAATTCATACCTAAGACCACATCAAATTCTCTCATCTCGAGTACTACTAAGTCAGCTGGCAATACCCTCTCTCTAATCTTGATAGGATACTCCCTACAAATACGATTTAATATCGTTGACTCTCCCAATGGTGTTACTACTGACAAAGCTATATCTAGAGATTCTGTACTATACCCAAAGCATTCACGAATGTAATTGAAATAAAGGAATGTGTAGCTCCAGAATCAAATAGTACTCTAGCAATGCTATGATAAACTGGGAGTGTACCTTCCACCATTGCTCCTGAGGCCTCATCATCCTTTTGCATTACTGCATTCATTCTGGTCTGACCTTTTGGCTGGAATGGAGCCTTGCCCTGTTGTTGCCCAATCCTTTTGGGTTTAGAAAAATTCCTAGCAAAGTGTCCCTTCTCCTGGCAGTTGTAGCATGTCCCTGCAAATTCTCTAGGCTCCGCACGTTGCACTGGTGCTGTAGGAACCATCGTTGAAGACTCGGCTGGAGTTGCTGTCCTTTAACGTTTCCATTGAGACTGCTATTGACCCCTGAACTGGCCCTTCTGCCCCTGATGAGGTACAAACTTCTCCTTCCCCTTCTGCTCGAATTTCTGATCTTTACGCTTATGATATGTCGCATTGTCCTGCTCAATAACTAAAGCTTGCTCTACCACCACAGCAAATGATGTCAGTCAGTGCCCCACCACCATCTTTCGAATCGAAGGAGCTAGTCCTTGCTCAAACTTTCTGACCCGCTAAACTTCATCCATCACCATATGAGGAGCAAAACGAGATAACTCAGCAAACTTCACCTCATACTCGCTAATAGACATTGATCCCTGAGTCAGGTGGATAAACTCTGAAGCCTTCTGTTCCTTGAAAAAGATATTAAACTAAAATGCAAGTCAATTCATCTTCTCCAATTGAATTACTTGGTTCGCATCTGTGGCCCTAGGCATGCCTCGCGATACAATTTTTGGATTGCACACCTGTACCTCTAGTTGGCGGCCCTTGGCAACACCTCAAGGCCTAGGATGGCATCACTCACCTGTACCTCTAGTTGGCGGCCCCTAGCAACATCTCAAGGCCTAGGATGAAATCATATTCCTTCGATTAGGTCTACAATTTGTTCAACAATTATAATAGTTTTACAGAATTAAACATTAAATCTTCCCCGCTATGGCGTCCCATACCACACATAGCAAGACTGATTTAAATGTGAATTTATTAACCAAGGTAATGCTCACAGTATCCTCCTCGCTATAACTCTATGACATCTTATATCTTTATAGCGAAAGGGTTCTAGTGACGCTGGGTAGGGTCCATATAAATTTAGACAATTTAATTTAATCATGCAAGCATTTGATAGATACAAAATTAATACAGGTACATCATGATGCAAGATAATGGAATTCAATATGAATAACAATTTATCAATTTAAAATAAAATCAAATTAAATAAGGGTGCTCTAATATTCATAATTTCTAAGTTTCAACAATGATTCTAATGTAAGGAGTCTCTAAGTTAATTTCCTACATTTAATTGAACTAATAAAACACAAGCAAACAAGATGGAGCACGACGATTGATCGCTGGCAGCGAGCGATCGATCGCAGGTGATGGACGATCGATCGCCCATCAACCTGAGACCTTCCCTTTTTTTCTTTTATACGGGCGATCGATCGTCCAGCCCGGGGATTGATCGCCCAACTCGGAAATTCTCAAAAACTCTATATTTTTTTGTATTTTCTAAACTCCGACTGCCATCATTCTTCCTTCTTCAAATTTAATTGTTCATAGACCTAATTTAGACATTAAAATACTCCAATAACATATATTCAATGATTTATCATTAAATCAATAGATTCAACTCTAGAGTTCTAGGGTTTAAAAAATGAGATGAACTCTAATTTTCACAATATCTTTTATTTCCATCTAAATCATAATTACTTATTTGTTTATTACCAATATAACAAGAATATCACATCTACCATGAATTTAAAGAACAACAAGGAGTATTCACTTGCCTCAACCCTAGAACTTTAGGGTTTCAAAGAAATGAACAATCTCAAATAGAGATTTCGTCAAGCCCTTCACTTTTCCTTAGCGAGAGCTCTAGATCCTAAGCCTTGAATCCACCTTCTTCAATCTCCAAACCCTAGTCTCCCCTTTCTTCCTCTTATCTCTAGATTAGGTTTCCTAAAGATAGTGGGAGATTAAGTTATCATTATCTTACATAATACTAATCCCTTATCCTGATGTAGGGTGTTTGGTCACAGTTCGACATTAAACATTTTTATGTTATTCCTGTTTTCTATTTATCTTCCCCCAAGATTATTAAACCTTATTACCCAAACATCACAATATAATATTACTAAATTATCCAATTTAAGAAATTACTAAAATAAATCTTAACATTTAATTACAGAATTTCTGAGTCGCTACAGAAAGTGATGCTAGCATTATCCATTTGGGTTTTAAAAAAATTATCCTAGATGGGTTGGGTTTGACTGGGCTTGTTAAAAATATAAAAACCTTAGCCTAAGCCCAATCCATTGAAACTCATTGGGATGTTTAATTATAATTATTTTTTTGAATTCATACAGTTAAGCTGCAACCCCGATTAGGAAGGTTAGTATCTGTTGTAGGTTAAGCAATGGGTGGATAATCAACAATCACACCCTCTCCCATGACTGGAACCCGGATCAAACGAGTGGTGTCATGCACTTACTACCAATAGAGCAAACAAGGTTAGTATCCTTCCCAAGGGTTGATGCTTCACTTATAGAATGCTTCGCTTATAGAATTCATTATAATAAAGAATGCTATGCCTTTTTATTGGGGTTTTTCCCAGATTGCCCCTTTAGTATGGGGTTCTTCCCCAAATAACCAGGTTTTAAAAACCCTTCTCTAAATGCCCCCACACACATGTGCATCTATTCGCACATGCGAACTTTTCCCATTTTATCTAAATCATTTGAAGAAAAGACTTTGGGTATTCCTACCTCATTTCCAACGAGTTCTTCGTTCCCACCCTATTTCCGACGAGAGAACTTCGTTCCCACCCCATTTCTGGTGAGAGATCTTTATTCCAAGAGCATTCTTTCCATGTTCTTTTCGTGAAAAAACATCATTAACCGAAGAACAACCCTCATTTTCGGGTTTCTTGTGCTTTAAAAAAACTAAATTCCAAAAAATCATTGCATGTAGGATTAATTCATGGAAAAATGTTTATAATCATTGTATTTATGGTTCAAAACCTTAAATTTCATGTTATATATGTGTTTACATGTGTTTTTTTCCATTTTCTATGACTTACAGTCATGTTTCCAAGCTTGAAGACGACGGTCGATGCATTTTGCACGAGGTCGATGCAAAAAATACACGAGGTCGATGCATAAAATGCAGGAGGTCGATGCATTGCATCAACCTAGTGCATTTTGTACGCGGTCGATGCATTTTGCACGGGGTCGATGCATAAAATGCTCGAGGTCAATGCATTGTATCAACCTAGTGCATTTTGTACGCGGTCGATGCATTTTGCAGGAGGTCGATGCATAAAATGCAGGAGGTCGATGATTGTATCAACCTAGTGCATTTTGTACGCGGTCGATGCATTTTGCACGGGGACGATGCATAAAATGCACGAGGTTGATGCATTGCATCAACTTAGTCCATTTTGTACGCGATCGATGCATTTTGCACGAGATCGATGCATTGCATCAAAGTAATGCATTTTGTAGGCGGTCGATGCATTTTACACGGAGTCAATGCATAAAATGCACGAGGTCGATGCATTGCATCAACCTAGTGCATTTTGTACATGGACGATGCATTTTGCACGGGGTCAATGCATTGTATCGACCTAGTGCATTTTGTACGCGGTCGATACATTTTGCACAGGGTCGATGCATAAAATGCACGAGGTCGATGCATTGTATAGACCCTGTGCGCAAAAAACTTTGGGAAACTTAGATTTTTGTGATTTTTTCATCTTTTCTTCTTCTTTTTTATTATTCTTCTTTCAAAATTAGTATAAATGGTAATGGAAGGGTATTTGGAAGATGAGGGGAGTGGGTGAGCTTCATTCATCTCATCCACGTACGTATCTTCTTCTTCTTCTTCTTCTTCTTCTTGGAATGAAGAACTCTCGCTGGAAATGGGGTGGAAACGAAGAAGTCTCGCCGGAAATGGGGTGAGAACGAAGATCTCTCATCCACAAACCTAAATCCCTCTTCTTCTTTTTTTCTTTCAAAATTTGTGGAGTGGTATTTAAGACTTTTCATAAATACTGAATTATGAAAAATGGATGATAAGGGCATTTAGAAAAGGATTTTCAAAACCTGGTTATTTGGGAAAGAACCCCATACTAAAGGGGCAATATGGGGAAAACCCCCTTTTTATTCTTGGGTACAAGTGTAGTATTCTGTAGATGAGTGGAGGGGATTATAGCCCCCAGCCTCCTTTATTGAAATTTCAGTTTCCTACAACCTTAGCATTGGTCTCTTTTTCAATATCCAACAACTAAAGATGTCTGAGTATTCTATAGATGAGTGGAGGGGATTATAGCCCCCAGCCTCCTTCATTGAAATTTCAGTTTCCTACAACCTTAGCATTGGTCTCTTTTTCAATATCCAACAACTAAAGATGTCTGATTGCGTACCAAAAAAAAATGTTAAAAAAGATAAGAGCTCTTAAATCAATCATTCAGAATATAAAAGTATCATAGTCGTAAGTCCTAACACGATGCTAGACCATAGAATTAGGAAAGTGATTTGAAATTCTCAATAGTCAGGACTTGGACTGTTTGATTCAAGATCCAATGTTTCGAGCATTAGGTGGGGCCCTCATTTAAAAGCACGTGAAGAGATGGAACAATGGATAAATCCAATGGTCCAACTCTCGATAGTATAGTAGACCTAACTTTCCTAGAATTATTGGCAAGTATTGGGTAGATTTTTCAATACTCAGAAAAATCTAACTTGTGTAATTGTGTTTGAAGTTTTCAATTTTTAAGCTAGAAGAAGAGTGTAGCCCCCGTCACAATAACTCCAAATTTTTCTACAGCAAGAGTAAGTGCCACACGTGGAGATGTTTAATACTTTAATAGTTTTAAAAAAAAAAATAAGAGATGTTTGAAATTTTAGCCACCCGTTGCGTCTATGGAAGATTGCGATTCGGGTAGCATTTCTGTCAGCTAGAAAAGTTATCATCAACCACACACTGCGGGGTAATACTTAGCTACACTTTCCTTTAAATTACTCTTTTTAAGGAAAATACGCGTGTTATTATTTTTCACCCGACTCGTGATTCTCTCTAATTGTAACCGGACTTAGAGGAGTCCAATTACACCACTGACGTTGTCACATGTCCCTTTTGACACTCCTTAACTATGGTTAAGATTCACCCACCTATCTTTAGTTCGTAGAAAAATATTAAAAAATAAATTTAACACCAGTTAAAATTCATTCACCAATAGAGTTAATTTTTTAAAAATATTTTTTTCTACCAAGGATAGGTAGGTGAATCCTAAGGATGGGTGAATCTAAGCCACAGTTAATGGGAGTCAAAAGGCACACATGGCAGTGTCAGTGGGGTCACTGGACTCCCCCAAGTCCAGTTACAACTGGAGATGATTACGACTCTTTTCCCCAACATTCTTTCCTTCACCGAGACTTAGGCACGTGTGACATAGTTGAGCGAACTTGGGCTTAGAGACTTAAGCGCGATGGTTCGGTAGACTAAGCTTCTAATCGGATTGGCCTGGCCCAATAAGACGAGTTTTTTTTTTGGGAGGGCCCCACAGGTCCAGGTTATTAAAAACCCTCCAAAACAACTTTTTTTTTCCTTATTTTCCTAAATTGAGCGGACTGGCCTTTTTATTAATCAGGCCTAGGCAGGCCTGACCCAAACCCAACTCGCTGACATTCCAAACCATGAAATTTTTTTTTTTTAATATCTTAACTTTAATTAAGTTCAGCTTAATTAGGGTTAAATGGGGATTAAAAAGGACATGAGGATTGAGGACGGTAACTTAAGTAGCGGACGGGCCCGCTAATCGCTACTCATTTTTAAAGAATTCTGACAAGAGGACCCCAAGGTCCTCTTCCAAGCTGACCACACCAATCAAATTTCAACACACTAAGAAAGAGAAATAAGGTTAAAAATTAAAGCCCAGATCCGTTAAGTATTTTCCAAAATTAAACAACAGTTTCACCTCCATATGTCAAGTTGTAAGTGGGTGGTCCATTTGGAAGAGAACCTTGGGTCCGTTTTCCATTTCCATTTTTTTAATTGATAGTAGGACTAGGCTGTAAACGGAGCGGATTCGGAGTAGATAGTGGTATATCCGAATTTGTATTGAATTCTTGAAATATGTGCCCGATTTTAAATGCATGCGTTCCTAAAAGATGAATTAAAAATGATACATTAACATACCCTCAATTTCAAGAAGCCATAGTTTTATCCCCACAAATCAGAATCGAGTGATTCTTGAATTTTTTGAAAGGTATTAAAACCCTCTTCAAGGTTCATGATTACCATTTTTCCAGATTCTTAGTCGGAGTTAGGTTAAAAGTTAGATTTTTGAAACCAAGTCTGCTGCAAATCTGAGCTGCTGAAATCCATTTTCAAACCAGTCAGCTTTAGGGGTAAATTAGTTCATGAATAAAGAAGAATTAGAACTTTTGCAAAACATAAAAGTTGTTCCCCTTTGAATGACGAGTCCAACGCAAGTTGAAATCATCAAAATCCGATAATCGAGTAAAAATTTATGACTAAAATACCGAAGACTGTTCTGAAAAAAAAAAATTTGGGAGGGGGGGGATCGATCGCCCAAAGCGGGATTTTCTGGGAAATCGTGATTTTTGAACCTTTTTAACTCCTTAGGATCTCCAAACTCTATAAATAACCCTCCTACTCGAGAATTAGGGTTTCTATATGCTTCTAAACCTAAAAGAGAAAAAATGGAGAGCTTTCTAAGAGATCAAAAGGGAGAAATTGAAGGAGTTCAAAGATTGGAGCAAAAAAAAAAGAGAAAAGCGACTGGGAAATTGATATAGAACCTTATTCGCAAGCGATAGATCGTAGGGAAGCGATCAAGTGAGGTAAATAACAGATCTAGTATTCCATATTTTGAATATTAACATAAAAGAATGAATAAAAAGAGAGTAAACATAAGTAAAGATGTAAGAATACATAGGATCTAAGAACCATATTATGATTTCTATATTATTATTGATAGATTTGTTCAAATAAGATGTGAAGAACCGTATTTGATTTCTACATTATTATTGATAGAGTTGTTAAAATAGGATATGAAGAATCATATTATGATTTGTATATTATTATTGATAGATTTGTTAACATAGGATGTAAAGAACCATATTATGATTTCTATATTATTATTGATAGATTTGTTAAAATAGGATGTGAAGAACCGTATTTTGATTTCTACATTATTATTGATAGAGTTGTTAAAATAGGATATGAAGAACCATATTATGATTTGTATATTATTATTGATAGATTTGTTAACATAGGATGTAAAGAACCATATTTTGATTTCTACATTATTATTGATAGCTTTGTTAAAATAGGATGTGAAGAACCGTATTTTGATTTCTACATTATTATTGATAGAGTTGTTAACATAGGATGTGAAGAACCGTATTTTGACCTCTCTCTTATTAACTATGGATTTGCTAAATTAGAATGTGAAGAACCCTGTTAAAAATTAATTATGATTTAACAAGGGAATTTGGAAAATTTATTGAAGTGTGTGAATTTATGAGGAGAATGGGATGAACGAATGTAAATTGAATGGATGAATTATTGTGAATTTAATTATATGTAAGTGTGATTTTATATTACAATCCATGAAAATTCTGATTGATGAGAAGTATTATAATTAGGATATTGATCGAGATTTAAATTTTTTAAAAAAGGATTTTATATTTACATTAGATCGTGACTTCGGTGTGCTTTAATATAAACCGTGATTTTATATTGTTGAATCATTGAAAATATGAAATTTTGTATGTTCTTTTATGCTCCTTAATACGTGAGATATCATTGGGTAAACGAACCTCTGATGAAAGTCAAGCTTGCCTAGGCCTGGTTAACATAGTGGTATGGGACGCTATAGCAAGATCTCCTATGGCCCTTGACGGTTAGTCTTAGGTGAAATTTAAACAAGAGGTATGTCATTGTGCACTCACGAATGAATAATATGTAAAAGTGTGAAGAAAGAATTAAAGACATTAATGAGATGTTAAATAAGACCAAAAGTAAAGTAAGAAAAGTAAGAATGTAAGAAAGAAGACACACGAAAGCGATAATGCATGTTGTGTTGTGCACCACCGGATACCATCAGAAAGAGCGAGAAGTATGCCAAAGTAAGTAAGTTGTCGTTTCGGAAAATGTACTAATCCATCCATGCCGGATTACGAAGGGTGGTATCTCAATAAAGTAAAGTATAGTAACCACTTTCCTTATACAGTAAAGCGGTATTTTAAGGTATTACTAATGCATGTGAATGTGTTGTTCATGGAATGATAAAGTATGAAGTATAAATTAGTAAGAAAAGAAAGATCTCTAAAGATGCTAGTGCCTTGCTTCAAGATAAGTTTTCAAGGATACTAGTTGTCTAGCTTCAAGAAAAATCTCAAAGAAAAGTAAGAAAATAAAAAAAAGTAAGAATGTAAGAAAAGTAAGAAGGTGAGAAAAGAAATAAAGAAATTGACGTAATGTATTTGGTTGTTTCCGTATTCTGATTATGTATGTGAACTGATGTATGAATCTGTAAAATGCATGTAATTTAATGTTCATTATATTGTTCACTATGGTCTATTATATACGCGGAGTAACTCGTTACTCAGCTGATGACTTTTGTTGTCGGCAGGTTCAGGTTCAGGTTTTGATATTTGTGTGCCCCGACCGTGGGAAGAAGATGAATACTTCGGAGAACCGGAAGGTGATTATTCCGAGGAAGAACAGGATCTTGATCGTTGGCCCTACTTTTGAATTTAATTTGTTTCTGGTCAAATTCCAATTAGACTTTAATTAACCTTATGGATATTTATGTTTAGTTTAGTTTGATGATGATCATGATGGAGGGTTAGTATTTATTTTATTTCAGTTGCAGTCAATGATTATGAATTTAGTTGATGTTTTAATTGAAAAAAAATTTTAAGTTCAAATTTTAATATGCCTTTAAAGCTTATTAAATGGGTTAAGTCAAGTAAGTCACGTGCCAAGATCTCACATTCTCCTAGGTGGGGTTTTGGGGTGTGACAGAGATGGTATCAGAGCAAAGGCATTAGGTCACTTAGGGCTAAGTGTCTTCTAAGTTGGAAGTAGAGTTATTTTACTTCGGGTTTGATACCAAAGGTCGTATCAGAGCAAAAGACTTTAGGCCTGTATGGGATAGTTTTAGGATCATGAGGATTAAGGAGATTTACCAAGATAGAAAAATGAATTAGTCTTAAATCCGGATTGATACCATGACGGATGTGGTGTCATTAGGTTCGATAGGACTTAGGTTTATTATGAAATTGTATGCTAATAAAAGTTATTTATTGTTATTATGTGTTATTATATGCTATTAGGAGTTTAAATGACACAGTAATAATTATATGTTAGAATGTCTGGTGTTCAAGTGAGACTTATGAGTTATTCTTAAATTCGGGTCGGATAACAATAAAGTTAAAGCATTGAATTCCTAAAGGTTAAGTATATTGAAGGAAAATCTTGAACAACTAAAATTTAAATTCTTTAAAACTTAAGTTTTAAAATTATTTTAAGCCTAGGTTAAAATAATTTTTCAGTTAGACTTATGATTTGTTATTTGATTTTAAAACTTTCGTCATGAGACACAACAACCAAGGTTGCTATTATCTAATATAGTTTGAATATAAAATATCTATGATAATTGTAAATATGTTATTGTATTATTATATGAGAAACATGATATGTTATATAATATATAATTTTGCACCTGATTGCAACATGTATTTATGTATATATCTTATGTACCTTACTGATCAATGAGTACCTAAAATATGTTTTAACCGATACGGTTTTCGACACATTCCTTCGTTATAATAATAATAATAATAATAATAATAATAATAATAATAATAATAATAATAACTAAATAAATAAATATATATATAATTTTGGATAAACTCATGGATATTTGATGCACGTTTCTAGATACAGATACGCATTAATTCTGCAGCACGTTCTAGACCCAGTGCTCAGTCCAAAGTGATAAATATATATTATAAACTCGAAGAATAGTTTAGGTCTCAAACTACAAAACGTTATATACATCTCATAAGCATCATACACAACATAAACATCATACAAATCTTAAAAGCATCAAAACGGAAGACCCACCTGTCAACCGGCTTACTATGAATTCGCCAAGAAACCTTCTAAGATAAAGATTCCTTAATGTAATTCGTTTGAACGACCACCAATTTACGATTTATAAAAGTCTAAAGGTATTGATATAATTCAATAACCATAATGAAATTATGAAAAAATGTCTCCTAAGTACACTGGCATTCTAAAATTAACGAGATCCCTTTAGATCTCATATCTTAGAATTTTCTTAATGTATTTAATTTAATTATGAATTTAGTTAATTAATATTTTCTTCATAATAAATTATGACTATTTGTATATCAAGCTCTCTATATTATAAATGATGTAATAAATCAAGAAATAGGTGTATAATAATTAGAGCTTACATGGACTTTTCTTTTGATAATCTTTAATTTGATTAGAACTACAAAAAAAAAAAATCAACCTCCATTGTAAATAAATATAAATAAGTGTTATTATATGAGTAAAAATAAATAAATAAAATAGCTAATATAATGACATGAATTTTTTAAAATATAATAAATTTTATTAGAGTTAAAGATTAAAAGAAAGAAAAAGTTATGATTACAAATGTTATTATAATAATAGAGGAAAAAATATATATATATATAATAATAAATAATAATTACATGGGATTCTTTTAAGTATACTAGGTAAGAACTCCCCATTTATAATTAAGTAATCGTGAGCTTTATCCGTCCAATGAGCTCATCTCAATCACCTCGTCCGACTACACAAGGCAAAGTCTTTGTTATCTCAAAATAAAATGCCCAAACATCAAATGATGCGATGCAAGGTACGTCCTACACTAAGATAACCTTAAATGAGAAGCCTTAACAGAATGAGCAAATTTTGTGCTAATTTAGGTTTATTATAATACGTTTAATATGATTCTATCCGATAGATGTTTGTATTATATGAGTATGTAGCTTGTACACTTGATTGACACACTTAGGCAAACTAATTCGAGAAAAGTATCCAATTTGTTTGTTTATTGTATGTAATTTCGAGGACGAAATTCTTTTTTGGGGGGAGGATGTAAAGACCCAAAATTTAGTTCATCGACATTCGTGTCATTTACATGAATTCTTGAAATATGTGCCCGATTTTAAATGCATGCGTTCCTAAAAGATGAATTAAAAATGTCCCTTAATATACCCTCAACTTCAAGAAGTCATACTTTTATCGCCGTAAATCGGAATCGAGTGATTCTTGAATTTTTGGAAAGGTATTGAAACCCTCTTCAAGGTTCATGTTTATCATTTTTCCAGATTCTTAGTCGGAGTTAGGTTAGAAGTTAGATTTTTGAAACCAGGTCTGCTGCAAATCTAGCCTGCTGAAATCCATTTCCAAACCAGTCAGCTTTAGGAGTAAATTAGTCCATGAATAAAGAAGAATTAGAACTTTTATAAAATAAAAGTTGTTCCCCTTCGAATGACGAGTCCAATGCAAGTTGAATCGTCAAAATCCGATAAACGAATAAAAACTTATGGCTAAAATACCGAAGACTATTCTGAAAAAACAATTGGGGGGGGAGGGGGGGGATCGATCGCCCACAAGGGGGATCGATCGCCCAAAGCGGGATTTTCTGAAAAATCATGATTTTTGACCTTTTTTAACTCCTTAGGGTCTCCAAACTCTATAAATAACCCTCCAACTCAAGGATTAGGGTTTCTATATGCTTCTAAACCTAAAAAAGAGAAAATGGAGAGCTTTCTAAGAGATCAAAAGGGAGAAATTGAACGAGTTCAAAGATTGGAGCAAAAAAAAAAGCGACTGGGAGATTGATATAGAACCATATTCGCAAACGATAAATCATAGGGAAGCGATCAAGTGAGGTAAATAACAGATCTAGTATTCTATATTTTGAATATTAACCTAAAAGAATAAATAAAAAGAGAGTAAACCTAAGTAAAGATGTAAGAATACGTAGGATCTAAGAGCCATATTATGATTTCTATATTATTATTGATAGATTTGTTAAAATAGGATGTGAAGAACCGTATTTTGATTTCTACATTATTATTGATAGAGTTGTTAAAATAGGATATGAAGAACCATATTATTATTTGTATATTATTATTAATAGATTTGTTAACATGGGATGTAAAGAACCATATTTTGATTTCTACATTATTATTGATAGCTTTGTTAAAATAGGATGTAAAGAACCGTATTTTGATTTCTACATTATTATTGATAGAGTTGTTAAAATAGGATGTGAAGAACCGTATTTTGATCTCTCTCTTATTAACTATGGATTTGCTAAATTAGAATGTGAAGAACCCTATTAAAAATTAATTATGATTCAACAAGGGGATTGGTAAATTTTATTGAAGTGTGTGGATTTATGAGGAGAATGGGATGAATGAATGTAAATTGAATGGATTAATTATTGTGGATTTAATTATATGTGAGTGTGATTTTATGTTGCAATCCATGAAAATTCTGATTGATGAGGAGTATTATAATTAGGATATTGATCTTGATTTAAACTTTTAAAAAAAAGGATTTTATATTTACATTAGATCGTGACTTCGGTGTGCTTTAATATAAACCGTGATTTTATATTGTCGAATCATTGAAAATATGAGATTTTGTATGTTCTTTTATGCTCCTTAATACGTGAGATACCATTGAGTAAACGAACCTCTGATGAAAGTCAAGCTTGCCTAGGCCTGGTTAATATAGTGGTATGGGACGCTATGGTGAGATGTCTTATGGCCATTGACGGTTAGTCTTAGGTGAAATTTAAACAAGAGGTATATCATTGTGCACTCACGAATGAATAATATGTAAAAGTGTGAAGAAAGAATTAAAGACATTAATGAGATGTTAAATAAGACCAAAAATGAAGTAAGAAAAGTAAGAATGTAAGAAAGAAAGACACACGAAAGCGATAATGCATGTTGTGTTGTGCACCACCGGATACCATCAGAAATTGCGAAAAGTATGCCAAAGTAAATAAGTCGTCATACCGGAAAATGTACTAAGCCGTCTGTGCCGAATAATGTACGAAAGGTGGTATCTCAGTAAAGTAAAGTATAGTAACTCATTTCCTTATACGGTAAAGCGGTATTTTAAGTTATTACTAATGCATGTGAATGTGTTGTTCATGGAATGATAAAGTATAAAGTATAAATTAGTAAGAAAAGAAAGATCTCCAAAGATGCTAGTGCCTTGCTTTAAGATAAGTTTTCAATGGTACTAGTTGTCTGACTTCAAGAAAGATCTCAAAGAAAAGTAAGAATGTAAGAAAAGTAAGAAAGTGAGAAAAGAAAGAAATTGACGTAATGTTTTTGGTTGTTTCCGTACTCTGATTATGTATGTGAACTGATGTATTAATCTGTAAAATGCATGTAATTTAATGTTCATTATATTGTTCACTATAGTCGGTTATATACGCGGAGTAACTCGTTACTCAGCTGATGACTTTTGTTGTCGGCAGGTTCAGGTTCAGGTTCATGTTTTGATATTTGTGTGCTCCGACCGTGGGAAGAAGATGAATACTTCGAGGAACCGGAAGGTGATTATTCCGAGGAAGAACAGGATCTTGATCGTTGGCCCTACTTTTGAATTTAATTTGTTTCTGGTCAAATTTCAGGGAGACTTTAATTGATCTTATGGATATTTATATTTAGTTTAGTTTGATGATGATCATGATGGAGGGTTAGTATTTATTTTATTTCAATTGCAGTCAATGATTATGAATTTAGTTGATGTTTTAATTGAAGAAATTTTTAAATTCAGATTTTAGTATGCCTTTAAAGCTTATTAAATAGATTAAGTCAAGTATATCACGTGCCAAGATCTCACATTCTCCCAGGTGGGGTTTTGGGGTGTGACACTGGGATTGGTCGAGTTCCATACTAAATCAAGGTCAGTTCTTCCTTGAGTTGCATTGCCCTTGTACGCGATTTGCTTGTATACATAGTTGATAATTTTTTCCATGCCTCATACGAGGTTTTGGCTGTGACAATGAGGGACATGATTGTTGGTGAAGTAGATGCAAGAATAGCACTAAGAATTACCTTATCTTGCCTAACCCAGTGGTTTTTCTTGGCTATAGACTGTGGGGTTCCATCAGAAGGGGGGTATTGCGATTCTCCATTGACATAATCCATTAGATCATAGCCAATTAGGAGTGCCTCAAATTGAGCTCGCCATTGGGGAAAAGATGAGGGTGAGTTTCTCATTGATCAGCTGTGATGTTAAAAACAAGAAGAGGAATTTTTGAGGAAGAGATAGGCTGGTTTGCGGAAGACATTGGTGAAATGAGGATTAAATTCTCGTTGGAGAGATGGTCTTCTGATATAGAAGAGTAAATATTTCAAGAGCTCACAATGGAAATTTCAACACACTTTTGTATTGATCCTTCGGATGTTTTTTATATAGACCTTACAAATCTATCTAAGGAAATATACAGCTATCAAAACTGACATGTACATCGGTTACAGAATTTATTTACTTAAATACAACAAATGCATAAGTTACAAGGCATGATTCTCGGCTTGATTGTTGCTGCAAATCACTTCCAGATTTCTTGTGAATTTGAATTTTATTCTTGCTTTGTTTCACCTTCCTTAATATAACCCACTTATAAAACAACTTACAAATAATTCTTTTGGCAGGTCGTTCGTTCTGCTGGCTAGCTCTTCGAAATTTTCCTGTACTGATTTGCCTAAGCTTTGTCAACTCACCCTTTGAATCCTCATACATGGTCTGTCCAAACAGAGAGCATAATGGCTGACCCTTTGCTTTTTTCGCACCACTGAAAAAAGCATTGTATAGCTTTATTTTCTAGATATATAGAAGATAGTTGTACCTTATAAGCTTCTTCAGTATTGTTAAATTGGCAACAGATTACCTCTGGTGCACGCTCGAGGCTGAGTCTCAGGCATCCATTCATCATGTGCCATGATGGATAAAAAGGGAGAGAAATATCAACTGGGAGAAGTCAAAAAACAGGGGAGAAAATAAAATGACTTCTCCCCTTTTTTAGCACCAAATGCTGCACTGGGCCTCGGGCGTGCACCAGAGGTAATCCGATGCCTGTTAAATTCAAAAAATCTCTATACCCACCCTGTTGGTTCGTCCCCATAGAACTTTGGAAATTCACCTTTAGCAAATCGAGCCTGCACTGGTCCATTAGAAGATCCCATAGTGTCGTGTGAATGACATTATGTTTCTTTATGAGCATTGCTCATTGGTGAGGATATTTTGTCGACCAACTGTTCATACTTAAGATTCATAGTTGTTACCAATAGCATAAGTTCATTGAGAGCCTCGGCTTGTTTGTTCAAACTGTCAGGGAGGTGCTTGATGGACTCCTCCATGCATTTAGCCTCTTGTCCTCTAGTCGCTTCAGCCATAATCACCTTCTCCACGGGGTAAGAAGACCATTTGATAGCAGATAATACGACTAAGAAGAAGAAGAAAATAGTTATGTAAAACAAAATCCCACTCGAAACCTTTTTCTCAAACCAAACCCGAAAAAAGCACCTCCCTCCCGACTTGAGGGGTGGTAGTGAACTGGCGAAGCAAGCAGCTTTGAGTGATCGGGCGAGCTCGGGAAGTTGAGTCGACCTTGAAGCCCAATACTGCATAGGATATTAAGTGAAGCACTCCAGATACAAAGTATGGAAAGGTGAGTAGAGTAGTCGGCCTAACTAATAGTTTCTTCTATCTATAGAATTAAAAAGGCGACCCGCCGCGCAGGTTCATTCAACCTATTCTTTGTTGGTGCCTGCTCCGATTCTCTAAAACCTTGCTACCGAGTTCCTTGAGAGTCACTGATCCGTGATTCGGGGAGAGACTGATCAATCAATAGGAATAGTCGTCCTGGTCTTGTTATGATTTTCAAAAATCGACGATTCGAGGTTCGGGTGAAGACTTCCATTTCTAGGAACCAATTAATGATTCTTCAATACCACAATCATGCACTCGCAATGTGTATTTAAGGGGATCTGCACGCCCGAGGGACTTAGTGGGTGCTCTAAGAGGCCCAGATACCCTCGTTCCAATATATATATATATACAAAGACCTCGAAGGTGCACCCCACATCTACTAGGAGATATAACTCAGTTTAAAGATTGATAGCCACGAGCTACAATGATCGGGGTGTGCCAGATAGGGCTGGGGGCAAGTCTTAAAAAATGAATACCTTTTGAAATATGGAGCATTGTTCACTAAAATTTTAGAGGCATGCTAACAGGCATTCTTTACTCTCAGCCAAAAAGCAACGCAACACCTGTTCTTTCTTTAACCAACTATCTCATTGTTTAGAAATATAGGGCTAGCATGCCTCAAAAGTTAAATCATAATATTTTAGCAGATGCTTATCATTTCAAAGGACTTTGCTAGGGGATTGTGCTCTAGGCATCCATTTGGGGATGCCCTAATGTAGACCTAGGGGCATGCACAGAGACAAGATCCGTCCGCGAGAAGCTCTAATTGGTGCAAGTGCATGACTTCTTCCTTTTTAGTTCTCCATAAGAGAAAAAAAATATTCTTTGCATCCAACTGGTACAAGGGCTAAGATTGATTTGCAGTTAAAGATATAATTACTCTTATAGAATTCATCTCTGTCACTAGTGCGAAAATCTCCTGATAATTCCATAGTTTTGAGTAAAACCTTTAGCAATCAGTCTCGCCTTGTATCTCTCCATCGGCCTTGTACTTCACAGTATACATCCACTTCTCACATATTTCTTTTCTTTAAGAAGATCGACTAGTTTCCATGTAGCATTTTTTTTCAAAACCTTCATCGCTTTGGTCATTGCTTACCCCCATTTTTGTTCTTTTAAAACAGAAGAATGAATAGAAAGAGAGGATAACAAGGTAACAAAAGACTTGTAAGATAGGGAAAATACTTTATAAAAACAAAATGAGCAATTGGATATTGAGTACATCTTCCCTTTTAGAGAGTAATTAGAATTTATGTCTTATTTCATAGAATTTAAGCTCTGTAGGTCTGCCAGCACATTTGCTCATGTAGTAGTAAAACTATCGAAAAGTTTTCAAAGACTGGGTAACAGATAACAGAAAAGGAAGAGCAGTTTCAGACATCTTTACTCTCAATCTCCCCCTGAAGAGAGCCAGAACTACCCTTTGAGTAGAAGCTGCGAACAGATCAAAAAAAAAAAGTGACATTCATAGAAACAAATTGGTAGGAGGATGATAACACTTGTATCCTTTTTGAGAAGTAAGATATCCAAGAAAATAAATTTGAGAGCTTTGGAGTCTCAGTCCTGCTTGCCTCCAAGACATAAACATAGCACAATCACTCAATGATTGTTTTGAGAAACAAAAAATAGAGGCCGGTTTGACTTCGGGACATGATATGGAGATTGAAAGTTTAAAACACTAGATGACCTACCATTAATAAAGAAAAAATCAGTTAAAACAACTTTAAACCAGAAGAATTTTGGAAATATAACATTGGCACCTAGGAGAAGAGCTCTAGTTACATTCACTAGTCTTTTTTTGTTCATTATAATATACTGAAAAACATTTTATTATATATAAGGGTAGTTTAGTGTTTTCATAAGGAAAAATTATTAATTGAAATAGAGAAGAAATATAAGAGAAGTCAAACTTACTTCTTTCATGTATTTACTGACTAGTTTCGTATGAAAAGACTAAACTATCCTCAACTTTAGTAAATTTAATAATTAATATAAGAGAAAATGTCTTGGTGTTACCAAGTTTACTAACATAGTGAACATTAGCAACACACACATATGAGTGTTTGGTTCTTGTGGATTGGGATATGATATTTATAGACAACATTTTCAAGGAGCTCTCTAATTGTGGCTTTCAGTGAATTGAAGTGATGCCAATAAGGTTTATTTGGTACATATAAATCACATGAAAGAACTCACTGTTGGAATGGAACTCAACTGAGTTTACTTCATTTGATGGATTCTTTATACTACATGGTAAAGGTTTCTTAACTGCTAACAGCTATATACAAGGTTGTTCAAACAATCATAAGAACACAAAAGGAAGTTGAAAGCCAAGCCAAGAGAGCAATGGATTTAACTTTTAGTTATAACTCCTGATTTCCCAGCTAAATCTGTGAGAAATAAAGTTCTGTATTCAAATTCTCAATATCAGTTTCACAGTTTGAGTGTTTCCCTTATCATACTTAGTGCCTTTAGTTTCAGATAGAAAATGGAGAGCAAAATCCTCTGTTCAAATCATATGATTGAAGAGATTGCATTATAACAAGATCCAGTGGGTGAAACTCAGTCTCTTTCCAGTTTTAGTTGCAACGGACATGGGTAGTGAACCAAGGGCTCTTGATCAGCCCATACGTCGGGAATTAACATATATGTGTGAAATATGCACAGTAGCTAGGACATTTGCATTTAGATATATATATATATATACATACACCATAATACAAATAACTTTAAGTTGGGAGCCAAAGCAGTCATTTATTGGGTAATGATACAGAATATTATTATGGCACAACAGACAAGTATATAACAAAAGCTGCTGGCAGTAGAGATTTTCTAGCAGAGATCAAAAGAAAAAGAACATTAATGGGCAGTTCAAAAATCTGTGATGTATTTTTCTGGCTTAAACCAAAGGGAGAAATCCATCCCATTGTTCTTCAGCTTCTCTCTTGCAGGACCTATTCTCTCCAAAAGCTGCATCTCACAAGCATCCAAATATTAGCTGCTTGGGTAACACCAAAACTTCAAACTAAGTAGGTCCCAATGCTTTTCGTTCTTTATTTTATTTTTTTCTGGTTTATACACTAATTTTACCCAGAATTTACACCTCCAATTATCTGATATTTTGTGGTTTGGTCAACTGTATCTATTCAAGTTGCAATATTCAGTGGTATTGTAATAAGTTTCACCGATAATCAGCACAGAACTTCGAGTTGGGGAAAACAGGACATCAAGGGGAAATTTAATATATATATATATACATATAATAACGGGCTCAAATAGAATGTCTGTAAGATTTAATCAACTCTTGATAATCACAATATTGAGTGGTATTACAATACACGTGTTAAAAGTTAACAAATTAAAGTTATGGGTCTTCATAAGTAAAGGAAAAACCATGTAGCAAGGAGACTCAAAGATTTGCAGTGCTAGAAATTGTCAGACACCTAGTAGTAAGTAATTTAGCCTTCCCTTTCTGATTCTTTGTATTGTATACATGTTTTACTTGGAAAGTAATTCTATTCAGGAGAATAACTCAAGGGAATTGAAATACTACACACAATCTTGTATTGGTCCACATCCCTTGGTCAACACATTGATCAATACCAGCTCGAGCATACCCTCACTTGAGTGAGGACGTCACTACCCTTCTATAAAAAACGAATCCCCTTTTCTATATATTATGACTTTTTCAATATCAAAGCAGATAAACTTTTCTATTGGTTTTGTGAAAAATTTTATACATAATGAGAGAAAAAGTAATAGCAGTGAGGTCACTACATTATAAATTATAATATACCACCATCCTACACAAGACTCGATGCACAGGCTCATTGACCCAGAATATCCCATCATCACCTCTAGTATTACACATGTAGATGTGACCCAAATAGATATCCCTAACCAACCGAGTTGCCTACTTAAGAAGTCAACAAGTCATGGTAAATGATCAAAGAAAAAAAATGAAGTCAGATACTTTATGAATACGCTTTTTTCTGGAAATTACTTTATAAATACAATAGCATAATAAAGTTTTCAATTTTTCTTGAGTCAGAATTTGTTTCCTATCAACACTGAGCCAAGTGTCCGTGTCCAGGTGATGTAAACATCCCTATCAAATTTGTACATGAAAAGGAAAGGGTTACTAACCTTAGCATGCAGCAGACCATTTGAAACCAGAACAGATCTGTCAAATACACAGAATCTTCCACCATCCATGCAAGTAACAGTCCCACTCACTCCCACCAGCTTCTTCAACTATCTGTAGAAGAAAATGAGAGAAAGATCTAATAAATAATTGAAACAAAGTGTGAACCACGTCGGCCCCTTCAAAAGTGGTTTCCTTCACTTGGATGGTGGTGAGGAATAAAATCCCCATACCTCACCATTTACCATCTTATCCATTAATGGAGATTTCTCACGAGCACAAGTATCTTTGCAAAGAGGCTCAGAAATACATAGAACATTTGTACATTCATTTAAATTGCATACATAACTTGATACCATGCCTTTACATTATTTGAAATTGAATGGGTGCTTTCAAGAAATGTGTTGGAAGGGATTGTAATGTAGGTGGTCTACTAGTGCTTTTTATCAAATTCTTCGGAGCATCATATCATTTGTGTTCTGTTGAAGCCTATTTTAAAAAGGAACAATCGCATGTTTCAAGATAATATTGCAGGTTTTTGAAGGTGTATTCATTACTAGTAATTGGTAAAGAGTGATAAAAGTTTTTAGATATTAGTTTTAAATAATTTGGTTGGAGTGCACTTCTCCAAGGTAGTAAAAGGACAGTAGTTGAGCAGATTAGAAGAAGCAACCATAGAATCAACCTAAATTTCTCTCTTTAGGCAATGGCAGCCCAGCCAGGATGGGTAGGCTGATTCGCAAGAGGGGTGACATTCAGAAGGTGGTCTTGGGACCTATGGAGAAGATGTAGAATAGGGCAGTGATCCTTGCAGTCACAAGAGCTGAAGATTTCTGTGAAATGGGGGTAGACTCTTTTTGTGAGAAGTAGACTAGGGAGTTGATTCTTGCATTCACAAGAGTTCAAGATTTCTGTGGAATGGAGGGCGACTCTTTTGTGTGATTAGTTCTGCTGCTAGTCGATTTTGAGGCCTGTGGTAATTTTTTAATGCACTGACCAAATTGAAGAATATAAATGGTTATATTGTGTAGCAATAAATCACATGAATGATCAAGCTGATACTTGCACAACACTCAGTGCAAACAGCCAATTGTTGAAATTCGGAATTCTTTTGCCTAATTTTCTTTTACATATCTTCTTGACTAGCCATAAAATATTAAAGAAAACTGAAAAAGAAAAACACGAATCACCAAAAGATTAAAGAAAGGGAACAATCATTTTTTACCAGAGTATTCTATTATTTATAAAGGTAATAATGAATCAAAGTAAGTTGTCTAAAAAATGTGGCAATGCAACATCCGTTGTTCACATACATAAGTCACAGACAAGTGCCAATATACATCTCTCAATTTTGATGAAGCAACAGAGGAATCCAAGTGGGAAGCCCCAGAAGACAAGTTGTTGGCAGTGGTGGAATATTTTCAAATAGCAAGGGAAAGCTTATGTTGGCACATCTGGACATGTTCAAATAGTGAATGCTGAAGGAATTCAGAACATGTAATTGTTGGCTAAAGAAGAAAATGTTCCATGGAATTTTCCCCTCTATCTCAAGCCACTCGCTTCAACTGCTTTCTCTAGACCAGGAAGGGGTGGTGGCTTCCTTTTTTGAGAGGAGGGGCGGGACCACAGTCTGGGCCCCACGTTTTATTAGACCATTACATGATTGGGAAGTGTGTTTGTTTATCTCTGTTGGGGAGACTAGAGATAGTAAAACGTAATCTCAATTCTAGGGATTCTCGAGTGTGGTCTATGGATAATAAAGGTCGGTTTATTGTTAGCTCCTTTTTGCGGGCTTGAAATGATTATTCTCACTCAGTTTTCCCTAGTAAAGTGGTGTGGCATGCAGGCATGCCATCCAAGGCATCATTTTTCTATGGACTACTTTTCTGGACAAAATCTTGACAATTGATCATCTTCAAACATAATTACCAGAGCAGGAAGCGAAAACAAGAAACAAAGCGAAAGCGAGAAGCAGGAAGTGAGACTCAAAAAAACTTTAAGAAACGGGAAGCAAGAAATGAGTTACAAGCTTCTCATTACCATTATGTTATTTATGGGTAGTTATACCTTTGATTTTATCTTATATGAAATTTTTGTGAAAAAGTAGGTGTCTTACGTTCCAAACCAACAATACTTGCTTAGAGTCTACACCCTAGGATATAGATTGTGGTCTACGACATTACTTCACACATACAGCTTCCTTTGATTACTAGATGGGATGTGATGAAAGCGAGCTTCCTATGAAACGAGTCATCCGAAGAAGCAAGCTTCCTAGGAAGCGAGTCTGTCCTAGAAAGCGAGTCTGGGAAACGAAGTTCCTGGGAAGCGAGCCTTCCCTGCAACTATGCTTCAAAGTAAGGCTGGAATCTCATAAACATATGTGTGATGTGCCTTACAGCAGAGGAATCAGTCAATCATTTGCGACTGCACTGCCCTTTTGCATATAACATCTGGAGCTTCTTAAACTCATTTTGGAGTTACATGGGTTTTTCCCTATTCCTTCCAGAGTTTCCTATTTTGCTGGTAGCCGGGCTTAATGGGTCCACAACTAGAACACTATTGGGCACTTGTCCTATGGGCGGTCACATGGTCCATATAGAAAGAGCATAACATGAGGACTTTTGAGAACTCTTCTTTATCGAGGGGAAGAATGACCAAGAGAGCACGCAGAATTCTGGGAGCATGGGTTCGGTTAGGGGTGTAGCAACAGGGCGGCGAGAGATTAAATTCCCGATCTAATGAGAGTTATACTTTTATTTGTGGTCATCTGCCTGGTTTTACTTGGGAGGTTACTTATCTTTATGGCCCCCAACTTTGATTTTTCTTTTCTGCTCTCTTTATAGCAATCCCCCTCTATAGCCCTGTTCACTCTTTGTGAATCTTTGTTTCCTTTTTTTCAATTATTAATATGATGAACTCGTTTGCCTATTAAAAAAAAAATCTCTGCCATCTTAAATAGTGATTTTTCATATCCCCATATCCATTGGCCAAAAACTCCTTTCAAACATAAGCTTTCCAAGGAGTGGCTAGAAACACTAATGATCTGGAACTGTATGGCCATTTGTGATTCCCCTTGAAGGACTTCATTCTTATTCAATTCATTTTGTTTTAAGTTAAGATCTTTTACGAGGAGAAGAAACATATATAATAGCAAGTGATACAGAATCTAACAATAAAGACTACTTATCAATGGTTCAAAAAATTCAGTATGCATAAAGACGTAAGAAATTACTTATGTTGGTAACAAGCACGGTTCTAAATTTCGTATGAAAAGTGATTTCGGCCAAAATTTCAGTTTTTCGCAAATGGGGGAAATAATCCTCCAGACGTAGTTATACTTTTCATAGTTTTTTGCATATTTATCACAATCTTTTGCAAAATATCAAAAATATCGCACATATTATGGGGGATATTTTGGTTCAATACAGTTGTAAAAATACAAAGTTTTGCACAAAATGTCGACATTTCAATAGTTCACTACCAAAACCCTTGCTTCATACCCTTTCCTATTTTCCAAGAGAAAGAGGCATACTTTTCTCTTATTTACACCGTGGATTCAATATAACTCAGATAGAGTTCAAAATTGACTAGGTTGTGTATTTAGGGTTGTCAACGGGTCAAATTCGGACCGGATTTGGCTATATCCAAATCCAATCTCATTATGAATCCGACAGATTTGAATCCAATCCGAGATCCGTCATATTCTAACTTAAAGCTGAGTATATTTTTTGAGTTGCCATATTGGGAGCACAATTTGCTGAGGCATTATCTAGCCATATACACCCCCCCCCCCCCCCCCCCCCCCCCCTCCCCCCTCCCCCTCCCCCCACTATCTTGCTAGAAGGAGCAACACTTTGGAGGTGGGCCCTACCAAACCCCAAGTACTTGTCGAAATGGAGAAAGTGGGATGTCTACGTCCAGCAAATTTATAAATAGTAAAATCCTAAAAAAAATTTATTTTTTTTAAACGATTATACTTTTAGTTATAGACTAACATCTAGCATTAGTGACAAATTAGATTATTGACATACAAAAGAAAAATAAAATAAAAGGGTGAGACGTACAATTGGTGAAATCAATTGAAAGCCGCAACCTAAAACTAGTAGTCCTTTTTAGAAGTCACTGATTCTGATTTGTAATTTCTAGATAGTTATAGTTGTGTAATTAACTACTTTACCGAATAAATCTAATTGAGAAATAAGAAAAAAAATCAAATTGTTAACAATTTAGGACAAGATGAGAAATTCAAAAAAATGGGAAAACTTACCATGGGAGAATCCTAGAGCAAATGACAGTCCGAAAGCTAAAGGGCAGCCGAGAGCAAGGTCCATGCCAGATTTAATGGCCCTTGAGCAGAAGTCGTCGTTCACGCCTCATTCCATATAGCTCACATGATGTAGTTGAATAATGTAGGAGTGCATAAAACAAATTCAGACAATCAGTTTTCTTACACAAAATTTGAATGAATAATATAAAAATATAAGACTTAAAAGTACAAGAACTAAGTAGAGAATTATATACAGATTGAGTAATTAGTTAGAATTTCCCTTAAAGAAGACATCTACTCATTATTGATTAATTCGCAAAGACAAATACTAATACTTGATAGATGATAGAAAAGTGATTCATCAATATAACTAAGGCAATTGTTTGCCATATACACCCCAACTATCTAGCAATATACGCCCCCATTATCTTACCAGAAGGAGAAACACTTTGGGCGTGGGCGGGCCCCACCAAACCCCAAGTACTTGTCGAAATGGAAAGAGTAGGATGTCGACAACTAGGGAGTCTAAAAATAGTAAAATCTTAATTTTTCTTTTTACTTTTTTTAACGATTATACTTTAAGTTATAGACTAACATCTAGCATTAGTGAAAAAAATAGATTATTAAGATACAAAAGAAAATTAAAATAAAAGGGTGAGCCATACCATTAGTGACGTTGATCGAAAGACGTAACCGAGAACTAATAGTCCTTTTTCAGCAGTCAGTGATTCTGCATCGTGATTCCTAGATAGTCATAGTGGTGTTATTAACTACTTTATCGAATAAATCTAATTTAGAAATAAGAAAAAAAAATCAAATTGTTAACAATATAGGACAAGATAAGAAATTTATAAAATTGGGAAACCAACCATGGGAGAATCCTAGAACAAATGACAGTCGCGAAAGCCAAAGTGCAGCCGAGAGTACGGTCCAAGCTAAGCTTAACCTTGACCAGAAGAAGTCTTTCACGCCTCGTTACATAGAGCTCACATGGTGTAGTTGTCTATTGTAGGAGTACATAAAACAAATTCAGACAATCATTTTTCTTACATAATAAATTCTGAATGAATAATATCAAAATATAAGACTTAAAAGCACAAGAACTAAGCATCGAATTATATCCTGATCGAGTAATTAGAAGAGAACTTCTCTTAAGGAATAAATCTACTCATCATTGATTAACTCGCAAAGACAAATACTAACACTTGATAAATGATAGAAAAGGGATGCATCAATATAACTAAGGCAATTGGAAGCCATATACGCCCCCACTATCTTGCCAAAAGAGGAAAATCTTTAGGGGTGGGCCCAACCAAACCCCAAGTACTTGTCGAAATGGAAAGAGTAGGATGTCTACGACTAGCGAATCTATAAATAGTAGAATCGTAATTTTTTTTTAATTTTTTTAACGATTATACTTTTAGTTATAGACTAACATCTAGCATTACCGAAATTTAGTTTTTCGGCATTCGTGTCATTTACATAAATTCCTTGGAATATGCATCCGATTTTAAATGCATGTGTTCCTATGAAAATTAATGTGGGATACCTAAATTAGTAAACTATTATATAATAATAATAATAGTGATTAACTTATTATTATTAAATTAAGAGTTTTGGGTTTAAGGGGCACCTCATTGCTTAAATTAGGCTAAGGTACCTATTTTCTAACTTCTAGGAGTCTAAGGGTTCAAACATTGGGTTCTCAGTATTAACTCAATTGTTTTGGGATTCGCTTTCACCTTCATCCAACTTGATGAGACATTTTAACCTTCATAAACTTGAAATTGGGGCTTGCCTATTGTACAAGAAATTGTTCCCCTTCGAATAACAGTTCCAACTCAAGTTGAATCGTCTAATTCGGATAACCGAGTCAAAAGTTACGGGCAAAATACCGGAGCAAGGGGCAGAAAAAAAATAAAGGGATCCAACCGCTCAGCCAACTAGCGCCGATCGATCGGTGGCCAAAACTCGCCGATCTATCGGTATGCGAGAAAACGCCGATTTTTGACTTTTTAAGTTCTCTTTGGTTCCCAAACACTATAAATAACCCTCCAACTCGTGAGTTAGGGTTTTCATAGGCTTCTAAATCTAAAAAAGAGAAAAGAGAGAGCTTCCTAAGAGATCAAAATGGGGAATCTTGAGGAGTTCAAGGATTAGATCAAAATAAAGGAAAAATGAGACTTGGAGATCGAATATACAGCCTTATTCGCAAGCGATAGATCGTAGGGAAACGATCAAGTGAGGTAAATAAGTGATCAAGTGACCCATATTTTGAATATTAACCTGAAGGGATGAATAAAAATGAGTAAACCTAAGGAAAGATGTAAGGATATGTAGGATCTATGAACATGTCTATGATTTTTGTTTCATTATGATTGATCGGTTAAAATAGGGATTAAAGAATCATATTATGATCAGTTTATTATTCTTGAATGGTTAAATAGGATGTGAAGAACCATATTATGATCAGTTTATTATTCTTGAATAGTTAAAATAAGATGTGAAGAACTATATTACGATCTCAGTTTATTATTCTTGGATGGTTAAATTAAGATGTGAAGAACTAGATCTATAATTTCAGCTTATTATTCTTGGATGATTAACATAGGATATAAGAACCTATTTAAGATATTGTTTTATTATTTTTGAATAGTTAAATTTTGATGTGAAGAACCATCTTTAAATTAATTATGATTCAACAAGGGGATTGGGAAAATTATTTCAAGTATGTGGATTTATGAAGAGAATGTGATAATGGATAGAATTGAATGGATGATTTAATTGTAATAAGTTAATAATATGTGAGTTTAATTTTATGCTTAAATTTCATGATAATTGTTATTGATAGATCATGATGTATGAATATTTTAATAGCAACAGTAATGTTTGATTTGTCAAATTATAGGAAATGTGAAAGGTTTTGTATTTCTGTTATACTTCTTAATACATGATATACCATTGGGTAAATGAACCTCTAATGAAAGTCATGTTTGCCTAGGTCTGGTTAACATAGTGGTATGTGACGCTATGGTGAGATGTCCTATGGCCCTTGACGGTTAGTCTTAGGTGCGATTTAAATAAGAAGTATATCATTGTGCACTCATAAATGAAAAATATGCAAAAGTATGAAAGAAGAATTAAAGATATTAATAAGATGTTAAGTGAGACCAAAAGTAAAGTAAGAAAAGTAAGAAAGAAAGACACACGAAAACAGAAATGCATGTATGTGTTTTGCACCACCGGATACCATCAAAAAGGGCAAAATGTATGCCAAAGTAAGTAAGCCGTCATACAGGAAAATTTACTAAGCCGTCCGTGCCGGAAAATGTATGAAGGGTGGTATCTCGGTAAAGTAAAGTATAGTAACCCCTTTCCTTATACGGTAAAGTGGTATTTTAAGTTATTACTAATGTATGTGAATGTGTTGTTCATGGAATGATAAAGTATGAAGTATAAAAAGTAAGAAAAGAAAGATCTCCAAAGATGCTAGTGCCTTGCTTCAAGATAAGTTTCCAATGGTACTAGTTATCTGGTTTCAAGAAAGATCTCAAAGAAAAATAAGAAAAGAAGAAAAGTAAGAATGTAAGAAAAGTAAGAAAAAAAAAGTAAGAAAGTGAGGAAAGTAAGAAAGTAAGAAAAGAAAGAAATTGACTTAATGTATTTGGTTGTTTCCGCACTCTGATTATGTATGTGAACTGATATATGAATCTGTAAAATGCATGTAATTTAATGTTCTTTATATTGTTCACTATGGTTTGTTATATACGTGGAGTAACTCGTTACTCAGCCGATGACTGTTGTTGTCGGCAGGTTCAGGTTCAGGTTTTGATATTTGTGCGCCCTAACCATGGGAAGAAGATGAATTCTTCGGGGAACCGGAAGGTGATTATTCCGAGGAAGACTTGGCCCTACTATTGAATTTAAATTTGTTTGTGGTCAAATTTTAGGGCGACTTTAATTAACCTTATAGATATTTATGTTTAGTTTATTTTGATGATGATCATGATGGAGGGTTAGTATTTATTTTATTTCAGTTGTAGTCAATGATTATGAATTTAGTTGATGTTTTAATTGAAGAAAATTTTTAAGATCATATTTTAGTATGCCTTAAATGCTTTAACATGATGGTATGTTAAGTAAGTCACGTGCCAAGATCTCATATTCTCACAGGTGGGGTTTTGGGGCGTGACAAAAAAAAATTAAAATAAAAGGGTGAGACATACCATTAGTGACGTCGATTGAAAGATGCAACCTAGAACTAATAGTCCTTTTTTAGCAGTCAGTCATTCTGCATCGTGATTTCCAGATAGTCATAGTGGTGTTATACTTTACCAAATAAATCTAATTTAGAAATAAGAAAAAAATCAAATTGTTTAATATATATGACAAAATAAGAAATTTATAGAATTGGGAAACCAACCATGGGAGAATCCTAGAGCAAATGACAGTCGCGAGAGCTAAAGTGTAGCCGAGAGCACGGTCCAGGCTAAGCTTAACCTTGACCAGAAGAAGTCTTTCACACCTCATTACATAGAGCTCACATGGTGTAGTTGTATATTGTAGGAGTACATAAAACAAATTCAGACAATCAGTTTTCTTACATAATAAATTCTGAATGAATAATATCAAAATATAGCACTTAAAAGTACAAAAACTAATCATCGAAATATTTCAGATCCAGTAATTAGAAGAGAATTTCTCTTAAGGAAGAAATCTACTCACCAGATTAACTCGCAAAGACAAATACTAACACTTGATAAATGAAAGAGAAAGGATGCATCAATATAACTAAGGCAATTGCTAGCCATATACACCCCAACTATCTAAGAAATATACACCCCCATTATCTTGCCAGAAGGAGAAACACTTTGGGGGTAGGCCCCACCAAACCCAAAGTACTTATCGAAATGGAAAGAGAAAGATTCTACGACCAGCGAGTCTATAAATAGTAAAATCCAAATTTTTTTTAAAACTTTTTTTAACGATTATTTTTTAAGTTATAGACTAACATCTAGCATTAGTGAAAAAAATAGATTATTAAGATACAAAAAAAATTAGAATAAAATGGTGGGACATACCATTAGTGACGTCAATTGAAAGACGCAACCTAGAAACTAATAGTCCTGTTTTAGCAGTCACTGATTTCTACATCGCAATTTCTAGATAGTAATAGTGGTGTTATTAACTACTTTACCGAATAAATCTAATTTAGAAATAAGAAAAAAATATTGTTAACAAGATAGGACAAGATAAGAAATTCAAAAAATTGAGAAACTAACCATGGGAGAATCCTAGAGCAAATAACAATCGCGAAAGCTAAAGGCAAGAGCACGGTCCATGCTAAACTTAACCTTGACCAGAAGTTGTCGTTCTTGCCTCATTACATAAGCTCACATGGTGTAGTTGTATGATGTAGAAGTACATCAAAAAAATTCAGACAATCAGTTTTCTTACATAATAAATTCTAAATGAATAATATCAAAATATAAGACTTAAAAATACATGAACTAAGCATCCAATTATATTTTGATCCAGTAATTAGAAGAGAATTCCTCTTAAGGAAGAAATCTACTCACCATTGATTAACTCGCACACACAAATACTAACACTTGATAAATGACAGAGAAGGGCTGCATCAATATAACTAAGGGAATTGCTAGTCATATACACCCCCACTATCTAGCCATATACGCCTCCATTGTCTTGCAAAAGGAGTAACAATTTGGAGGTGGGCCCCACCAAACCCGAAGTAGTTGTCGAAATGGAGAAAGTGGGATGTCCAAGACCAGCGAATTTATAAATAATAAAATCCTAAATTTTTTAACTTTTTTTAACGATTATACTTTTAGTTATAAACTAACATCTAGCATTAGTGAAATATTAGATTATTAACATACAAAAGAAAAATTAAAAAAAATGGTGAGACATACAATTGGTGAAGTCGATTGAAAGGTGCAACCTAAAACTAATAGTCCTTTTTTAGAAGTCACTGATTCCGATTCGTAATTTCCAGATAGTAATAGTTGTGTAATTAACTACTTTACTGAATAAATCTAATTGAGAAATAAGAAAAAAATCAATTTGTTAACAATTAAGGACAAGTTAAGAGATTTAAAAAATGAGGAAACTAACCATTGGAGAATCCTAAAGCAAATGACAGCTGTGAAAGCTAAAGGGCAGCCGAGAGCAAGGTCCATGTCAGGCTCAATGGCCCTTGAGCAAAAGTCATCGTTCACGCCTCGTTCCATATAGCACACTTGATGTAGTTGAATAATGTAGGAATACAAAAAACAAATTTAGACAATCAGTTTTCTTACACATAAAATTTGAATGAATAATATAAAAATACAAGACTAAAAAGTACAAGAACGAAGTAGAGAATTATGTCCAGATCAAGTAATTAGTTAGAATCTCCCTTAAAGAAGACATCTACTCACCATTGATTAACTCGCAAAGACAAATACTAACACTTGATAAATGATAAAAAAGTGATTTATAAATATAAATAAGGCAATTGCTAGCCATATACGCCCCCACTATCTTGCAATATATGCCCACATTATTTTTTCAGAAGGTGAAACACTTTGGGTGTGGGCCCCACCAAACCCCAAGTACTCGTCAAAATGGCAAGAGTAGAATGTATACGACCAGCGAGTCTACAAATAATAGAATCCTAATTTTTTTTACTTTTTTAAATGATTATACTTTAAGTTATAGACTAACATCTAGCATTAGTGAAAAAAATGGATTATTAAGATACAAAAGAAAATTAAAATCAAATGGTGAGACATACCATTATTAATGTCGATTGAAAGACGAAACCTAGAACTAATAGTCCTTTTTTAATAGTCACTGATTCTGCATCGTAATTTCCAAATAGTTATAATGATGTTATTAACTACTTTACCGAATAAATCTAATTTAGAAATAAGAAAAAAATAAATTGTTAACAATATAGGACAAGATGAGAATTTTAAAAATTTTGGGACACTAACCAGCGGATAATCCTAGAGCAAATGACAAGCACGAAAGCTAAAGGGCAGCTGAGAACACGGTTCATGCTAACCTTAACCTTGACCAGAAGTCGTCGTTCACGCCTCGTTACATATAGCTCACATGGCGTAGTAGTATAATGTAGGAATACATAAAACAAATTTAGACAATCAGTTTTCTTACATAATAAATTCTGAATGTATAATATCAAAATATAAGACTTAAAAGTACAAGATCTAAGCATTAAATTATATTCAGATCAAGATATTAGAAGAGAATTTCTCTTAAGGAAGAAATCAACTCACCAATGATTAACTCACAAAGACAAATACTAATACTTGATAAATGATAGAGCAGGGATGCATCAATATCACTAAGACAATTGCTAGACATATACGCCTCACTATCTAGCCATATACGCCCTCATTATCTTGCCAAAAGGAGAAAAACTTTAGGGGCGGGCCCCATCAAACCCCAAGTACTTGTCGAAATGGAGAAAGTGTGATGTCTACGACCAGTGAGTTTATAAATAATAAAATCCTAATTTTTATTTACTTTTTTTAACGATTATACTTTAAGTTATAGACTAACATTTAGCATTAGTGAAAGTTAGATTATTAACATACCAAAGAAAAATAAAATAAAAGGCTGAGACATACAATTGGTGTAGTCAATTGAAAGGTGCAACCAAAAACTAATAGTCCCTTTTAAGAAGTCACTGATTCTATTTCGTAATTTCGAGATAGTTATAGTTGTGTAATTAACTACTTTACCAAATAAATTGAATTTAGAAATAAGAAAAAAATCAAATTGTTAACAATATAGGACAAGATAAGAGATTTAAAAAATCAGGAAACTTATCATGGGAGAATCCTAGAGCAAATGACAGTCGCAAAAGCTAAAGGGCAGCCAAGAGCAAGGACCATGCTAAGCATAATGGCCCTTGAGCAGAAGTCGTCGTTCACGCCTCATTCCATAAAGCTCACATGATGTAGTTAAATAATGCTAGAGTACATAAATATAATTCAGACAATCAGTTTTCTTACACATAAAATTTGAATGAATAATAAAAAAATATAACACTTAAAAGTACAACAACTAAATAGAGAATTATATACAAATCGAGTAATTAGTTCCCTTAAAGAAGACACCTACTCACCATTGATTAACTCGCAAAGACAAATACTAACACTTGATAAATGATAAAAAAGTGATTCATCAATATTACTACGGCAATTGCTAGCTATATACTCACCCATTATCTTTTAAGAAGGAGAAACACTTTGCAGGTGGGCCCCACCAAACCCTAAGTACTTGTCAAAAGGGCAAGAGTAGGATGTCTACGACCAGCTAGTCTACAAATAGTAGAATCCCAATTTTTTTGTACTTTTTTAACGATTATACTTTAAGTTATAGACTAACATCTAGCATTAGTTAAAAAAAAGATTATTAAGATACAAAAGAAAATTAAAATAAAAGGGTGAGACATACCATTAGTGACGTCGATTGAAAGACTCAACTTAGAACTAATAGTACTTTTTTAGCACTCACTGATTCCGCATCATAATTTCTAGATAGTTATAGTTGTGTTATTAACTAGTTTACCAAATAAATGTAATTTAAAAATAAGAAAAAAAATCAAATTGTTAACAATGTAGGATAAGATAAGAAATTTAAAAAATTGGAAAACTTACCAGGGGAGAATCCTAGAGCAAATGACAGTGGCGAAAGCTAAAAGGCAGCTGAGAGCAAGGTCCATGCTAGGCTTAATGGCCTTCGAGCAGAAGTCGTTCACGCCTTGTTCCATATAGCTCAAATGATGTAGTTAAATACCGTAGGAGTACATAAAACAAATCCAGACAATCAATTTTCTTACACATAAATTTTGAATGAATAATAAAAAAAATATAAGGCTTAAAAGTACAAGAACTAAGTGGAGAATTATATACAGATCGAGTAATTAGCTAGAATTTCCCTTAAAGAAGACGTCTCCTCACCATTGAGTAATTCGCAAAGACAAATAATAACACTTGATAAATGATAGAAAAGTGATTCATAAATATAACTAAGGCAATTACTAGCCATATACACCCCCACTATCTAGCAATATACGCCCCCATTATTTTGCCAGAAGGAGAAACACTTTGGGGGTAGGCCCCACCAAAAACCAAGTACTTCTCGAAATGAAAGAGTAGGATTTCTACGACCAGCGAGTCTATAAATAGTAGAATCTTAAGTATGTTTTTACTTTTTTTAACGATTATACTTTAAGTTATAGACTAACATCTAGCAGCATTAGTGAAAAATAGATTATTAAGATACAAAAGAACATTAAAATAAAAGGGTGAGACATACCAATAGTGACGTCGATTGAAAGATGCAACCTAGAACTAATAGTTCGTTTTAGAAGTCACTGATTCTGATTCATAATTTCCAGATAGTTATAGTTGTGTAATTAACTACTTTACCGAATAAATCTAATTTAGCAATAAGAAAAAAATCAAATTGTTCAATAGCACAAGATAAGAAAATTTAAAAAATGGGAAAACTTACCATGGGAGAATCCAAGATCAAATGACAGTCGCGAAAAAAAAATGGCAGCCAACAAGGTTCATGCTAGGCTTAACGGCCCTTGAAGAGAAGTCGTCATTCACACCTCGTTCCATATAGCTCACATGATGTAGTTTAATAATGTAGGAGTTCATAAACAAATTCAGACAATAACTTTTCTTACACATAAAATTTGAATGAATAATATAAAAATATAAGACTTAAAAGTACAAGAACTAAGTAGAGAACTATATACAGATCGAGTAATTAGTTCCCGTAAAGAAGACACCTACTCATCATTGATTAACTCGCAAAGACAAATACTAATACTTGATAAATGATAGAAAAATGATTCATCAATATAACTAAGGCAATTGCAAGCCATATATGGCCCCACTATTGAGCAATATACTCCCCCAATATCTTGCCAGAAGGAGAAACACTTTGGGGGTGGGCCCCACCAAACCCGAAGTACTTGTCGAAATGGAAAGAGTAGGATGTCTACAACCAGCGAATCTATAAATAGTAGAATCCTTTTTTTAAAAAAACTTTTTTTAACGATTATACTTTAAGTTATAGACTAACATCTAACATGAGTGAAAAAAATAGATTATTAAGATACAAAAGAAAATTAAAATAAAAGGGTAAGACATACCATTAATGACGTCGATTGAAAGACGCAACCTAAAACTAATAGTCCTTTTTTAGTAATCACTGATTCTGCATCGTAATTCCCAAATAGTTATAGTGGTATTATTAACTACTTTACCGAATAAATCTAATTTAAAAATAAGAAAAAAAATCAAATTGTTAACAATGTTAGACAAGATAAGAAATTTAAAAAATTGGGAAACTAACCATGGGAGAATTCTAAAGCAAATGACAGTCACGAAAGCCAAAGGGCAGTCAAGAGCACGGTCCATGCTAAGCTTAACCTTGACTAGAAGTCGTCGTTCAGGCCTCGTTACATATAACTCACATGGTGTAGTTGTATAATGTAGGAATACATAAAACAAATTCAGACAATCAGTTTTCTTGCAGAATAAATTCTGAATGAATAATATCAAAATGTAAGACTTAATAGTACAAGAACAAACCATCGAATTATATTCAGATCGAGATATTAGAAGAGAATTTCTCTTCAGTACGGAATCTACTCACCATTGATTAACTCGCAAAGACAAATACTAACACTTGATAAATGGTAGAGCGGGGATGCATCAATACCACTAAGGCATTTACTAGCCATATACACCCCACTATCTAGCCAGATATGCCTCCACTATCTTGCCAGAAGGAGAAACACTTTGGGCGTGGGCCCCACCAAACTCCAAGTACTTGTCGAAATGGCAAGAGTAGGATGTCTACGACCAGCGAGTCTATAAATAGTAGAATCCTAATTTTGTTTTTACATTTTTTCACGATTATACTTTAAGTTATTGACTAACATCTAGCAGCATTAGTGAAAAATAAATTATTAAGATACAATAGAAAATTAACATAAAATGGTGAGACAAACCATTAGTGACGTCGATTGAAACACGCAACCTAGAACTAATAGTCCTTTTTAGAAGTCACTGATTCTGATTCATGACGTCCAGATAGTTATAGTTGTGTAAATAACTACTTTACCGAATAAATCTAATTTAGAAATAAGAAAAAAATCAAATTGTTTACAATATAGGACAAGATAACAAATTTAAAAAATGGGAAAACTTACCATGGGAGAATCCTAGAGCAAATGACAGTCGCGAAAACAAAATGGCAGCCAACAGCAAGGTTCATGCTAGGCTTAATGGCCCTTGAAGAGAAGTCGTCGTTCACGCCTCGTTCCATATAGCTCACATGATGTAGTTTAATAATGTAGGAATACATAAAACAAATTCAGACAATAACTTCTCTTTCACATAAAATTTGAAAGAAAAATATAAAAATATAAGACTTAAAAGTACAAGAACTAAGTAGAGAACTATATACAGATCGAGTAATTAGTCCCCGTACAGAAGACACCTACTCACCATTGATTAACTCGTAAAGACAAATACTAACTTTTTATAAATGATAGAAAAGTGATTCATCAATATAACTAAGGATATTGCAAGCCATATACGGCCGCACTATTTAGCAATACACTTGCCCAATATCTTGCCAGAAGGAGAAACACTTTGGAGGTGAGCCCCACCAAACCCCAAGTACTTGTCGAAATGGAAAGAGTAAGATGTCTACAACCAGCGAATCTATAAATAGTAGAATCCTTTTTTTTTTTACTTTTTTTAACGATATAGTTTAAGTTATAGACTAACATCTAGCATTAGGGGAAAAAATAAATTATTAAGATACAAAATAAAATTAAAATAAAAGGATGAGACATATGATTAGTGATGTCGATTGAAAGACACAACCTAAAACTAATTGACCTGTTTTAGCAGTCACTGATTTCTGCATCGCAATTTCCAGATAGTAACAGTGGTGTTATTAACTACTTTACCAAATAAATCTAATTTAGAAATAAGAAAAAAACAAATTGTTAACAAGATAGGACAAGATAAGAAATTCAAAAAATTGAGAAACCAACCATGGGAGAAACCTAGAGCAAATGACAGTCGTGAAAGCTAAAGGGCAGCTGAACGCACGGTCCATGCTAAATTTAACCTTGACCAGAAGTTGTCGTTCTCGCTTCATTACATATAGCTCACATGGTGTAGTTGTGTGATGTAGGAGTACATAAAACAAAGAGGAAAATACGGATTTGGGCCCCGTATTATGAAAAAACCCGTATATGGGCTCCGGGTTTGAAAACTTATTTTTGTAGGCTCCCACGCGTGGGAGCCAAGTGCACGTGCTGCCCCTTCGCATTTTCTCCCCAAAATACCCCTAGCTTGCTGTCAAAGCTTTCTTCCCAAGCTGAAGCTCGGTTACGAACCCTCGGTTATCCTGAAGCCCTCGGTTATCCTGTGATCCGAAATCCTTCAAGGCGCAAATTTGAAACCTGCAAATCCTTCCCCAAAGTAGAACCCTTGGGTACCCAGTACATCCGGAACTCTACGGGCTTCGTAATAGCGTAAAGAAGAAGAAGAAGAAGAACAACCCCGAAGAAGAAGAACAACCCTGTAAGTTTTAGCGGTTTTTAATAAAATTTCAAACCTAAAAATGGGCCCCACAGTTAACGACTTCATTTTCGATGCTTTCAAGTAACCATTTTCGATGGTTATGATTAACCATTTTCGGTATTATTATTAATTTTTGCTCATTTTTCGTGATTTTCAATGGTGAATTAAAAGTGCATTTTCGACCCTTTTGAGTTTATTTTCGGCAAAAATACATTGCAATTTCGATGGTTCTTACGACCATTTTCGGTGTTTTTTACTCATTTTCGGTATTTTCAGTTATCAATGCTTATTTTCGGTATATTTATGTTTTTGCTTATTTTCAGTATTATTCAATTATGACATTGTTTTTTCGGTATTATTGTTGATGTTGAGCCCAATTTCGGGATTTTCAATGGTTATGTTATAATGCATTTTCGATGGTTTTGTGCTTAATTTCGGCAAAAATACAGCAATTTCGATATTTCGGTATTTTTGTGTCCTGGCAGAGTAAATTTTCGGTATTTTGCTTTCATGACTGCCATTTTCGATGTTTTTGTGTCCTGGCAGTGCCTATTTTCGGTGTTTTTCTGCCTGGCAGTGCATATTTTCGGTATTTTTCTGTGATGACAGTGTCTTTCGGTATTTTTCTGTTATCCCAGTGCCTATTTTCGGTATTTTTCTGTTATCCCAGTGCCTATTTTCGGTATTTTTCTGTTATCCCAGTGCCTATTTTCGGTATTTTTCTGTTATCCCAGTGCTTATTTTCGGTATATTTTGCTATGACTGGTTATTGTCAGTACTTTTGATGGTTATTGTTATGATAGTGTTTATTGTTTTTCAATTTTGCAGCGACAAGATGCCTCGTACAAAGAGAAAAGCCGGTAGGGAAAAGAAAAAGAGAAAAGAGAAATAAGATAAATATTTTCCTTCGATTAAATGCTCCCAAACGATATGGTTTGACGAGATAAAACCATTATTAGAGGCCAATCCAGAGAGAAAAAGAATTTGGATGGAGAGCTGCTTTGCCCACCTTTACAACATACCTAAAATACCATTGTGTGGCCAAGCAATCCACCATTTTCTACAGAGGCGTAAAGGAGGGTTACGCTTCGAAGTATGCGGGAAGAGTGTAGAGTTCACAGTGTTGGACTTTACTCTGATCATGGGCCTTAATGCCCAAGTGTCTAAGGCTCCGGTCCTTAAACATGAAGCGCCACCAACCTCTCTCAAGTATCGAAAGTTTCAAAAGTTGGCGATGATTAAAAAGGCAAGGCTTCTTGAGGAGTTCAAGGGATGTGATGATCATATGGATGCGGTGAAGCTATCACTGGTCCTCTTTATTGAGTTGTTGCTCGTAGGCACCGGCACGCATGTGGGTGTTAACACAGGCCATTTGTGCCTAGTGGATGATTGGGAGGCCTTCAACAAATACCCATGGGGGACTTTGGGTTTTGAGTTGTGCAAGGTTGGCCTAGAAACTGCTCTTTATACGAAGAAGCAGTACAATATAAACGGATGTGCTCTTGCCTTCCAGGTAAACATATGACTACCTAAATTTTGTAAATTTTCCGTGTTAGCTAATTTGTGTTTACTTCTACTTGAACTAATAGTAAAATTTATGACTGATGTCCGATTTGGGCTTATGAGTGCATCCCAGCACTTGGGAGGCTGTGTTCTCGTAATGCACCCCTAGGTACGATGACATTCCCACGGGTTCTGCGGTGGGCGAATACATCCTATCTCAGCTACAAGTCACTTGCAAATGCCATATTCAATTTAAGTAAAGTATGTAATTGGAGTTGTTGTTTTACAATATTCAACTTGCAATATCCATTGTTATTTTACAGATCATTTGTTATTTTATAACATATCCTTTGTTGTTTTACAGATCAAGCTGAGCAATATAAAGCCTACTCCTGCAGAGAAGGAGCAGCAGGTTGTGAAGGATGTGTTAGCACGATTGAGTGCTGAGGGTGATGATGATGAGGAGGGGGAGGAGGAGGATGATGAGGAGGAGGAGGATGATGAGGAGGGGGAGGGTGATAGTGATGGTGGTGATGGTGGTGATGGTGATGGGGGTGATGGTGGTGATAGTGACGGTGGTGGTAGCGATGGGGGTGATGGTGATGATGATGTAAGTCCAGCCCCATCTCCGGCGAAGAAGAGAAGGTTCGAGCAGAGGTCAAAAAGGGTACAAATATTGATTGTGATTATTTTTTATGATTTTCGACATTTTGACATATAAATTGTCTAATTTTCGGGATTTTTACTTACTAGTTGTTTGATGTTCAATATTTTCAGGTTCATGATATCAATTCCTCCGTTGAGCGGGCAATGGAGAGAGTTTTAGACCGTTATTTTGACCGAGTTGTTGATCGAGTTGTTGACCAAGTTGTCGACCGAGTTGTTGAGCGAGTATCCCCGCAAATAAAAAGCTTGTTTGAGCAATGGGCAGCGCAACAAAAAAAAGATGAAAAAACTTCTGGTGATCAAAAATCTTTCAGTGATAAGATGTCTCCCATATTGAGTCCCGAAGCAGCGCCGACACAGGGACATTCTTTCGTTGATGAGAAGATGGATCCCATCTTCACTCCCGAAGCAGCGCCGACACAGGGACATTCTTTCATTGATGAGAAGATGGATCCCATCATTGAGTTGACTCCCGTAGATTCGAAGGGGGGTGCAGATTCGAAGGGGCTTGAAGACCTTCTAGAGGTGTGTGTTTACATTCCTAAGACGTGTAATGAGAGTCTGTGAAATGGGTTTTCATCAAGCCGGAACTTATATTTGGCAATATATGCAGGTGTCAAAGAGACCGGTAGTGAAGTCTCAATATCTGCGATCCCCTTTCATTCAAATGAAAGGAAGGAAAATGACAATTGGAGCTGCTAACCCCAAAAATCCTTTATCAAAAGAGGAGTCGAAGCAACTGCGCGATTTCATAAAGTCGGGAGCAACTTCAATTTTGATTGACAAGGTGATGGTGACAGCGGATATTGTGGGAGGGATTTCTAGCTCAACTACGTGGATTGATTCATTGGTAAACCCAGTACTTTTATTGATGAATCCAGTAGCCATTTTCGGTATTTCAGTTTCATTATCGGTATTTCAGTTTCATTTTCTGTATTTCAGTGGTTTTAATGATGAATCCAGTAGCCATTTTCGGTATTTCTGTATAATTTTCGGTATTTCAGTGGTTTTAATGCTGAATCCAGTAGCCATTTTCGGTATTTCTGTATAATTTTCGGTATTTCAGTGGTTTTAATGCTGAATCCAGTAGCCATTTTCGGTATTTCTGTATAATTTTCGGTATTTCAGTGGTTTTAATGATGAATCCAGTAGCCATTTTCGGTATTTCTGTATAATTTTCGGTATTTCAGTGGTTTTAATGATGAATCCAGTAGCCATTTTCGGTATTTCAGTGTAATTTTCGGTATTTCTGTGGTTTAATTGATGAATCCAGTAGCCATTTTCGGTATTTCAGAGCCATTTTCGGTATTTGTCTGTGTAATTTTCGGTACTTCAGTGGTTTTAATAATAAATCCAGTACCCATTTTCCCCATTACAGCACCCATTTTCAGTATTTAATTCTCATTTGTACATCCATTTTCAGTAGTTGAGGACCATTTTCGGTAGTACTATCACTATCCATTATCGTTATTTTCGGTATTCTTTTGTGAGATTATCTAACATTGGATAAATATGACAGCAAATTGACATGTATACGGAGTTATTGGCTCAAAGAAAGGAGCAATACTCCTCAAAATACAATCAAGTCTGCGCTTTTGGCAAAACTTGGTTCACGGTAACTCATAATACTTTTGTTATGTTTTAGTTTATCCAATATATACATTTATCCAATGTATATCCGCAATTTCTAAGTAACAATAATGTTCGTTATGTTTCAGTATTCGTTATTCAAAGAGTGTCACTTTTTGGACACCTACCATTCAACTTTGAATTCCAAGAACCTGACTGAGGACATGACTAATCGGGTGGGGCCAGATATGAAGGCCGCTATCATGGGGGTTCGAGGAGGGACCCCCATGTGGGAATGTGAAAGGATATACTTCCCTGTGAACCCCGCTAGTCACTGGCTATTGGTTGTGCTTGAACCCCCCACAAGGCGTATCCTCCTCTTCGACTCATTTTTCCCACACCCGGCATTACAACATGGAGATCATATCTCAGCTATCACAGTGAGGATGCCTGCACTGTTTCACATGTGTGGTGACAACTCAGCCTTCATAGGTCAAAAATGGGAGGTCATAGAAGTCAAAAATATACCAAAACAGAAGAATACGTAAGTCTTTCTAAAACATTTAATCTTATATTTACCAATACACTAACATGACTCATCCTAAGCAACTGTAACTGTTTGTTTTGCATATTCAGTCGGGACTGTGGAGTATTCGTTATGAAATATATTGACTTCTTATGCGCTGACTTACCCATTACGTTCACTCAGGTATTTGTACATCCATTGGTAAATATCATCAATCATTTGTAGCATACTGACTTTTTCTAACTATTTTTGTAGGACGATATATCTTCAATGCGGAAGCGAATAGCTTTCGATGTTATGACGGGGTCAGTGAAGGCGTGATGGGCTGTGATAACGTCCCAATGTTGGATGCTGAGGTCCCATGATGAAGAGGAGGGAGAAGATAAGCCGGGGTGCAGTTTCTTGATAGACTATTATGGATGGGTTGTGATGTACTATTATGGATTGTTGTGATGATGTTGTAATGTTGTAATATTGACTTCTTATGGACTATTTGTGTACAGTCCTGTAATATTGTGTATTTAGAGATGATTTTCGTCATTTATTACAATATCCAGTGCAGAATTTTGGTTTTTTCGTCATATTACAGATTATTTTCAGTTTTATAGGGCTCCATTTCGGCATTTTAGAGTGTCCCAGTAGCCATTTTCGGCATAACAGGGCTCAATTTCGGCATTTTGTGCCATTTCCAGTTGCCATTTTCGGCTTAACATGGCTGATTTTCGGCATTTTACACTGTCTAGTAGGCATTTTCGGCATAACAGGATCAATTTTCGGTAATACAGTCCCATTTTCGGTATTTTGCAGTACTGTATTTTCGGCATTTTTGCCATTTTCAGTACCCATTTTCGCCATTTTTCTGTCAAATTCGGCAATTTTGCCATTTTCAGTACCCATTTTCGGCATTTTTAGCCAATTTCGGTATTTTTCTGTCAATTTCGACATTTTTCTGTTGAATTTTAGCAGTCATTTTCAGCATTTTTGCCATTTCCAGTAGCCATTTTCGGCATTTTTCGATTTTTCCCTGTCAATTTCGGTATTTTTCTGTTCCAATCCAGTAGCCATTTTCGTCATTTTATTGCCATTTTCGGTATTTTCCTGTCACTTTCGGCATTTTATTCCCATTTTCTGTCTTTTTCCATCTTTTTTGAGATTCTATAATATTGGATAAATAATAAAAAACCTTCAAACCAACCATTCATTAAGCATTACATGTTTTTCATTACATTCAACATTAGACACTACACTCAACCACCATGGGGAACAAGATTATTACATGTTTGCCTATTGTGCCCAGTTTGTTTACATCTTCCACATCTTACAGTGGACCTTTCCTCACCCTGTGAGAGAATTCTATTCTTCTTCGGCCTTCCTGAACGTCTTCTTCCCACCGGTGGTTTAATCCTCTCCATCTCTACCATGATTTCAGGTGGGAGGTCCCATGATTTTTTGTCAAGCAGTGGATATATTGACTCTTGGTAGGTGGCTTGGTACGTTAGTGATGTGTAGAATGGCGAACAATAGTTGTATGGATCTACCCGATACTTTCTACATCCAGCCAAGGCATGTTCACAAGGCAACCCTATTTTATAGAATTTCCCACAAGTGCAATTCCCATCCAGAAGCTTCACAGTATCTCGATTGTTTTTCCCAACCACATAATACTGATACATAGCAATTCCATGAGAATCTAAATAACGTGCCTGTGATTGTCCCTTTTGTATTTGCTTTTCGGCCCATGTTGTTAGCCTGCCATTCATTTGCATAGCACTGATTTTTCGGTTGTAGAACATATTTTGTACCTTCAGTCGCACATTCTCCAAAAGCATAGTGACTGGATATTCTCTTGCTTCTTTCAGCAAACTATTCAAACTCTCGGTTATGTTCGTAGTCAGCACATTATACCTCTTCGCACTATAAAAGGCTCGGGCCCATTTCTCTTTTGGTATTGCATCCAACCATTGCACAACGAGAGGGTTTGCAGTTGCGAGTTCTGCCATTATCTCATGAAACTTGCTTTCTCTACATGTCTTCACGGCTTTCCAGAAATACGGAAACAATTGCTTATCCTTGAATGTTGCATACATATTTTGGCTAATGTGGAATGCGCAGTAGCCATGAATTGCATGTGGGAATACAACAGGGACTTGGCTTATCAAACTAACATGTCGATCTGTTACAATCACTAGATCATCTATGTGTCCAAGTGCTCTTGATAATTGAGTTAAGAAAAAATTGTAAGTAACATTATTCTCCGACTCCGCTATCCCAAGGGCAACTGGAAATATGTGATTGTCTCCGTCTAGAGCTGTTGCGGCAATTAGTATTCCTTTGTACTTTCCCTTTAAATGTGTCCCATCAATGGCTACCACTTTCCGTAAAGTCCTCTGAAAACTTCGAATACACGGTCCAAGAGCCATAAAACATCTTTCAAATGCCCCATTTTCAGGGTCAGCCACTATTGCTGTTACTGTGCCTGGATTTGTCCTTTTAAGTTCATGAAAATAGGCAGGGAGTTCAGCATAAGAGTGGTCGTATGAACCTCTAACTGTTTCAATGGCAATCTCCTTAGCTTTCCAAGCTTTCTTATAACTCATTCTAACCCCATATTCTTCCCACACATCATGAATAATCTCTTTGGGCTTATACGAGACATTTGCCTCAATACGTCCCACAACCATGTCACTCACAACTAAACTAGTTGCTTGTCGATGATCGGTACCACCTAAGGGATATCCACAAGAGTGATATGAATTATAAGTCTTTATTTTGAAAACACCAACCTCATTCACTTTCGATGCACGCAACCTCCAGGTGCAATTATCTATAAGACATCTAACTGTGTACTTTTGTTGATTTGAATCCATAACCTTGAATTGAAAATTGTTTCGCATCGCATATCTAGACAGTACATTTTGTAGACGTCTTTTGTCCTTAAATAATTTCCCAAGCGATATTTCACCAGCTTCCACTCCAGTTTCAAACTCTGATGTTTCCCAATTTACATAGTCATCTACACCATCATTTAGTTGCATCACATTTGCCAGTGATTGTACGGGAGCTTGTGGTGATGATGGAGCTTGTGCTGACGGTTCTGGATGAGCTTGTGGTGATGCTTCTGGATGAGCTTCTGTATCTACTTGTCTTACTCGACGAAAAGCAGACGCTGAGGAACTAGGAATATCAGCATGCGGGGTATAAGAGTGTATAGTCCTTGTGTCCCACTCTGCTGTTGCCTCCCTATGTAAAAAGTCTTCAAGCTTATCGCAGATACCGTATGTTGCTACATCTTCATCTTGATTAAAATCACTATAAAAATCATGTTCATCTTCATTACTTGAGCTTGAGTCTATACTTTTTAAACATTCATCACCGTTATCATTTTCAGCCTCCTGAATATGAGTCCCCTTATAGAAAGGAATGACAGTCTCCTGAATATGAGGATCAACAACCTCCTGAACACGCTGATATTCACAACTCGCATCATTCAAACCAAACTGTGGTTCTGGTACAGATTTCCTCACCTTCGATATATATAATGGCGGCAAGTATTTTTTTTCTACTTTCCTGACATGTGAAAGAAATGCCCGCAACTCTTCATCGTCTGTAATATCACTGGGAGGGATTGGCGCTGGTGTAGGAATCAAACACCTCACTATAATCTCATACTCTTCCAGTCGAGTGTTAGTCAATTGATAAACTTTATCCAATAGTTTGTCATATGTCATTTTCGAAGATAATTGCAACAACTTTGATTTTCCACCACTGTACACGTACCCTCGAACACGGTCGTCAATGTTCCACTCACCGTCATAACAACAAACTACTGATATCGACATTATCTGCAATATCTGGAAAACACTCAATCCGTTAAAGTAATCTGAAAATTTTCGAAAATGAGCGCTGTAACCATTGAAAATGCACTGTAATAACCAGAACCGCCGAAGATCACAAAATCATCGAAATAGCACTGTCATATCAAAATTGCAATAACAGAAAACCCCCGAAAATGGGCATTGTATCCATCGAAAAGCAGTGTCAGAACAGAAAACCACCGAAAATGAGCATCAAAGCATCGAAACAGAACTGTAATAACAGAAAACCACCGAACAGGAGCATAAAATCATCGAAAATACACTGTAATATCGAAAATGCAATAATAGAAAACCACCGAAAATGACCACAAAACCGCCGAAATAGCACTGTAATAACAGAAAACCACCGAAAATCTGCATAAAATCATCGAAAATGCACTGTTATACTGGAAAACCACTGAAAATGGGTAAAAAATCATCGAAAAAGCACTGTTATACTGGAAAACCACCGAAAATTGGCATAAAATCATCGAAAAGCCCTGTAAAAGAGAAAATACAATAACATCAAACCCCCGAAAATGACCACAAAACCGCCGAAAATAAGCTCAAAACCACCGAAAATGAGAACTGTAACATTGAAAATGCACTGTAATCACAGATTACCACCGAAAATGAGCAAAAAAAATCAAACTTTATCACTACAATCATCGAAAATGAACTCTAATAACAGAAAATGAGGAAAATGAGCACATTACCCTAGCAAATACCAAATATGATCACTGTAACCATCGCAAAATGAATCAAAAACATATAAACACTTACCCTATGTTCTTGTTCTTCTATTTCTTCTTCTTCTTCTTCACAAGGGTTTAGATCAGTTGCAATGAAGGAGAAAGCTTCAACGAAGGGGAAAACTTAAGTCTACCTCGTTGCAACGAAGGGGAAAGCTTGGGTTTCGGATGAACGCTTCGTTGAAGGGGAAAGCTTGAGCTCAGTCGCACGGTGTTTAAGGGTTCTCTAACAGGGATAGGGGGCATTTTGGAGAAATTTTTTTTAGAGGAAACCACGTGCTCCACTAAAATCACTGTAGAAGCCTACAGAAATAAATATTTCAAACTGGAGCCCATATAGGGGTTTTTTCATAATACGGGGCCCAAATCCGTATTTTTCTCTAAAACAAATTAAGACAATCAGTTTTCTTACATAATAAATTCTGAATGAACAATATCAAAATATAAGACTTAAAAGTATAGGAACTAAGCATCGAATTATATTCAGATCCTGCAATTAGAAGAGAATTTCTCTTAAGGAAGAAATCTACTCACCATTGATTAACTCGCATAGACAAATACTAACACTTGATAAATGATAAGAGAATGGCTGCATCAATATAACTAAGGCAATTGCTAGGCATATACACCCCCACTATTTATCCATATACACCCCCATTGTCTTGACAGAAGGAGTAAAACTTTGGAGGTGGGCCCCACCAAACCCCAAGTAGTTGTCGAAATGGAGAAAGTGGGATGTCTACGACCAGCGGATTTATAACTAATAAAATCCTTAAAAAAATTTACTTTTTTTAACGATTATACTTTTAGTTATAGACTAACATCTAGCATTAGTGAAATATTAGATTATTAACATACAAAAGAAAAATAAAATAAAATGGTGAGACATACAATTAGTGAAGTCGTAATAGTCCTTTTTTAGAAGTCACTGATTCTGATTCGTAATTTCCAAATAGTTATAGTTATGTAATTAACTACTTTACTGAATAAATCAAATTGAGAAATAAGAAAAAAATCAATTTGTTAACAATTAAGGACAAGATAAGAAATTTAAGAAATGAGGAAACTTACCATGGGAGAATCCTAGAGCAAATGACAGTCGTGAAAGCTAAAGAGCAGCCGAGAGCAAGGTCCATGCCAGGCTTAATGGCCCTTGAGCAGAAGTAGTCGTTCACGCCTCATTCCATACAGCTCACATGATGTAGTTGAATAATGTAAGGGAGTACATAAAACAAATTTAGACAATCAGTGTTCTTACACAAAATTTGAATGAATATTATAAAAATATAAGTCTTAAAAGTACAAGAACTAAGTAGAGAATTATATACAGATCGAGTAATTAGTTAGAATCTCCCTTAAAGACGACATCTACTCCCTTAAAATATGAAAAAGATTACAGGGTTAGTACAACAGGCAAAGACTTTACAAGTACATAAACGCAGTTTAATGAAAAACAAAAATGAAACAACCCTAAACAACACAACAAGGAAGGGAATGATCACAACAACAATCCTCCCAAGTCTTCCCCCGCATGGCGAATTAAAATCCATTCAAAGACAGCAATCGGATGAGTGCGCATATGCATGATGAAAGCGAGGCAGAGTCCTCAATGACCCTCTTTTTCTCTCACACCATTCGATCCAAGATAATGCTCCAGGAAGAGCCAACCAAATTTCCCCCTGAACACTGTCATCCCTTACCAGATTCCAACAAGGTAAGAAGTTGTGAAAGAAAGAGGGAAAGACCAGTCCACCCCTATTCTGGAGAGGAAATGCCCCCATAATATAATATTTAGAATTTTAAATCTAATAAACACAACTAACAAATTTGCATGAAAAATATTATCATAATTGCGAGGACGTGTCAGGTCAGTGTCCAAGACATGCATGCCTACCTATGAACACATATCATTAGGGCTGATATTAACCTATTAGTAGGTTGTTCAACCAATTAGTAATGTGTTCAGATCGGCTCGTTATAGTATATATGTGTTCAAACTCGTCTCGAGCTTCAACACTATTGCTCAAGTTCAGCTCGTCAAAAATCTCGTAAAGGTGTGGCTCAGCTCGGCTCGGCTCGGCTTTAGAATTATTACAAAAATGTGTTCCTCTTTTCTCATGTGGAAAAATAACATGGCTTTTTTGTAACAGCAAAACATTGAAAAGTGGAGATGACATTGAAATGACAAACATTTGAAATGACAAAGAAAATAGTTTTGCTTTCACACACACACACACATATATATATATAGAGAGAGAGAGAGAGATGAGAATATTTTTCTCATGTGGGACCAATGGTTTCAATAGGTGTAAAGCTAAAATAATATTTTGATTGACCTAGGTACAACAATAAGAAAATAATTATTGAAAAAAATATACATATATATATGTATGAAAAGACTTACGCTTTCACATGTATATGTACATCATCATAAATATCAACCATGACCATCCAACGACTAACGAGTTGAGTATCTATCGAGCCAAGCACATGTGTGCTCGAGCATAGCTCGTTTATTAATCAAGCTCAAAAATCATGTTCAAGCTTGGCTCATTTATTAAATGAACGAGCTTTTAATGAGCCAAGCTGAAGCTATTCGCAAGCACCTTTGTCCGTTAACCAGCACTACATATCATACTGAGGAATAAAGACTGAGCTTCATACCTGACACAGTTGGGAATGATACCACTATCAATCGGTCTCAATGTCTGACTCAAACAAGTCGCTGCTATATTTATATGATGTCTATTATTTATGAGTCCGTTAATAGAAAGCCTAGAAACTGTATCAGTACCTCCAATATTGAAATTTAAAGGCTTCTGTAGTTAGGACGATTATGGCAATGTTATCAACTGGGCATCCAGGAAGAAGAATAAACTTAGAACTTATTCTATATCTTCAAGGAAATTCAGGATTCGGCCTCTTTAACATCCCGTTCTCTTTAGTCCCAAGGTCAGCCAGCGTGGCAGCGCCAAGGCAATTGAGTTAGCCAAAGACAGACAATGATGATGTAACCATGCTTCTCTTTCTTGCTCTTTTTTTCTTTATAGTTCTATATTTTTGTAATCTTCCCTCCTTTCAAGCAATATATCTCATTATCAATCAAATTGAAATTGAAAATGGGTTTGTAGTTGCTGGGTGAAAAACAAAATAAGTTAACCAGAAATGGTCTTCAGAAAACCACGCACAGAAGGTAGAATATGCAATGGCACATATGTTTTGATAAGGTTATTGTGAGCATAAGAATGGTAGACTAGTTTTAACTTATTTACAAAGAACAGAGTAGAAAGACCACTATCTAAAATTAAACTGTGATAGTTGATAGTTAGGATGGGTAATAATTACATAACCAAGGCACAACCATGGATAAGCTGTGAAAGATCAAATAATTCTGAACTCTGAAGATATATATCCAAACTATGTGCAAAGGTATGTGTAGTGACGAGCAAGAAAAAAAAAGGAAATTGGAAAAAAATAATGCTTCTTAACAAATTAAATGCTGAAACCAGAATACAATAAGAACCGAGACTTTACCGAATGTAGAAGGCTGGCAAATGGAAATTCAGCAAGTGACTCCTCTCCATTAAACAATTTTCTGAGGATCTCAACAGTTTGCTGACTATCAGAAGTTCTGTTAATTTCAGTAAGAGAGTCCCGTGAGGGAAATCCTATCACCTGGTCCAAAGCTTTATGTGCTGCACTGTCTGCTCAAGCACTTCTTCGCAAGCTAATTAACACCCTGACATAGTCCAATATCAATGCATCAAGCACAATTTCAGGGCCGCAAGATGTACAGATAACCCCATCGAGTGTTACTGAACGGTTTGTGAAGAAACCATTACTTTGACTGCCATGGCTCGACCCACTGTGGCTCGATAAACCATTAGAGCTTGCCAGCTCCCTTGAGTTATAGCCTGCAAGCAGGAGAGCTCCCCTCCCAGCACAGCAAACTTTTCTTTCACAATGAGAACAAAACAAGACCATGTCCAGGTGGCTCAGTTTCAGCACGAACCTCACGCATACCACCAGAGCAGGTCTCTCCAATCCCAGTAATATTCCAGAAGTCTATAACATCATCATCATCAACAGTCCCAAGACCAATGGCAGCAGTAACTTTGTCTTCAAGTGCAGCCTGCCCCAGCAATGCAAGGGTGTTTGCTAATCTGCATAATCTTCCCATGTAAGAATCAACAAGTAAACCATTCGGATTTATAGTAGCACGATCAGTGCCAATTGATAATAAAGCCCTATCTCTTTCAGCAGCAGAAAGATTCAACCGGAGGCATTCAATTTCAAGCTTCCTGGCTTCTATGAAGTTTAGCTTCCTTTCCTGCAAAATAGAATACACAGAAGGTTGAGAATCACGTCGAAATTTCATCAAGTTTATTTTTGTGAAATTCTATGTTTTATTTTATCCAGAAATATATAAAAACTATGAAGCAATGGACAACTGGACATACAACCCAGTTGACACGGAAAACCAGAAGTATTGAATAAAGACTTCAT